>JAQIUQ010004208.1:32500-210000 GCA_030378365.1 Hybognathus amarus
ATGACAAAGACTTGTGGCACCGTTTCTTCCCCCCTAGTGATATGGAATGGAAGGGCTAATCAGAAGGTCATCACGGGCCTGAACTAGAAACTAAATAATTTAAATATAACTTGAAAAAAAGTTTTTATCCTGAGAAAAACATTCTCTAAACTTAAAGGGGTCATAAACTGGCTTTAAATAAATTTTTATATTGTTGCTCTGAGGTCAAATTTTGATGTCCGCTTGGTTTTTACATTATAAAACATCAAAATGAATAACTAATAAGCTATTTTCTACCCTAGTTTTGAGCCCAGCTCAAAAACGCTTGGTTTTTATGGGTGTCTCGCATTGAAGACTTGGAAGTCAACTCCCACTGCTGTGAGTGGATAACAGTTTTGCATATTATAATGAGTCTCGACCTCGGTTTGTCATCACGAGGTAGGCCTATGTTATTTATCTATGCGTGTAATGCGCGAATCGGTGGGCGGGGCTAAACCGGCTGTGTTGAAGTGGGCGTTGATCTTCTGTGGGGGTGGTGTTTTATCCTCTTTGATGTCATAGTTCCCCACTTTGAAAAATCGAGTCGTTTGCTGAGCCTGGTGTCAATAAAAGCTTTTATTGGACTAACAAGGATGTTTTCAGTTCTGAAACTTTACAGGATATTCTTATAATATGATGACCTCTTAGATGTCAAAAGCTCAAGGAATATTTGAATTTCTCAGTTCACCACCCGTTTAACATCCCATCACCCTCTTGGTTTGTTAACAATAATAATAAATAGTGTTTGCTTGCTATGAAGCAATTTAAGGTAACATGCAATTCACCAGAAGAGGAATCATATTCTCATGTGACAAGGCAGAGAAGTTTCTGTTACTAAATATCATTTCTTTTGGCAATGAAAATTGTTTAATATTAATATAATTCTACTCTTGCTTCTTCCGCACATAATAATAGTGTTCAATAATCTCTAATCATCTCTTTCACTGCAAGGCATTTGAAACAATGGCTAATTCCAAAAGAGCATTTTCAGTTTTGGTTTTCAGCCCAGAGTGTCCAGTATTTTAGTTTCAGCCAAGAATTTTCATTTTGGTCCATCACTTTTCAAAAGCTATATTGGGTAGGAGTGGAGCACATTAATATTGCAAAAGGTTTTTTCTTATTTGTTACAGTTAATAATTGATAGCAGAGGCAATCCATTATCAGGGCCCCTCTCAGCCCTGACAGAACTACTTGGACACAAATGACCAGTCGGGGTGGGAGGGAGACTGGCAAGAAAGAGAGAGGGAACAAATGAGCAAAAAAATATACTGCACCAGCACCTAGCTAAGCCGGTAACCCCAGCCACAAACACTGTTTGTTTCTGCAAAAAGTGGTATGATGTATGTTTCCCCCAACTAAGCAGATTTAATGAATCCTGACTAAAAGAAATAATTCTTTTGTTCCTCTGTGCACTCCACTGAACTCAGTGCAGCAAGCTTTTAAAATGCAACTGCATGTTTAAAGGCCGTGAGCGAGAACAGCCATTGCATTGCATGAGTGATGGCTTGCCTTGTAAATGCATGGAGCACCTAGTGGCTTGCTGAGTTGCATTAAAGCAAAAGGGTGGAGTGGATTCTTGATTAGATAGGTTCGAGCTGCACTGTAAGTCACTAGATTTCTGCATTTTCCCCTCTGGCTCTCGTTCCCTGTTTTTGCTCCAACCTCTCAATTCTTGCTTGACGCTTATTGCACTGTGGAAAGCTGCTGTGTACTAGCAACCATAAACAATTTCACAATCTCAGAAATAAGCTACCGCAAAGCAGGACTGAAAAAAGCAACAGTAAACAGACATGCATATTGTTGTCATTGGGACACATTTCAATCAATACCACGGTTCTAGTCAGGCGTAATTGTCTGTCGTTTGTGGTAATTTCCTATTGAAACAGGACGTATGGGCAGGATATATCGGACAAGCTGCTTGCAAGTTTTTTTATTATTATTATTCTAATGTTCTATATTTTTCATATATTTTTTTTGATTGATTCATATCAGTGAATACTGGATTATTTAATTGGATATATTTGGGTTAATTTCATTATCATGATTATTTAACATGATTATGATTGGGTCATATGGCCAAATGAGGCATTTATTTATCGATAGCAATATATATATCAAGTATATATTTGCTGTAAAAAAAAGTCTGATTTGATATCTAAATTTGATACCAATCACAATTTATTCTATTCCAATTTTAATACCACAGCAGAATAAGCGAATTAATGTAAGTAATAAAAGTCCTAAAAAAATATTATCAGTAGTAAACAGTCAACAATACAAATACAATACAAAAAAAAGGCAAATTACAAACAATAAGTCACTTTAATACCTAATGCAAGGATCCAGTATACTGATTCACATTCTGTTTATGATCACTTAAAGGGGTCATATAATGCCATTTTCCAAGTTCATTTGATTCTAAATGAAAAGTTTGTAATATACTTTGATTAAAAAAAATATCTTTAGTATTGTAAGAAAATACCAATTTTACCTGGTCAAAAACAGCTCTGTTTTCAGCACGCCATTTAAGTGAATATGTATTTAAATAAGCTTTGCTCACTCCGCCCCTCTGTTCTGCGGTGAGATGTCGCCTTGACAACAGTTGAGGTTTTATATTTTGGAGAGAGAATGGCAGCAGGAGTGTCTGAGGACACAACTGTGCAACCGTATCAAGTTTGAACCGGAGTTGCACCTGGAACAAGATGGCGGCCCCAAGAAATTTCGACAATTAAGGCTCAAACAGGGCGTTTCTGAAGGGTTGGTTAACATAATGTCACTTTGATCTATCTCTGTGTACTGGCAGGGTAACGTTAGAGTAACTTAGTGAGATGTACGAACACTGTGTTTACTGATGTATACGTAGTCAGTTTGTAATAACACAATAACCATAACACATTGTTCATTGTAAACGTATATAGAGAATGTTGTACATAAAAAACATGCCGTAATGTACCCTGAGTGTAAACCTTAGCCGCATTCATCGTGAAGTGTGCAAGCGATTTGCAAAGATTAATATAAAGGTTAATACAATTTTACACACTTCTTCTGGAGGTGCAGTAGAAACATTAATAGTTGGTGCCAATTCTTCTTTAGGAGCAGCCTCTAAGCATAACCAGCTTTGTCCTCATTTATAAAACAGTCTGATGAGAAAAGATTTCGAAACAAAACTCAGCCACTGCGTTGTCAGCGGTTTCGGATTTAGGAACTTAAAAATGACTGCTGTGTTCGTTATTACGCCCAAGAACAGAACACCACAATCGCTTAGACGCCATTCTGCTCCAGTGTATCAACAATGACGGACTATGATGACTGCTCGCTCAGGGCAGGGATGTGTTGAAACGCTGCTGTCAATCAACAATCGTGGGAGAGGCGTCCAACCGTGTGACTTCACAAAATCGAACGGCTCAATTTGAGGCAGTGGAAAACAAAGAGATTAAAACAAAAACACTGGATATCTATTTATTGTTTGATTTTCTCTGACTGACCAAATTTGAAAGTTGAGACTGTTTCATATTAAGATATTACCTGCTCAGACTCCTGTCGGTTAACGCGCGTTGTCAGTGTCCTCTATTTTTCACTGCTTGAGAACATGGGTTGAATCGAAATCGCCCCCAAAACCCTCATTTACTAGGCCTATTCCTACATTAGTACACTAATACTGTTCACTTGAAGGAGTGAATGAGGAGTAAGTAAAAGCGAGTGAGCGAATTTAGACAGCCGTTGCTGACAGATCTGACACACGTCCCATTTTCTCACAAATCTCTACGTTCGTTTAAGACTGCTCTTACGGACATTTTAGCATAATTTGTGTGTTATGGTTTGTTCAAGCCCGAAAGAGAACTCGAATACCGACATGCGTCTTTCCTGTGGGTCGTATGTGTGATAATAGGCAGGATTTAACGACTACTGCATAGGGGTGCTCCGATCAGGATTTTTGGGGCCGATCACCGATTACTGGAAGCTGTATCACCCGATACCGATACCGATCACCGATTATAGAGTCTATTTGAAGCCATTCTATTTATCATGTACCATTATTATTAAACTATATTTAACAACAATGTACATTAAGTATTACAATTAAGAGAAGACAATGCATCATGAATTTCCACCTGTGTATTTATCAGACATGAAAACGGGTAAGGGGTGAAAAAGGTGAGAACGATATTACCCCTCTAGGGGGTTCGGGGGGGCCCAATTATTTTATAGTCTACTATAAAATTAAGAAAATAAATATAGCACAAATGTATAGCACAGCTGTTTAATGAGGCAGCAACTTATGATAGATAGGACAGAACAAAAAAATGCAATTAATAATCTTTCATTGCGCAAAATTATTATGATATGATTATGAAAGACTCTTATGAAAAGATTTATGAAAGATTGTGAATAGAGTGCGGCACACAGCGCTTATGCGCATCACGAGCGCTGAATGATGCGCTTGAGGCAACATGAGTCACAGCGCGCAGCTCTTCGAGTCCGTTTGGAAAAGTTCTAAGCACAAAGGAAATACATCGATGCATAGTGTATTATACAGTATCTATCTATGCAATAGTTTATTGAGCCTTTTCTTTTAACAGTTTTACATTTCAGTTACTGTGCGCGTGAAGAACAATGATAGTGCTCTCCAGTGTTGTGATACAGAAAGGAACATGATTGAGGTACTACAGCAAGAGAGTCAATTTATGCAAAACCAGAGCTTTATCTACAGATCAAGTATAATAATATTAACATTTATTCATCTTGGAGAGAGTTTTCATCGTTGCCGAACGCGACGCGCTGTGCTGTTTTAATGCTGAATGGAGAATGACTGACGACGCGCTGTTTGAACGTGAATGGAGAATGACTGACAGCGGAGGGAAAAGTTTACGTGAACTTGCATTTAATGACTTAAACATTAATTTCTATCTCACATTATACTACAGTATGGCTTCATATATAGTATGAGTTTTTGAACTCAACCTGAGCGCTCGTTGCCGCAGCCATCAGTGGAGACAGTGTTCTCTGTAGCTCGCGCAGTCTTCACTCGGACAGCGCGCTTCCGTTGCGGGACAGACTCTAATCTTTCTTTACATGTTGATCACAGTTTGACAAGCAGACAGCGGCGTGGTACACACATTGCAGATGGATTGCTAGTGAATTGCTTTTTCACACACCTTGTACAATTGCCAGACAGCTGAAGCCATTTTTACCAGGGCATAAAAAAATTGTCTCGCGCGTTTTGCGTCATCTGATCGGCTTTTCTGGATCGGCCTTTATAGAGACCGCCGATCACACATCCCAAAGCAATTATCGGCCGATCATGAATCGGCGACCGATAAATCGGAGCACCCTTAATAATTACGTTCAATATTTTTAAGGCTTTAAAAAAAATTTTTTTCCACATGCCGGCCGTGGTGGGCATGTGCATGAAGGCCGGTGTTGCGGACTGAACACGGTAACCACATAGCAAGCCTAGTTGTGTACAGGCACTGCCAACACACATTTCAGTACAATCAACTTGAAAAGTACATGTATGACCCCTTTAAGACATAAATCGAAGTAAGCCAAAATCGAAACTTAACTTGGATTAATGGCACAGCCCTATAAGCAAGTAGGCGACATTCCAGATGAGCTCTAAGTGAAAAATCACATGAACGATGAGATGACATGGTCTCAATAGCAGAAGTGAGTATTATTAATACTTCAGACTTCAATGTGAGTTCCCACATTACTCTACCATACCGTACATGTGTTCCCAACTTCATTTGGTGGTTTCACAATTGGTCTCTTCAAGCATTATGAGAAGTGTGTGAAAGAAGAAGTTTACAAAGAAGAGAGGATGAGGCCTAATGGAAAATGCAAAGACACTAAAAAAATGAGCCCACATGGACATTTTGTGTGGCTAATGTGGGATTAATAGCTTATAAAATTCTGATGCCACCAGTCAGATGCCCCACATGGGCCGGGCTTAAAGAAAAAGGCACTTGTGTAGGCACTTATACTACAACTATAATATACTACTGCTATTCTAGCTAGTTACCTGTCTGAGAAGATCCTCGGTAAAGCACTGTGCACTTTGAGTCATAAAGAGCATTCCCTGCAAACAGTCGAGTCAAATGATTTGCTCTGCTCTTGAACTGCAGCCAAACTGTCAAAAACACATCAGACTTTTGACCCTGTGCCACTAAAAGCTTCACAGCGCTAGAGGATCCAGAGCATGTGCAATGAACTTCTCAGATAAGTCAGCTGATCTATTGTTTTCGTTTAGTCCTAACAAAGATATGATTTAGAGATAGAAAATGCAAGAACTTATTGGCAGAAGCTAGACAACCTTCAGACAATGAAACAAAGTGCTATTGTGCAATCTCTACAGTTATGATTCCATAAAATGTCCAAAGCATTTATATTTTCTAGCTGGTTTTAATGCAAATAACAGCCATCTTTTTAGTGTATTCTGTTTTGAGATTGCTTGTCTTTCTGCTGTTTCAGTAGTGTTTCAATCATGAGTAGGATATGAGCTACCTGAAAACAATCTTCAAAGACTCAATTTAATTTAAACGTAAGACCGCACTGAATGAGAGTTCATGAACAATGGATTTTGAAAGAAACTCACTCAAAATTTGAGTGGGCAAGGTTTTTGTTTTTTTTTTTAACTATCATATGTGCACCAAGGCTGAATTTATTTAATCAAAAATACTGCACTCTTAGAAAAAAGGGTTCTATATGTAGCATAGGGTTCTTTACTCAACTGCAAATGACCTTTTATGCAAAAAAATTTGGATATTGACAAGAAAGAACCCTTTTGGCACAAAGGTTCTTTATAGGCTATTATTCATTTATTACATTATTCTGCAACATTTTGCAGTTGTAATTAAATTATTGTTTATTAAACTGTTGTAGTAGCTTAATATCCCATTTTAATCATGCTGATTTTTGAAGGATAAAAACTGAAATGGCACTCTTTGATGTGATATTGATTAATTACGTTTTTTTAACCCCCATATCTTGAATTTTGTGAATCATTCATGCATTGCATTTTAGGGGTTCCAAATAGAGAGCCTAAGTCCCTCTCCTTCCGGCTCGACCACCATGGGACCTTATTTCGGAAAAATATTGAATGGTAGTCAATGGCGAGAGATAACAAATATTTTAATTTTGTTTAAATTGATCCCTGAATTACACATATGATGTTTGTCAAGTTAAAAGATACATTTTAAAGTCAAGAAAGTCAAAGTTTGATGTAAAACTGTTGAGATATAAGACTGTGAAAATACGTAATTACAAAGACTACAAAATCCCAAAGGCGCACATTTTCTCTCAATGAATGAAGCAAACTTTACTGAGGCTATGTCATTGTTTCTATAGTCTTCCGTTCATAATCGTAACATTACCGTCATGAGTGTGTTGTTCCAGACTGCACACACACACAGCAGCTGATCTTGCTCTGTTGTTTCGCCTCCCGGGAAGATGTAGTTCATTGAGCGATTTTCACATAAAACTAAAAGTTACTCTTCTGTTTTATGACGAACTGCGACTTTTCTTGACTTTCATAATTATCTTTTAAATTGACAAACATCATATGTGTAATCCAGGACACAGTTCAGACGGAATAAAAGATAAGTTATCTCTCGCCATTGACTACCATGCATTATTTTTCCGAAATAAGGTCCCATGAACCAGAAGCGGAGGGGTGGGACTTAGACTCTCTATATGTAGGCTAGCGCTTTAGAACCTTTTAAGGATCTATATAGAACCTTTTCTTCTAAGAGTGTGTAAAAACAGTAATATTCTGAACATTTTAAAATAAATTCAAATAGAAAATTCTAAATCAATAATAGATTTAGAATTTTCTATTTGAATTTATTTTAAAATGTAATATATTCTTATTGTGGCCAAGCTGAATTTTTAGCATCATTGCTCCAGTCTGGTCAGGGTCACATGATTTTTCAGAAATCATTCTAATATGCTATTTGGTGCTCAAGAAACATCTAGAAAAAAAAGGTGTGCTACTTTATTTTTTTGTGTGAAATTTTTTTCAGGATTCTTTCATCGAATAGAAAATTCAAAAAGACACTTTCAGACCCCAAACTTTTGAATGGTAGGTAGTGTACATTTATGGAGGATGTCTGACAAGTGACATAAAAAAAAATAGCCTACAGGGTCATCTGAAGATTCCCAGCAGCGTCCAATGCAATCAAAGCACAAAACTTTTCGATATGCATCTTAAATTAGAGCTTATGTTGATAAGTTATAACTGGTCAAACACACATAAAGCCTCCAATAGGCCTCCACCTGGCACAGGGCTCCCTCTTGAAGAGAAGCATTTTAGTTATTAGCCACTCGGCTCCAATAAAAACAGTCTGGTCCTAATCAGCCACTTTCAAAGCACCACATGTGATATTCTCGAGACCACTCCACCTTCATGCACCAGGACAGCACTGCAAAACGACTGCAACAGGAAAGAATGAAGTTTCTGTTATCTTACTCTAAAAACAGCCAAACAACTAAGTTGCATGATGCAAACTATGGCAAAGGCTTTTGTCCAGCATCACTTTGCATAAATGCCCCTCAAACAAAATGAAATCTAAAAATGACTTCTGTTCTGAGAACATGCTGTTGTAAAACAAAGTCACTTGTTCTTGCTTGGATCTAATCTTATTATAGCATTGTGTGGATGAGCACAGAAATCATTTTAATTCGATTTGGAGCCATGAAACATTGTTCATCACATTCAACAGACTACCGTTTACTCTGAAAGCACAAAACATGTGAAAATCACACCCTGTCTCAAGCCTTTGCATTTTAATGCATTAGCTACAAGGATTAGTTGTTATTGCTTATATGCAATAACAACAAGTTGTTATCATGCATTGGTTGTTACTCAAAAGTTCGTTCTAAACACTGGCAAGGCAAAGCATGCCAAATATCCCACTATTGCAAATGCCTTGGCTTTTTGAGCCTAAACTGTGTTGCTGATTGCAAAATGAGGTAAGACATGAATTCAAAAGCAATGTTCCTTGCAGACCTCCACTAGATTAAAGGAATCCAATAAAAAAGCATCACATGAGCCTGGAGGTGATTTCTAACATGTTTGGTTGGAGCTCGATAGCGGGCAGAGCTGTAAGTGAGTGATTTCATTACAGATTATTGGTGTATATTACCACTAAGAGGAAGGGAAGACCCCATGGTACACATGCAGTGTGTGAATGACTAAATGCATTGACTCATACCGAGCAGACAGAAAGGAGAGTTAAGTTCAGTTGTCCTGGCAACTGAAGTAGCAGCAAACAAAGTCATCTTTTCATGTGATTTAGTGAAAAATAAATATTCCAAAAACATCCTTGAAAATGAAATATGACAATGTATTTAATATAAAACTAAAGAAAACCTTTGAAATACACAAGATCAAGGAGATAGTATTTTGTGTGATGATCATTGGTGCAAGAAGTTACAACAATTATTATTACAAATGAATATGTAGCATTAAAATGAATGTAGATTATGAATATTAGTTAGGGATGGGCAAATGATTAATCGCTGATTAATCGATCAAAAATAAAAGTTTGTGTTTACATAATATATTTGTGTGTAGTGTGTATAATTAATTTGTATATATAAATACACACACATGCATGTATACATTTAAGAAATATATGCATGTATATACTTTATATATATTTATATATAATTAATATTATACATAAATATAAATATTTGATATATTAATAACACATTTTTCTTAAATATATACATGCATGTGTGGGTATTTATATATACAAATTAATTATACACACTACACACAAATATATTATGTAAACACAAACTTTTATCTTGGATTGATTAATTGCGATTGATTCGTTGCCCATCCCTAGTATTAGTGTCAGTCTATCCGAACCAGTACGGTTTTGTACAACTTTAATGCATGTCAACAATATCTTTTGTCTTGAAATGCACTTAAATGTTGTCATTTGATTTTAAAAGATCCATTCTGCAAAGAATTTAGGTGCCACACACATTATGTACAGAGTCTGCTGCATAAAAAAATGTTGCAAACAACTTTTGCATGAGTACATACAACATAAACGTGTTTAGATATGGAAATATAATAGTGCTGTGTGCAGGTCAAGCCACATTCCATTAAAACAATAAACATTAGGTTCAACGCTTATCTGGTTCTCATTCATTCCAAACTGTAGCAGAGGCTTTGGGCTCATGGCTACTAAATATTGGCATGGATGCATTAAGTTTATTGTTATATATATATATGCCCAGTCAGCAATGGCTGCCTTGGACAGAGGCATTTTGAAGTGCAAATGCTGTGACTATCATGGGTTCTGTTAACACTAGGAATTGCATGTACTGTTATGGTAAAACCACACGAATAGATATATAAAGTATACTTATGATTTGTATTGTTATTAGGTAAATTTTGTCACGTGACATCAACATGGCGCCACCCATGAGGGGATGACCCTCTCTATGTAAAAAAAAAAAATTCTAGCAAGGCTAGCATGTGAGAGTAACATTGTAAGCTACATCATTTAGATATATTTCTCAAACTTGCTCTTTATTAGTGTGTAAATCGTTTATTTAGAAAATAAGTAAGTAAACAAAACTAAAGTTCTCCCCTAACACACCGGTAGGTGTGTCCTAGCACCGAAGCCATAAATAAGGATTTTAGGATTTTTACACAAACAACGTTCACACAAGTTATTTTTGAGAAACCAAACAAGTTTTAAACTTCTCAGGTCCTCTGAATATTAGAAAGAAAAAGCCTTAACCGACAGACCGCGAGCACTGATTGACCTGCGGTTGTTGGAAAGCGTACCAAAAATTTGCCTGAATCTTGCCACAACAGTCCTGCGGTTACAACACCGTAGTGCATTTGAATAAGATTAAAACATTACTTACATAACGCCGTAACTTTTTTTCAGGTGGAGACTTTCTGAGCCACCCCGAGCACACCACATCTCCTCCGCTCATTTTCTTATAATCGTCCAGGAAAATACGCGCTTTGGGTTTCGTGTTTCAACCTGCAACATATCAAAGCAAAGTCCCAAAATATGAAGTTGAAGATTCGCCTTAGTGTTTTTAGTACGTGTAATGTATTAAACAAACATAAATACCGTCTCTCCTGGTACCGTCTTCTCCAGCACGTCCACACGAGAAGAGCTTCCCGACAGCGACACTGTCGGCTCTTACAAACTCTTCTGGATGAAGTCCTCTCCTCTGGCGAGAGTAATAAATCAAGCAGTGTATTTAAACAGCAATATCCGTCAGTAGCTCAGTCCCCTAATAGTTTACACACTTTCACGGTATAAATAATCCGCTGTTTTCTTTTTTTCGAGTTGAAATGCAACGAGGCAGCGAGTGATAGTCGCCAAGTTCGGCGTAGTGAAAGCTTTGCTTGATTGCCTTATTTCAAAGTAAAACAAAACAGTTTCCTTGAAAATATATACAGTTTTTCCTTGTTTTTCCAAAACATTATGGTCGCATTCGCACTGAAGTGCTTTTTGAAGTAGAAATCCTCCCCGATCGTCGACCTTCCCTCCAGTTTCACTCCCAACAGCTCCTTGCTGATTGACAAGCAATAAACGTCGATACTTTCCCTAAACTCAGCCTCCTCTGGCCTATGGAGGCAGGGAGAAGTCGGTCAAGACAGAGAATAAAGAACATTACATCATGGGAAATGTAGTCTTGAGTGTTGCCCCGTCAGAAGAAGGTGGCTCGGATTACAAAGAATCGTTGAAAACAAATCTCTAACGCATGTCCCCAAAAAAGTTCAGATTAAGACTCTGATAATAGAGTTGTTCTTCTGATTCTAGTCATTCTAACAATTGTTTTGAACCGGTTCACAAACTCGCTCTGTAATTTTTAAAACCATTTCGGACTTTTTGGAGTTGGGGTTAGCAACTGGCAATTCAAACAACTATGAACTCTTTTCTTATGATTCTTGTAGGCTATATCGGGCTATATGGTAGAAAGGGAGTAAGTTGACTCATTGAACCCATAGACTGTAAAAAAAAAGGATTGAACCCATAGTGTACACTTTTCCTCCCTATTTTTTATCTAATGCTAAATTAAGTATTTCAGGCTGTAACAAGCACAGATATGAATAAAGTCCTATCGAAAAAACCGTAATAACCAGTAATGCCTGTCTATATTTGTCAACATTAGACGTAATATTCAACATATGATGACGTAGAACGACAGGGCGTAAAAGAATCACTGAATTTGATTTTGAACCGACTCTTTAAACGAACTGTTTGAAAGAACCGAATCGCGATTCCAATAAAAGTGGTGCACAAAGCAAACGTCTTGAACGCCTCACACGTAGTAGTAGTATTAGGTTTATCATGCGGTCATACAGCTTACTTTTATAAACAAGTGATATATATAAGTGTACAAAGGAGGCTTACTCAAGTTTACATCACGGATCAATTACTTGCAATAATGAGGAAAAGTGAACAGTTCAGGAAAGAACATTCTTGTGGGATTGGTATCTTTGGAATGTTATTGAAACTCTAAACGCCTTACTCAGTTATCTCTGAAGCTTTGTGCCTACTCAGCTACAGCTCAGTAGCCTAGCTAGTCAGTTTATCCTATAATCTTTCATCATGTGATTTCATGTTGTGGATTAAAGTGAATATTTGCTCTGACATTCGATCCAGTCCAGGCATATTTTATGTATGCTTTATATGGAGACAGAAAAGATTTAATGAAAAGATTGATGAAAAGATTTACAGATTTAATATGGAGACAGAGGGCAGATATCATTTGATTTATTAAATTATGTTTGTAAAAGTTTTAGAGTTTTGAGCTCTTACAAATTGATCATTTATGAGACTCAACAAGTCTTGTTTGTCTCATATAGTGCAGAAAAAACTACCTTAAAATTGAAAAAGCCTATTATTTTAATACAATTATATGGTAATGTCGAGAAGGGATTTTTTTTTTGTCTTTTGTTTTTATTAGAAATTGTCTCACCAGATCCAATTACAATTTATATAAAGTCTGTCATTAAAATTATTTATCGCATAGCAAAAAAAAAAAAAAAAAAAAAGCCAAACCACAAAGTGGTGACTTTATATCAAACAATATGCAACTCACAGTGATGTTTCACCATTTATATTAGGTTTCTGGGTATAAGTTATAATTTATAATCCACACCTTAGTTGTTTTCTTCCCTTTTTGTGTAAAAACCAAATGATGATGCCAGTGGCCATTCAAATTGTTATTACAATATTATAACAACATAATAAGCTAATATTATCTTATATGTGTGTATATAACCAAATGTACCATCCCACAAATTTCGATGTCACATTATTGTTAGTGGGAGTGGCCTAAACTGTAGCGATGAAATGTGTATGTCAGTTGTTGAATAATTGAGAGTCATTGATTTTACCAATGGTCTTAGAGACTGTGTGAGTGGAGCAATGGTGCAGCGCACACGTTTAAGCTATTATGGCTCTGGGGGAGACTGAAGAGCTAAAGATGCTCATATAATGATTCAAATCTAACCAGTGTTTTTGTTTTTGTCTCTGTCGGCATCTCTGTTCGAAATCTGCAATTACAGTCATTCGTGAACTTATCAACTTTACGTGAGTTGTACTTCAACACCCTCGACAGGGGTGTGGTCCTGTGGTCAAGACTATCTCCTGAACTCCAAACTGAATGACAGAATGGGAAATAAGTGGGAAAGAAAGGTGCTTTTCTATCAGCTTGAATCAGTCGGCCCATTTTCCTCTGACCTCTAGCATCAACAAGGCATTTTCACCCACAGGACTGCCTCATACTGGATGTTTTTCCCTTTTCACACCATTCTTTGTAAACCCTAGAAATGGTTTTGCGTGAAAATCCCAGTAACTGAGCAGATTGCGAAATACTCAGACCGGCTCGTTCTGGCACCAACAAATGCCACGCTCAAAATTGCTTAAATCACCTTTCTTTCGCATTCTGACATTTAGTTTGGAGTTCAGGAGATTGTCTTGACCAGGAACATACCCCAAAATGCATTGAAGCAACTGACATGTGATTGGTTGATTAGATCATTGCATTAATGGGAAATTGAACAGGTGTTCCTGATAATCCTTTAGGTAGCTATAAATTAAAAATGAAGAGTGTAACTAAAGGCACCATGGTGCCAGTGCCATAGGCTTGGGCCATCCATCGCTGCCCGCAGCTATATTTTATATTTTTATTTTATTTTAGTAATTATCATTCTTCATTTTTAGTTAATGATAATAATGCTGGTGTCAGCTATTGTGGGTAAGAGTCTTTCTACATGTATTTTCTTAATTTCAGCTTTTTATGATATAATACTGATCTTTCTTGCATGCTGAAACTCAGTTAGATGTACAATCTTCATGTCTTCTTCAAAATTTTAACCAGTAAATGACAGAATGTGATTGTGATGCATGTTAATCATTTGTGTATTTTAGATAACAAAATTAAGACCATGTTCAATGATGAGTCTTTACTATAGAGCAAAAACATAATCATTACATAACACTGTACAGCAAGAGCAAGGTTTTTTTGTATACTCAGTCCAAGAAATCTGTAAAATCTGAAGTATTGAAAGGCACATAAAATTTTCAAAAAAGCTTAAACATTTAAAAAGAATAATAAAAAAAATTTCCCTGAATGAATAAAATAACTTAATAGTTGTAATTAAATAATTGACAAAAGAGTTATAACTGCAATCCTAAAACCAGAAGTTGAAAAACTTCCAGTTAAAAAATATTCATGCAAGTAGTTCATTGTATATTATGGTCCAAAAATATTTGCTTTCATTTTTAAAACCATTCTCTGCCTAATGATTTCTTTTTAGAAAATGAAACGATTAAGATTCCAGGAGGAGACCAAAATTATTACTGTATTGTAAAGATTTATTGCATGCCCATTGCTGACCTAAAGTACTGAAAAGTCCTTAATTTCACTTCAAATGTCGATGTAAAGGGAAAAAACATGCAAACCAGAAAAATTAAGACACATCTGTTTTGAGGTGGCACATTTATCCAGACTGTGGGCAATTAGGACAATTAGGACTGGTGTTGTCAGTGGGACTGTCCAGTGCTCTGAGGGTATGTGAGTGACTCTTAAAAGATCGAGTCTGCTGATGGTATTGAAACCCCCTCCCCCACCCCCATCCCGAGGGTCCACAGCTGCCAGGGGGTTCGTTGTCATCAGACCCATTGGGTCGGAATGAACAAGAAGCAGAGGTTGCTTGGAGAGCCCGAGCTCTGGCATTCAGCTCCTGTTCCTGGAGGGAAAGGAACGAAGGGTTAAATCCATGCTTCAGGTTAAACTCTAATTAATGTCAAATAAGAGTGTCCAAGAGTAAGGAAAATGTTTCATATGATTTTTTAAAACATTTTCTACAATTTAAAATGAATGACTCTAAAAATGTAAATGAAGTAATAACATTTTACTTTCACCAACACATTAGAGTCTATCCTAATGTCGTCATATTCAAAAATGTTCTTTTAAATAAATTGATAGAACCAGCCAAAACAAATGAGCATTATGCAACTAAGTTTTTAGAACCAAAAGAAAAATGCACTACAGTTTAAAAGTTTGGTTTTTTTTTACATAAATTAATACTTTTATTCAGCAAGGATGCACTGAATTGATCAAAATGACAGATTTTGATAGACTTTGATTCTGTTTCAAAAAGTATTTCAAGTAAATGCTGTTCTTTTAAACTTTCTATGCATCAAAGAAAATGTTATATAAAGCAGAAAGATTAAACAGCACAACCGTTTTCAACTGTGATAACATTTTTCTTGAGCAGCTAATCTGCACTGTGGTACTGTATATGGTACTGTATATATACTAGGGCTGTGTATTAGGGCTGGACCAGAATATTCGAATATTCGAATATTTCGTTCGGTGGGTTGGTATTCGATTTGAAAATGTGACATTCGAATAATCGTTTTTTTTTTATAATTTATTTTTGCACACCTGGCATCCCACTCAAAACGTTCTCATTCGCACTTGAATATGTTTTACAGTATAAAATCTGGTGAAATAATACTTAACATAAAACTTCCTTATAGCTAATTTATAAATATGTTTGCTTCTTCTTGGACTACTAAAAGTGTTCCTGCATCGGGAGTATTCTCTGGCTAGAGCGCAGAGCAGCGCAGAAAACAGCGGAGTTTGTGTGGACAGAAGTGCATGCCTGCAATTGTACGTATTTTGGGTTAAGCTGCATGGCTTTGACATTGTGGAAAATAGAATAATAGAAAGGAAATGTATTATCCTTTTTATCCATTATCAATCTAAATGAATCTACTGCGAGACTTTGAGATTTTACTGGGACCTCACGTCACAATTTCGATTAATTGGAATGTTGTATTACTTGGCCCGCCTGCCCGCCGATCCGCACATCACTATCGGCAAATGGTCACTATGGTTAGAGAATGGACACGGGAACTCGCAACAGAACGGTTACGATGGGAAAAGGGTATCTGAGCATTTGTTTCAGTTTTGTCGAGAGCCGGAGGCGGCACGAAATTTGATGGACGCGGCCTGTGTGTGTATTTTATATCACTAATGCAGTGTCCGTTCTCGTAGCATATTCCCTGCACGCGTGAGGCGTGCGCGGGCCTCTTCTGTATTTAAATCTACCCTACTTTGTCAGTTATTTGTTAGTCAGTTATAAGTTAACAGACTTGTGTCTGTGTGTGTTTTGCAGTGTCCGTTCTCGGAGCATACGTTCTGCTCGTGTGAGGCGCGCCGCTTCCGCTCGCGCTGTTCTGTAGTTTATTAAAAGTTTATTAATTCTGAACGTGTTGCGTCTCGCCTGTCTATATATATTGCACCATATAGAGATTCCGAAGCTTCGAATATTCGATGTTCATTACTACCGAAGCTTCGAAGCTCAAAAAATGGTATTCGGACCAACCCTACTGTGTATTGACACAAATTTCACAATTCGATTCGATTACGATTCAATATTGATTATTTTGGATATCAGTTACAATAAATGGCAAATTTTCTCAAGGAAATCAAATCTCTTAACTAATGCTGTAAACTATGGGAGTCTAGCCTACTAGGCTTCATTAGCCTAATATGAAGGTAATAATTAACTGTTTTGTAGCTATACAAACACTTAAATTACACTTTTATTTATTTTTATAATAAGAAGATTATATGAAATACAAACATTTAAATGGTGGCTGTCATAAAAACTTGCCTGATTAATTAAAATATGCATTAAATACTAGGGATGGGCAATGATTAATCGTGATTAATCGCATCTGAAATAAAAGTTTGTGTTTACATAATATATGTGTGTGCAGTGTGTATAATTAATTTGTATATATAAATACCCACACATGCATGTATATATTTAAGAAAAATCTGTTATTAATATAGCAAATATTTATATTTATATATAATATTAATTATGTATAAATATATATAAAGTATATACATGCAAATATTTCTTAAATATATACATGCATGTGTGTGTATTTATATATACAAATTAATTATACACACTACACACACATATTATGTAAACACAAACTTTTATTTTGGATGCGATTAATCGCGATTAATCGTTGCCCATCCCTACTGAAGAACATTAAGATTATAATGCATATGTAATATGGTGTATATATTTAGCAAAATGCTCCTCTCTAGAGTTATTTTTTTCTAGCTGACTAACGAGTTTATGTGGGTTTTCTGAGGTAAATATGACGATACATGGCATTGATTACAAGCTGTTTAACTGACGTCTTTCCACGGTTGAAACGCTGATTGAGCGAATCAATGTGACATGATATGGATTTCGATAAGTTGCACTCTCTCTTTTAACACACATTTTTCGCGCTGTAACTGGTATTATTAAAGGGTTACTTTACCCAAAAATGAAAATTAAGTCATTAATTACTCACCCCATGCTGTACCAACCCTGTAAGACCTTCGTTCATCTTCGGAACACAAATGAAGAAATTTTGGACTAAATCTGAGAGCTGGATCACTCCTACATAGGCTGCCTAAGGGACTGGCTCTTGACGCCCCATAAAGTCATTAAAGAAAATGTTTGAATATTCCATGTGCCTACAGTGGCTCAATTATAAATGTATCAAGCGAAGAGACTACTTTTTGTGCGTAAAAAAAACATAAATAACGACTTTATTCGACTATTCCATTACTTCCTTATGGGCCTTTAGACGAGAGTTGTGGAGATTTCCAGAGCGCATGCGCGAGAACTGAGATGAGGACGTTCTTCTTTGACTACTTCTTGTTACCGGCTGCTCACCGCTTAGGAGTATTACCACCACTTACCGTAAGATGATGATCCATATAAGGCGCTCCGGATTATGAGGCATTATGTCGTTTTCTGAGAAGATAAAAGGCTTTTAAGTGTGCCTTATAGTGCGGAAAATACGCTAATTGAAAAGCGTATGTACAGCGCGCATCTTCCTCTGCTTGTAAACAGAAAGTTTTGCGCTTCCTATATCAGCACGTCATCTTATACGGTAAGTGGCAGTAATACTCCTAAGCGGTGAGCAGCCGGTAACAAGAAGTAGTTGAAGAAGAACATCCTCATCTCAGTCTCGCGCATGCGTTCTGGAAATCTCCACAACTCTCGTCTAAAGGCCCATAAGGAAGTAATGGAATAGTCGAATAAAGTCGTTATTTATGTTTTTTCGCACAAAAAGTAGTCTCGTCGCTTGATAAACTTATAATTGAGCCACTGTAGGCACATGGAATATTTAAACATTTTCTTTAATGACTTTATGGGCCGTCAAGTGCCAGTCCCTTAGGCAGCCATGTACTGTAGGAGTGATCCAGCTCTCAGATTTATTCAAAAATATCTTTATTTGTGTTCCGAAGATGAACGAAGGTCTTATGGGGTTGGTACAGCATGGGGGTGAGTAAATAATGACTTAATTTTCATTTTTGGGTGAACTGAACCCTTTAAGCCGGAAGAGAGATCAGTGCTGCTGCTTCTCTTGAGCTGCGCCAGAGCGATCTCACGCCACAGTGCCAAAACGTTATTTATCTTTTTGAATTTCAAAAGAAAATGGACGTAATTTGAAAATTGAGACTTTGTTTCATATCAATAGTAACAAAGGACAAAGATTATTGTGATTTTTTTGGATGCGCGCAGCTGCGATACAATGTTCCATTCATTCAAATGAAACAGGATGACTAATTGATTCTTGAGATTTAAGAATCGATATCGGTTCGTAAAAATGAGAAAACGATTACGTATCAAGAAATTCGATATTTATTACCCAGCCCTAATATATTCGCAAGTCAAATGAGGCCTGTTTTATGCTTTTCCAAAAGCACCATTGATAATATCCAATATTCTCACCTGTAGGAAGAGTTTGTTGTCTTTGGTAATGGCATCCATCAGCTCTTTCTGCAGCGGTGGCTCTCCACTCAGTTTTGAGCCATTTACGACTGGCCCTGAATTGCTTGGTTGTCCACTGACCTCTTGTTTCCTATAGATCAGGACATAGGCTGTGTCCTTAGGGAAGCGACAGGTGACGTTCTGCAACGATTTGAAAGTTTGTAAAAGTCACTCGACTGTCATTAAACAAGAACCAGTCCGTTGACTTCTGGTCAGTGCACCCCGTGTTCTCTTGTGTGACTGTCTGAGCTCTCTGATGGGCTGGAGTTTTCCATGGTCTTAGGACATGGGAGAGCAACATAACCATCAGTGCTACTCACATTCCTTCCATACGAGTAGTAGTGACCACTCTCAGAGGACATTCCAGAATGCATTACAACAGAACTCAAAACATACGGCACTGACAGCATTTCCGCATCATTGGTCATGCTTTTTGTTCTGCTTTGCGTCATCCCCTCCTCTTTCTGAGAAGGCTTGAGCTTTTTAGCTAGATTCCGCCACTCTCAGGGGAGTCAGATGAGGAAGCAACTGCAGTTGAGGAAGGTGATGAAGCAGGGCTACTGTGTTGGCGTAGAGGCAGGCACATGTGCAGCGGAATGCCCACATTGTCCAGGATCTTGCGACGCACGTGGCAGGTGGTATCGTACGAGAAGCGCAGCAGAGTCAGAATGAGGTACTCGGGTGCCGCCACCACCCGCATGACCTTCTCGGCCCTCTGTAGAGAGGCGCAGCGTTCACAGAAGTAGCAATTCTCGTTCTCCAGGATTTCCGGAGCCAGGAAATAGTCCACTAAATCGGTCACAGAGAGCGTGGGCTCCACAACGGGCATCTCCATCTTGGTTCCTGAACCTTCTTTTACTGAGCCTTCTGAGGATTCACTGCCTCCATTTACCGAACCCTTGGCAGGGTCCTACAGCAGAGGAGCTTTTGTGCTCATCAGTGGGACCATGTGCATGTGACATCGAGGGGCAGAAGGCAAGAGAGAGGTCTGTAAAAGGCTCCTCTTTTTCTGACAGGCTGTGGCACTGCATGCAACAAATGGCTGTAGAGAGTCTTCCACCAAACATACGCTCCACTGAGAGTGCGACCATCTCCCTCGGCTACAACGGGATCTGGGTGTGATGGCGCATCAGCGACTGGTTGACTTACAGCACTGTGGGGAGTTTCAGCAGAAGTGGTTGCTGGTTCAGGTTTTGGGCCGGTCAGCTGAAGGGCTGAGAGAGTCTTCTCTTCCTCATGTAACCTTAATATCACACAGAAAGACGGAACAAAACTTTATGGAGACTATGAAATACATGAACTCCCCCTGCTGTTGTAAATAAGGAAACACATTATTGTCATTATTAAATAGTTTTTTGGGGGTTGTCAATCAATTGAAATACACATTCATGATTAATCTCATATTTATGTGTAGTTAACAGATTGAATCATATTTATATGATAACACACACAATATAGCCTCTTTTGCACGATCGCTTCCGGGTTTGTCTCAGCACGCCCAGTTACTTCCGGTGCTACGTCAGTCTATGGTCAGAAGCCGGTTTTGCGTTAGGTGTAGATAGTGTCAAATTACACTTGCTGTTTATAAAAACGTCCTGCGGTTAACGTGAATGATGTTAACAACACTGTGAGGCATTTAGCTGTCACACAAGAGTGAAAAAGAGAAGTTATTTAAATTATATATTTCGAGCTACATCAACAACTTTGAGTGTTAGTATTCTCTCGTATTGTACGAAATTCGACTAGCGAATCAGCATTTCTAAAATCGTTGTCTCCGTTTCTGAGAAAACGGATTTTATTCAAGTTTTGCCTCTATGCACTTGGCCTGCAGAACGCGCTTTCGGAAGTAGAGACGCTGACTGAGATTCTTTCAGACACACGTCATCAAGGTTCGTGCATAGAGGCTATTAGAAAACAATAGGCCTATGCATACATTTTGTTTCAATGATATATAGCCCTATTTGGAGAGCAGCGTTTCTCATGGGGATGTCTGCAAAAAATAATACAAGAAATAAAACGTTCGAATGATGATTTGTGGTGGGAAAGCAAGTTCAGTGATCCTGACAACTGGAAATGTGAATCTCAGTAACATGTAAACAAAATGTCTGTTATTGCTTGGACAATTAAGAAATTAATATTTAATTTAATATTCAATCAACATGATATTTATACTATTTACTAACAGGATAATTACACTAAGGTGTAAATTGTTTTCTGTTTTGCATTTTATCTCTCAAAATAATGAAGGTCGTCTGTACCTTTTTTGGGTTAAAAATGATCCAAAATACATATTTGAGAAAATACATAACAAACTATCTGCTTGCCTTAGCTTGATTCAAAAGGGTAAGCTTGTAATAATGTTTTTAATTCTAGTGGTACTGGTGGATTTATGCGAATCTGAAAGTGCACCTTATATAAAGTTATTGTCTTTCAAACTCGGAATCAATTAAATGAATCGTTTTTAAACGAGTCATGAGCCGTTTTGTTGTGACGTCAAGATGAAACATTAGTATATTGCCCGCCCATGTACTGTATTGCATGGGCAGACTCTAAGAAAAACTTGAACCTCAAACCGGCTGCTGATTCCTGTGAATACTGGACTGCATCATGTTGAGAAGAAGACGCTGTGCTCTATAATGTGAAGGTAAGCCAGTTTTTTTCACTGCCCAAGGATGACTTATATGAGTTAAATATAATCTTTACCACAATATCACAGCAGTATAATTCTAAACTTTTGCTGTGTTCCCTTTATTTTACTGACAAATGCTTCTCAAATCTCTGAGTTAAATGCAGGATTCGCAAATCGCTTGCTCTTGAAAGATGTTCAAAAAACGTAGTTTTGAGTTTTATATCATGTAGGTCTCCTGCTAACTGAGCTAACTCACATTATTACTGGTTTACTGAAAAACTTCTGTTGATCAGCTATGGGACACTATTACCTAAAACTGTCTATTAATGCAGATTGTCTGTCATTCTCACTACTTTGAGGAAATATTTGTTTTACCAACGTTTATGTTACATCAGATGATTCACTCTATAGCTCGCCTAATTGGATACATGCACTGATACAATTTCCATCGTATTCACCGCAATATATTAGAAAAAATACTCGAGTATATATACATTAGTACAAGTAAAATAACCGGTTTGTTGATAGACATGCACTTGTAAATGCTGATGGTGAGGAATTACAGTTGCAACATCTTATAATGTACCTCAAACTGAGTACCGGTCAGTGTATCACTGAGCAACGTTCTGCTCGAGTTGTCTCCTCGCGATGGAGGTTCGGTTTGAATAATTAGCTCTTCCAGTGTTTCCTCATCAGACTTCGCGCTCACATTGATATTGTCAAATCAACGTCATTGTTCATTACTGTGTTAGGTTACAATGTAGGAAGCCTCAGGACAACAAGCATATCTGACATTTCTATGTTAATGGCCGCTTTTGATTTTGACGCGCTGTACACGGTAGGCCAATCACAACAGACTGAGCTGTCTGGCTAACCATAACACAGTAGCTTGCGGTAATCTTTAGCGAGATTGATTAATTTGACGACAGTTGAGTTGTTTGAGAATCATTGAAAATGTGATGATGTGCAAATGTATATCATGTGGAAATTAAACCGTGTTTTTACATTTAATGCATGTAAACATGTTGTTCGAGACTCCACAACAGCAGTTGGGAAACTTTAAAATAGCATAATAGGGGCCTGCACAAAATGCATGCACAGTACAGTACTTAGCAGTGGTCAAAAAGAGAGTTTCTGGTAAACTGGTTTCTCAGATGTAGTCGCATGTGGATTTTTATGCAGTTGGTGGCAGGAATTTTGAATGTCAATAAATTCACAGATTTTCCCCATGAGAAACAATTACAGTCATGTGTTGCGTCTGTTAAAGCACAATTTATACTTGCATCAAATTTATAGCTATGTCATAGGCTGTGTGTAGTATGCGCACCCTACGGCGTACCCTGACGTGCACCTCTCTAAAAATGTAACCAGGGGCGATTCTAGGATTTTCCTTTTAGGGGGGCTAGGCCCCCAATGAGGGTATGATTAAAAAAAAACAAGGTAAAAGTTTAATTTAAGGTCTAATGCTCACTTTCATTACCATGCAATTGCAGGGTTTTATAATCACTGTAGTCCTGAATTTGAGTTGTGATAGTTAGGGGGGTTCAGGGTTTCCCCAAGAAAATTTTGAATTCTCTGAACTATTATGTGCATTTTAAGATGTTTTGAAGGCAATTTTTTGGGGATAAAACCATGTCAGTGGGCAGCTGAATATTTTTTCGCTCATCATCAGACAGCATCACACTCTTTTTCTCTTTGTTTTTCTCTTGCCCTGTCTCTTCCCCTCCTAAAGTTGAGCTTTGACTGATAATAGGCTTTTCATTTTTGTCTGACAGTGAAGAAAGTAAACATAGGGTCAACTGGTTGATTTTGCCTATGAATCATTTTCTCAGACGTGTTCATTTACTGAAAACTACTAGGAAAGCTAACTAAGTTTATAAAATTAATTCACATTAAAGGCTACTCATTCATTTTTGATCTTATGCCTTATTACATATTTGTATATGTGCACTGGAAACATCAGCATTAAAACAAATTCATTGTGTGGCACACTGGGATAAAGCTCTTTCTGATTCTGATGCCTAATACAGGGCCGTAGACAGGGCTTTATAATCAAAGAGGTCCTACATTTGAGGTGGAGGTTTGGGGGTTAATTTTTTTATGTCTGATATGTGCATTTCAAAACGTTTGAAGACCAAAAAAGGATAAGAAATAGCTTTAAAACTGTGTCAGTAGACTATTTGTCAATACATGATCGCTCCTCATTTCCATTATCCATTTTTTTTGTCAGTCTCCTCATGCCCTTTCTCTTCCCCTCCTAAAGCTGAGCTTTTTTTATTATTTACTAAAGGCTACAATTTGTATTATTTTCAATATGTACGTACACATTCATTATTAATCCTGTACCTAACATATGAAAACGGCTTTGGTTATGTTTCTTGTCCCCTCACAATGACAGTGAACGAATGATTATTACATTAGGCTGACGTTACATGCCCAATTTCAGTTCAAAAGGGCGAAATTAGACACAAATATATTAGTTTTCCTGATTATTTTTTGTTATTCGTTTAACATTTATGACCTCAAAAAACTGTCAAATATGTAACGTTATACATATAGCAACTTGCATCTTGTCTCGCACTTACCTCCTGTGAACTGAAGCGTCGAGTAGTGCTGCTAAAATTCGCGCACTCAGCGTCTGTGAATGTAAAGCCCGCCTACTTTGATTTGATTGGTCATCTCAAATATTCTGACATTGACGAGCAGTGACAGACCAATGGGCTCAGATGAGCACACACACAATTGCCTCTCTTTTGTGACGTGCTCTCTGCTCTGCGCCAAAGCGGATTTAAGATGAAGAACGCACTGAATCTGATTAAAACAAGACTGAAGCCAACACGAATTTGTGTTGCATATTAATCACACATTTTTAGGGGGGCTAGGCTTAAATTTAGGGGGCTGAAGCCCCCCTAAAAAGGGCCTAGTGACGCCCCTGAATGTAACAATGCATCAAAATCTACACGGACGCAAGCACTGTCATTGGTCTGTTAGAACCCCTCCTCCTGTGTTTCACATGCTCCCTCTGCATGTGTAATTGCGCGTCAACGTAAACAATGACGCATAAAACCATATAAATGAAAACCAACGCTGTAGCCTACAGCGTAGGGGCTTCGCGTCAGGTCTGACGCAGAAAAATAAATCAGTGTGTGCGTACATGTACTAAAGGGTCTCCTACAAAAGTTCAGCTTGTTTTGGTCATTCTTAAGGAATCATATGACAAAAAGTAGTATTAATGACAAATTGAATGAATGTTAAACAAACCTTGTTTTGACAAAAGTTTCAAAAATCTGCTCAGTCCTGCGTTAAGCATTGGGATTAATAGCAAAACTGTATGCCTAGAGTAATATAACATTTGGATGAATAGCTATATATTTCTTTTAGTTATGCAAAAGGGTTCTTGTGTTGGAAAAGGCTTACCTGTCCAAAAGAAAGCGCAAATACTCAGAGCAGTCTTGCTGGGATCCGCCTGTAAACCAGTGGCGGCCGAGAAACCTCCAAAAAACTCCTTGGCGAATATGCTGCTCTCTGGTGGGCAAATAAAATGATACATAATCACTAACTGGTATTCTTAATACTCTCATTTAAGAAACAGAAAGCACACACACCCTGCAACGTTGTGAAACAGACAGACAGAAAACAAACCTGTGTGTGAGCCAAGAAGGCAAATAGAAGCTGGAGCTTTTTCATGAGGCTGTTGCTGCCATTCAAATGCAGAGACATAACATGTCGCCTGAAACTTTAACGGACAGACTATTTAGAGCTGAGAAATATCTTGCATTTGGAAAAAAAACTAAGTACTATAAATATTTAAAATGCTTGATGATTATTTGATTATGCATTACACGCTGCTTGTGCTAACAAGCAATCAATAGAAACAAACATGTTCTGGTAATTGCAGAGAGAATATTAATTACAGTTGGATTCATTACAATAGAAAGGTTGATACAGAGATCAGATAATATGTAATATATTTTGAACTTACTCTGTAGCCATGAATAAAATTTGGATGATGCTGTTCATGTAGCAAGTGTTGCCCAGATTTACAAGTCCGGTTTCCCCGTTTCTGATTTGCCGGTGATCTTGAGCAGGCCTGAGGCAAATGAATTTGACTGAGAGGTCCAGGCACTTTGGTTCAGAACAAATTTGATCTTCTCCTCACTAGGTTTTGGCAGGTCCTACAGCAGAAACAGAGGTGGAAACAAAATAGATGAAGTATAAGGTACTGCTCAAAAGTTTGCATTCAGTAAGATTTTTAAAGAAATTAATTTATTTATTCAGAAAGGAAGCATTCAATTGATCAAAAGAACATTTATAATTTTACAAAAGATTTCTATTTTAAATAAGTGCTATTCTTTCAAGCTTTCTATTCATTAAAGAATCCTAAAAATAATCTCAGTTTCAACAAAAACGGCACAACCATTTTAAAACAATAATAATAAAAATAAATGTTTCTTGAGCATCAAATCAGCATATTAGAATGATTTCTGAAGGATCATGCTTCAGAGTAATGATGCAAAAACTCAGCTTTGCCATTTACAGGAATGTACGGAGGCATATTGCATTAACTTGAAGAAAAAAAATCTACTCTGTTTTTCTGAATTAACGAGTTAATTTTTCAAGAGAAAAAGTTTTTTTGCTCTGTTTTTCTGAATTAATGACTTAATTATCTCAGAATCACAAGATAATTTTTCATGGAAAAAAGTTTTTGCTCTGTTTTTCTGAATTAACGACTTAATTTTTCATTAGAAAAAAAGTTTTTGCTCTGTTTTTCTGAATTAACGACTTAATTTTTCATGAGAAAAAAGTTTTTGCTCTGTTTTTCTGAATTAACGACTTAATTTTTCATTAGAAAAAAAGTTTTTGCTCCGTTTTTCTGAATTAACGACTTAATTTTTAATGAGAAAAAAGTTTTTGCTCTGTTTTTCTGAATTAACGACTTAATTTTTCATGAGAAAATTTTATTTACTCTGTTTTTCTGAATTAACGACTTAATTTTTCATAAGAAAAAAGTTTTTGCTCTGTTTTTTCTGAATTAACGACTTAATTTTTAATAAGAAAAATTTTTCATTCAGAAAAACGGAGCAAAAAAAATTTCCATGAAAAATTAACTCATTAATTCAGAAAAACAGAGCAAAAAAAAATTCTCATGAAAAAATTAACTCATTAATTCAGAAAAACAGAGCAAAAAAAATTTTCTCTTGAAAAATTAACTCGTTACTTCAGAAAAACATTTTTTTTTCTTCAAGTGAATGCAATACGACCTCCGTAGGAATGAATTACATTTAAAAAAAATATTAAAACAGAAAACAGTTATTTAATTTTTTTTTATATTTCACAATATATGTATTTAAGTAATTTTTCATCAAACAAATGCAGCCTTGGTGAGCATAAGATATTTCAAACAGATTTTAAAAACATAAAAAAAAACGAACCAAAGAGTATAAAATTAGATATTATACACAAGCACAAAATTTTAAATCTCATTTCAGCAGTGATATGTGTAACATGTCCTTAAGTTAGTTCATGAGAGATTAAACCCATCTTTATCTTACTTTAATGGATTCAAGAATGCTGTCAGTAGAGGTCTGGAAAGCCAGAATATTGGTACATCATGCAGTGGACGAGTTCTGCAAACTGCAGCAGGAAGATTTTACTGTTGGGAAGGCCATCACTCCTTCAAAGACTTCACAAGCGGGACTATATGAGGGACCACCTGGTATAAATGACAGGAATAATATAATTCATCACATTGAAATGATAATAAAATACTAAAAATATACTAAAACAACAGAGCTTTAAAAGCACTACAAACATTTAGAATGCTCTAACTCATTTGATACAATATTAACAGAAAGTAAAACAAATAAAATAAGAGATTTTAATACATAATATAATAACTAATGTTATTACGAATAACTTTTATAATGTTCTTGAAGAATAAAAATAATCTATAAAGCTTTAATTAGGTTTTAATAATAATAAAATATAATGGGAAATAGTAATTCCCATTATAAATGAGAGATTAACACATAGGGTTCTTAAAGCTAGAATTTTTTTGAGGTGGAAAAGGTGAAGCAATGTTTTGGTGAGTTCTAGTTTATGGTGGCCTTACTAAGTGGAAGGCTTCAGGAGAGTGCTGGAAACTAAGCAGCATGTGTGAAAGAACCACCAGCGCTCCCTGTCTCACAATGGGATACCAGAGACGATTAAAGACCTGCAAACAAACAAACACACATTCATACACATAAACAAAAAGAAAAGTCTCACTAACAGATTATTAAAGGGATACTCCACTCTTTTGGAAATAGGCTCATTTTACAACTCCCTCAGAGTTAAACAGTTGGATTTTACCGTTTTCTAATACATTCAGCTGATTTTCTGATATTTAGAAGAATATCAGTAACCGGACAGTTTCTGGTCTCATTAACTTCCATAGTAGGAAATAAAATATACTATGGAAGTCAATGAGACCAGAAACTGTCTGTTTACTGATATTCTTCTAAATATCAGAAAATTGGCTGAATGGATTCTAAAACGGTAAAACTCAACTGTTTAACTCTGAGGGAGTTGTAAAATGAGCCTATTTCCAAAAAAGTGGAGTATCCCTTTAAGTATCAAAGAATGGTTAATCAAACAATTTCCTGAAACAACTGAAATCAATTTGAATTTAATTTATCTCCTGATACCATATAAAAATTGTGTTTCATATTCTTTACTTTTGGCAGGAACTCTAATGCTGGTGTTGTTCTTAAAAAAATGGGACTTTAAAAGCTGTTTTATGAGTAAATACACAAACCTGTTCAATTTTGAACAGTGTGACATCTATGAGAATGGTGAACTTTTGAACAGCAGCGAGTCCCTTTAATAAAGCAATGACCCAAGTGTCCACATGATTGGCTAGAGGCCAGGACAACCAGTCAATCATCCTAAAAAAAGATGGAGAGAAAAAAAGAGGGTAAGGACAGGCAAAATAAAAACCTTACATAACTGTAACAGCACCACAGGAAAGAAACTGGCAACATTGATTCAACCCTTGAAAAACAACAACAACAAAACAGCTAGTCATTTAAAATCAGTTTAGGCAT
The DNA here is from genome assembly GCA_030378365.1 of Hybognathus amarus. Taxonomy (NCBI): domain Eukaryota; kingdom Metazoa; phylum Chordata; class Actinopteri; order Cypriniformes; family Leuciscidae; genus Hybognathus; species Hybognathus amarus. The sequence continues at coordinate 61,596 of JAQIUQ010004208.1, forward strand.
AATGGACCACTCTTTCCAAATGACTTGCATAAATGCAAATTACCACATACTTTAAGAGCAAAAGTAGTAGAGAAAACAACATGATGGCAGTTGGATTAAGGGCTTTGAAACAGACACAAAAGCACAATGCACAAGCTTTACACAGCACACACACACACACACACACACAGAGTCTGACCTGCAGAGCGCTTGTGTCATACTGGCATCTTTAACATTCTGGTCAGTGGTGAGGCTTTTGATGAGGACTGTGATCATTTGCAGAGGAATGTGCTGGACCAGGCTTGCTAGAGCAATGGAAGGTTCAAATGAAGGATCTGAAATGATAACAAACACATTGTACAGTGATTTTGATCATATTTTTATGTATTTACCACTTTCAGGATTTTTTAAATGTCACATCAAACATGTTTTAAAATTTATTTTTCACTTAGGTATGGTCCACTTAGGTAGGTCCACTTAGGTTTCTCAAAAATAATTACACCAAAAAAAGGGGGGTTCAAGGCCATTTTGCAGTTATGGAAAGCTACCTCTGACTAGATTTGAATGGCCTTATTTTTTTATGAATGGCTTCTTTTTTAAACATCCCTCATTGTCCCAGAAATGCATGCCCACAAACTATAACATATTTCAGTAAGAAACCTCAACAAGAATAGTAAATGAGTACTTGCAAATTCCGACTTGAAGTGATCAGCTTTTTTTCATAATAATAATAGATACTCTGATTTAAAACAAATTTGCTAAGACCAAAAAAATGCTTGGTGTGCATTCAGATTTACCAGTGTGCAGCATCCACCTAGATGATGCCGACGGCAGGCCATATTGCACCAGAATGCACACCACACACCAGCTTACTGGTGGAGAGGATATAGAGTGATGAAGCCAACTGGTATATATGGGGATGATTATATTACACCCTACTCTTTCGAAGACATCCTGGGATTTTTAATCACCACAGAGAGTCAGGACCTCGGTTTAACGTCTCATCCGAAGGACGGGACGTGCCACAGTCTGATGTGCCACAGAGCCATCTCTTCTTATTATTATATTTATTATACTCACATTTCTTGATTAAGAAGATTACCTATTGGATTGACTGATGTCATCTTTACTAGTAAGCCCTGGTATTCAATATTTTGATAATTTACCAAGACATTCACATGTTCATGGTTTTCTGATGTTGATTAACAGTTACATGACATGCAGTTATTTCATATTTTATTGTAAGTGCATTCTTATTCTAATTTTACTTATTTTTTACTTAATACTTATTTTAATTGGACATTTTTATTTAAAAAAAACAACAACTCTGGTTTAGAAAAGCCTGAAGAATTAAATGAAGAAAAATAGTGCACATTTAAACTTGACACATCTTATATGATTGGGTGAAAATGATTTCACGCAAAAATGAAAAATTGTGTCAATATTTACTCACATGCATGTCTACAACTATTTTCATGATGCTTTCGCAAAACCTACTCTTTAAAGCTATATTATATGAATTTTTTGGTAACGCTTCCTTGTACAGTCCAGTTACCCATGTAAATACTATGTACTTATTTTAGTAACTACAATTACTGTGTAATAACTAGTACTAACCCTGAACCTACCCCTAAACCTACCCCTGTTCCATGTACTTACCTTATGTTAGCCCGTACTTTCTTAGGTAAGTACACTGTAATTATACTGTAAGTACTGTACTGTAAAAGGAAGCGTTACCAATTTTTTGTTCTCCTTTTATTTTCCACCAAAATAAAAAAATACATATAAGGTTAGAATGACATGAGGATGAGTAAATAAATACTAAGAGAGTTTGGTAACGCTTCTTTTTACAGTACAGTAAAGTGTACTTACAGTGTACTTACCTAGAAAGTCCTGGCTAATATAAGGTAAGTACATGGAACAGGGGTAGGTTAAGGGGTAGGTTCAGGGTTAGTACTAGTTACCCAGTAATTGTAATTAATAAAATAAGTACATAGTATTTACATAGGTAACTGGACTGTAAAAGGAAGCGTTATTCAGAATTTTCCTTGATGATGAACTATTCCCTGAACCTAACATATCATCATGAGAGGAATCAACGCTTATTAACCTGTGGATGAGATGATGGCAAACACCTCCTGCAGCGACGGTAGCAGCGTGGCCGGCTCAGCCTTCCAGATGCCCTGCAGCAAAGCACTAACCCTGGTCACTTGGGTCACATACTCCCGCAACTCCCGCTCTTCAGTGGCAGGACAGTTGAAGTACGCAAAGTGCGCACAAGCTGCTGACAGAAAAGAACTCCTGCCTTCTCTCGCGGGACACACTGAGGGAAGTCCGTCAGTATGGTGGCCAGTTTGGCACAGGTTGCTGGTTCTGGCCGTTCACAGATGATGCGTAGGACCTCCGTCTGTAGCAGCGGTGCCAACTCTAACACAGCCGGGCAGCTGATGAGCAGTCGGAGAGAACCGTGAATGAAGTCCAGGATGGCAGGGTCTCTGCTGTCCAAAGAGCTGTAGCCCTGCTGAAGGAGACCAAGTACGTATTCCTTGCTGAAGAAGCGGGCAAACTCATCACGATGGTAGCGTGCGTATGCTTCTTGCACTTGGAGGCCAACCTGTCGCTGAAAAGCATCCTCACCCAGGAGAATAAAGCGGGTGGTGAGATGGTACAAGGCCTGGCACTGCTCCTCTGTCACCTCCTTTTCTGCAGCTTCTATCACTTTTTTCACAATAGCCCGTTTGACAGTCAGAGGATGGGAAGAGCTCACCAGCGCCTCCAAAATCTTATCCATGGTTGGACTGTATTGAACCACAGGAAAGGTAAGCCAAAAGAGGTGCAACTGTAGATGAGAGAATACCATTAATTTCAGTGCAATTACTGATTTTCTCAAATTATTAGTCATGGCTGGCTCTGAAGATCCTTTATCATGCTTTTCTAATTTTGACAACTCTAATCAATTAATTGACCGAATCTTTTCATGTGTAGTAGCTTTTAAAAATAAAATAAAGTTGAATGACAGTATTCACCTAATTGCTCCTTTTGTCACCACTTTGACAAAACAATTACCCACTAACTAATTTTGTTAAAGAGAATTTATCCCCAAACCTCTGTTTTAAAAATGTTTATAATTATTTTATTACTATTCCTTGCTATATGTTACAATTATGATTTTTACAATTATACAGTTTTAAAGATTTTTTTTTCAATAAAGATGGTGAAAGAACTAGAACTGGTGACTGGTGAAAGAAAATTAAAAAGAACTAAAGTAAAAATTAGATTGCTTGTAATACTTTTAGGTTGTAATATTCTGTAGTATAATATACATTAGTTCGTTTCAGAATTCAATGTATTGTAACCATCTTAAAAAAAGTGTCTTTATACTTGTAAATGTTGTATTTTTTAGAAGCAAAAAAAAAAACAACTGACATTAGTAGCCTTTGAATATAGCACGCCTAAAACGCCACCTCCGCTATATAATGGGACATTCCAACTGCTTATAATATTTTATTTTTCTAAGTTCATTTTTGTTTAAAGACATTGTTTACACAACTATTACAAATGTGTATTTATTGAGTTATTGAGCTAGACAGAATATTCTAGAAAGAAATAGCAACGTATGCCCTGTCATTCGACAAACAACATCATAAGGGTTTTCTCTGAGCTGTCATTATAAAGCTACTTGCTAACTAGCTAGCTTTGCTACTACAAAGAGTAGCAATAAATTAAAACATCTAGTAGCACGACACAATAAGAAAACGTAACCGAAATAATAGCACACACTGCTTATAGGTTAAATATTACATTTCTTTCTATCGTCATCGACAATATCATCAGCTAAGTGGCTAACTCAGGAATCGAAACAAAGCAGATAGTCTCAAATGCCAGAGCACTGACTTGGCAAAAACAAATATTACTTTCCTGTCCTTACTCAAAGGTGACAACAACCACCGACACTCACCAAATTAAGTCATTCCGAAAATGTCTTGGTGTAGAAAAATAAATAAATCACACCAGACGCTGAAATATATATTTTTTTAGCAGATTAGTGTTGAGAGCTGGTTGGAAAACTGCGACCTCTTTCAATCAGCTGTTGAAACACACAGACGTCATCAGACCGCGCACGAATGATGTCAGGACCCCACATTGGTCTGCTGCACATGGCTGCATAGTCCGCTGTGGTGTCAAATCAGGTCCACCTCGAAACCTGTGTCCGAAATCGCCCCCTATACCCTTAAATATGGCACTATGAGGGAACAGCCATTTGTAGTGGTGTCCGTGGACGTTATTGAGTGCACTTATTCAATACCACAATGCACCGTAACAACGAGTGTACAACTAGAGTGGCACTGACCAACAGTCCTGTGTTCCCAGGACATGCGTTTTCATATAAAGTAGTGAAAATCTGTTTAAAAAAAAAACTGCTGAGAAAGATCAGCTATACAGCCAAATATAGCCAAACAAGGAGGATGAGGAAGAAAAACAGCATAAAGAGGAAGAAAACTAAAGATATAAATGTTTTGTTAGTTAGTTTTTGTAAGTTTGTAAGAGCTATTTTTGTTCAATTTGAAGGTATTTATTATTTATAGGCTATGTTTATTTTTCTAAAACAGAAGAGACATTATTTCGATCATTATTTTATTTGTTATTTTTGAAACCTGTCATAATAAAACATATTGAGTAACCTCTGAGAAGCCAATCTGAAATTGTGTCTTATAATTGAACAATTTCCTATCCATATAGAGGAGGCATTGCCTACTTCAAATGTATTGAAATCAATAAGGCACCGTTAAGGAAACTTCGATTATGAGGGCCTATTTGTTTGCCGGGCCGAGTGTCCTGGTTTTTGGTAATCAAATTATGGTCACCCTAGTAATAATAATATTAATATATTTTATTTATAACGCACTTTTCATTCCAAAGAATCTCAAAGTGCTACACAGGAGAACTAAATAATAATAATAAAAACAAACAGCACAAAACGACTTTCTGAATAAAAAGTAGTTCTGCTTTGAAAGTGTCCAGGCTCTGTACTGCTCTCAGCTCACTCTCCCCATGTTACGAAGCCTGGTGGTGGGGACCTGAAGAAGCAAGTGTCCTGGCTGTTGATCTGAGCTCTTGTAGATATGGTGGTGCATGTTCAGTGATACATTTTCGTGTAAGCATGAGGATTTTGTAGTCAATACGGAATGAAACGGAGCCAGTGCAATGAGTGTAGGATGGGAGTTATGTGGTCATATTTTCAGACTCTCATTAGGACTCTGGCAGTGCTGTTCTAGATGTACTGAAGCTTCTGGATATTTCTGCCAGACATCCCAATGAAGAGTCTGTTACAGTACTTCCAGCCTGGTAGAAATAAAGGCATGAAAAGATTCATTTTTCCTGTAGCATAAGCTAGCTTACGCAATACTCGTTCCCTCGTCTACACTTAAAAAAATATTTTCAAGATTTGTTATCATAACATATTTTCTTTTGTCAAATCAACTTTATAATAATTTATTTAGTTTAGATAACTTATTATTTTGAGTTTCTGATGATTACATTAATCTCCTTCATTGTATTAACTCACTTTTTCCAGTTCAATCAACTTAAACTTTTAAGGCAACCCAGGTTACTTACTTTTTTAAGTTAAACCAACAATATTTTTTTTACAGTGTAGTAATCACAACATTTTTTCTTTTGTCAAATCAACAGATAACATATAATTTTGAGTTTCCTGATGATTAAATCAATCTCCTTCATTGTATTAACTCACTTTTTCCAGTTCAATGAACTTAAAATTTTAAGGCAACCAGGTTACTTACTTTTTAAAGTTAAACCAGCAATATTTTTTTACAGTGTAGAGAGAACCGAGGTTATGTTAGGTAATCCGATCTCGTTTCTCTTCTTCTGGAAGAGTTAGAAGGGGAAGGAGCTGGGAGATGTTTCAAAAATGGTGGAAGGAGCGTTTTAGCAAGTGTGTTTAATGTGATCATTGAAGGTCAGTTGCGGCTTAAACCGGGTTTATGACTGAGGAGAAGAAAGTGATGACCTGATTGTTGAAGATGAATCTGATGAGGGGTGCCGTCAAGTAATGCTCTCAGTTTTGGGTTCAAGCTGGAAGAAGTTGCTTTCTCATCCATGCCTTTACTCTCCTCAGGACATGTGGTGAGTCAGTGACAAGGCTATGGAAGGGTCTCGAGGCAATCTTAATATAAAGTCGAGTCATCAGCATAACAATGGAAGGATAGTCCATGTTTGCCGATGACAGAAGCGAGTGCTGGCATGTAGTAACCTACAACCTGATGTATGAGACGGCTAAGAATACTAGGTGGTGGGTGTATCAAGGCTTTCAAACATGAAAACAGCTGAAGTAATGTAAGAGTGTTTCTGAAATTGCCATAACTAGAAATACATTACCTGAAAAATGCACTGAGTTGAGAGCTGAATGAACTCCCGTGTCTTTGCCAGGAGACGGCCCCTGCAGCTGAATTAAATCATCCTTTTTCCAAACTGTGCTTGTCCAGCATTGCATAGTCCTATGGCAAGCCATTTTATCATTTAATCATATAGTCTATATGCTACTAGTACTTATTTTTTAGATACTTAGTATATATTCTGTACTAGTATGTATTAATTAGTGCTTATTCTTTAGATACTAGTGCCTATACTATAATACTATAATAAACAAATATATAGCATTTGTAATTCCATTCTCCTCCCCATGTTCAACAAGAGAATTTATTGAAACTAAGCAGCAAGGATGATATATTAACTTTCTTACACACGACAGATAATTGCATCAACACATGACTAGTTTTGGCATATTTTCTGCTTTGTAGAAAACTTATTATATAATATTTATAATCCATCCTATAAATGCCTTCCTCTTTGCATTTTTGAGTTGACTTTGCATCCTTTGGATGACTGGGAGACAGTCATCCATTAAACAAATATATGCCCATTTACATAATGTTACCATTTTTTAAATATTCAAAACATGCAGCTTATACATCTTAAGTGATTAAAGTAATTCCCTCACCCATGTTTTTTTTTTTTTGTTTTAACAAGATCTGCATTTTCTTTGGTGAAAATGCACAGAACAGTTGGTTATAAAGGGTTATGAGAAGTTTTATGAGTGTGAGCTACGAATTTCTACGGGATCCAGTTTCCTGTCAGTTCTTCACTAACCAAAGGAAGTAGATGGACATTGACAATGATCCTCATGAGCATTCAATGGATCTTCAAATTGGTATTCCAATTTTATGCACACAGAATATAAATGCTTTCAAAACTACAGTAACATTACAAGATTTTTTTATGGTTAGTGCATGGATAAATGGATGGTGAAAATGCAAACAGGATGCTATTGGTATTTAAGTTAGACAGACAACAAAGAAAACTGGGATATTAATAAGAAAACAATTCACAAATATCTCCCGAAGAGCATTCAGACAAAAGCAAAAATAACTACGAAATAATTAAAGACAGTAATGGCCAAAGTAAAAAACAAAAACAAAAAACTATACCACAATCTATTAAAATAAATACATTTTTATACAATACTTCAAATCCAATTGACATATTTACTGATATACTTAAGACGTATTGATCTAAAATTATAATTACATTTTATTTGGAGTATTCTTTATTGCATTATTTAAATTTACTATTTTTGAGCCTAGAATGTATTTTAACAAATAAATAAATAATAATATTTATATTAAAAAGGACAGTATGATCTCTGTACACTATCAGTCTTTAAATGCAAGATATTTAAAGTGTACCTTTGCAATAGTTCATCTTTAGCACAATCAATAATTTAGTAAATATTTAGTTGAACTTCAGCACTACTTCTGCACAAGTGCATTCAGTATAAAGTTAGTTTCATCCCATTTATTTATAGAGTATATCCTACCAGTTTAATATTGAATACAATTGCAGGTATTTGTTGTTCACTAGCACAAAATAAATGTATTTCAAATGCATATATAAAAAAAAATATATTTTTTTTTCACTAGGGGTTATGATATGCTCATTTACTTTTAATCATATCTTTTAGATATTCATTTAAATATGAATAATTTGGGTTTCATCTACAATGATTTTCCTCTGTGGTCAAAGCCACATCTTTGACTGCAGTGACTGCTCACAGTTCATAAAGTCTGTGAATATTAAATAAAATATTACATGCCACATGATTTTCAATGAATGAATGAATGAATGTCAAGCCAGTTAAATTACAACTATTGCTTTTTAACCTAACCAATACAACGATACCATTTTATAGCACTCTTGTCACGTGCAGGTGATTGTGTGTCATGAGTTAGGTAAACCTAACCCCAACCAATGGTTTTACATTGTAAACAGCAATTAAATTAATGTAAAACATCAATTACGTTGAAAACAAATGGCAGTCATTTGCATGTTTCCATTAATTTCCCCATGCAAAGGAAATTACCTTGCAAATGCTATAGTTAAAAAAAGTACTAGGTAAAGAGAAATAGGAATAGTATGTTGACATTTACTGTACAAATGCTTAGTAAGTTAGTGACTAAAATAATGAGTTATTTTTTTGGCATGATTATCTATTGGCATCCAAGAACCTTTAACATCCATGGATCCTTGTCAATGATCAAAAGGTTATTTATAGTGGAAACATTTTCTTCAGATTATAAAATATCTCTTCACACTGTTCACTGAAAGGTTCTTTGGGGAACCCAAAATGGTCCTTTTATGGCATCGTGAAACCTTTTGGAACCTTATTTTTTAAGACTGTAGATAGTTCACTTATAATTTAAGATAGATTTGACCCTTCAGCTACCATTGTTGTGTTTTGCATGCTGAATGTTGAAATCTGTGTGTGATTCAAGCATGGTCAATTGCAAGATACTGTCACATAAATAGGGATTATATCAACCAAATAAAACATTTCACAGGGTGTTTATGACAAGTGTAGCAGAAGCAGAAAAATTGTAAAATAATTATTTGACATAAAAATATAGACTAGTTAATGATTTAGTAGGTCCCCTTTTAATAGTAACACATTATTACTATTCCTTTGAAAAAACAAAAAAACAAACAAGATTTATGGTTGCATCACTGTATCAATATGGATAATTACTATAATATAAATGAAGGGAACATTAATCGCCATGGTGATTAAAAAAACATTTAGGAAAATCAACATCAATTTATAAAGTCAGCTTATGTTCTCTCAGATTTTATTTGTTTTGATAATTCAACATTCAAGATGAATTTGGGAAAAGATTGCAACCAAAGATAACTGCAGAAGTAGAGGGAAATGAGTAAAAAGTAGAATTGACCCATCTCAAAAAACATTTTTTTGCTTGACAAAATGACACCCCAATCAATTAACTTTGGTTTTCTGAGTAACCGAGGTATAGTATGTAATTATATATATATATATATATATACTATATATAAATACATAGTATAAATATATAGTCAGTATATATATATATGAAGGGTTCAGATGCATTTTCAAATGGCAATTTCAAATGGCAAAACTCTTCATATATATATATATATATATATATATATATATATATATATATATATATATATATATATATATATATAAGAGTTATAGAGAGAAGAGTTATATTTATATATATAAATATATATATATATATATATATATATATATATATATATATACACACCTTTAACTAATCAAAACAAGTTAAAAAAAAAAGTCAGTATTATATGCAAAAATAAATGCATGGGATATCTGTACATAAACATACACTCATAAATCGTTTCCAAATCCATACAAAAAACAACAATACTATACCGTGACCTATACGTTAACAATAATGAGGTATGATTTGCATGTTCCATGTCAGCAGTCTAGTGAGGTTTATAAACTGTTCAGTGCTCAACCAACCTTATACCAAACCAGCTCACTACAGCAGAGATGAAGATTACTCTCGCTGGACTTTTCCTGTTTGTCCTTTATGGACTGGCAACAGGTGGGATTGGAGTTAAAGTGCACATTTATGTGTCCACTCCAATGACCTGGGATGATGCTTCTACATACTGTGCTAAATATTATAAAGACATGTCCAGCATCACTAGTGAGGAGGAACACCAGATGTTGGTAACAGTGGCAGGAGGAAACATCTCTGAAGCTTGGATTGGTCTGTACACGGGGAGCAAAAATCCAAACATCTGGATGTGGTCTGATGGACAATCATATTCCTTCACTGAAGTTAAACATTAACATAAAAAATAATGATAATAACTGTGCATATGCTACACAGCTTGAATGGTATGCTGATTTATGTGCATGTAAACGGCCTTTCTTCTGCTATTACAACTATAATTTGAGCCTCATTACGATGAATATGACATGGGAAGATGCTCTTACGTACTGCAGGAGTGTGTACACTGACCTGGCCAGCTCAACCGAACAGAATCAGCTGGAACTTATGCAAGACACAATCAATGATTCCACAACAGACAGTGCATGGACAGGCTTGCGTTTCCTGGCGGGAGAATGGCTCTGGGTGAGCAAGACTTTCACACACATCCCATACCAGGGCTCACTGCCCTCATGCCCAAAAGAGCCATACTACTGCTGGAGCCTACACCAAAACAACTGCCCGCAGTGGGAGTTGAGAGACTGTGACTAGATGCTCAACTTTATCTGTTACTAGAGGTGAAAAGTGAGTAACAGAAATTTACATTCATGTACAAGTTAGTCTTTCTCTAATTCAACTAAATTGTGCAGTAATTACAGATTCAAGGGGTTTATTCTCTATTTAATGTATAAAAATGCATATTAAAAATTAAGCATATTATCATTTTTCAAGCTCGATTAAATGTCCCTCTGAACAGAATACTTGGAGTGCAGAGGATGAAGTTCAATTCCACACAGGTTTCCAGACCAGTTTGAAAAATATCAATTGTTTAATCATTTGAATGATTTTAAGCCTGGATATGCATTATTTTATGTTAACTATTTGCCATGGTTGAATATATTTAGTTTTATTTAGTCTTTTGTGTGTGTAACTTTACTGTAGCTTAACTTAATTTGTTAACAACGAATAACCATTGTTTGCAGCATTTTTTAACGTAGTTCATGTTCATTAATAAATAATTGTTAATTCATATTCCTTCATAATAACTGATGTTAATTTACAGAACTTGAAATGTTATGGTGTATCATATGTAGAAATGAATAGAAACATAATCCACATTAATAAATCCAGTATAAGTATTGTTTATTGTTATGGATTTTAACCTACTGTATCATATTTGATATGTAAATTTGCATGACCTTATCAACAACATTTGCTAGAAATAATGTTGTACACAATCTACTACATGTACTTCTGTTGTCTGGTTGATAGTTAATTCTTTATATATTCTTTTATTCTTTTAAGATTTAAAAAGTCCCATCTTTTTGCTGTGAAAATCTTGACCATTTTTGTAAAGTAAACACAAGAATAATTTTATATTGTTAGTAATACTTTATTTGCAAAAATCATGTTAGAATGTAAGCATCAGATGAATGTTTTATTTTTGCAGTACATTACATAAATGGAATTTCGGAATTATAACACAAACTCTACCAAATTGCATATTTTGGTTCAGTTTGGGATTCTGAAGTGAGCTGTATATTCTTATCATATGTTACAATTTGTCAATGCATCAGAATATTATTTAAAAAAACAAAAACATAAAATACATATCCAAACATGTTTTTTTTAAATATTTTGTATAATGGTTCAATTAACTTGTTCAATTTAAATAAAAACTTTCAAAAAACTATTTCATCTTTGTAATACTGCTTTTACAAGTGAGGACTTTCCCAAAGGAGGTTTTATGCAGACATCTGTGAACAAATTTGTCCACAAAATATGATTAAGTAGGTAAACATACACACACACACACACACACAGAGAGAGAGAGAGAGAGATGTTTTATGGGTACTAAAAATGTTTTAAACATTTAATTCTGTATAAACTGTATATCATACCCACAACCCTAAATTTTTGCACCACCATGTTGTCCCATTTAGCTATGTTAGCAACAGCCTTTTTTGAAAAAATCACGAGTGATGCATTTTTTTGTCATCGAGAATAAAACGTGAAAGTGTCTTGAGCTTGTGTTCACCACAGACCTTATTTCAGCTCTTTTACCCTCGTATTATCTCTCATTTGGCCCGACACTATTTTTGAGGTCTCCAGGGTTTTATAAATGTCATTTTACTCTGTTTATTAATGTTTTTACTATTTCTTTTAAATTTCTATAAATAAATAATAAATATTTAAAAAGGCTTTTTACAAAACAAAACAGAATTTTCTGCACAATTCACTTTATAAAAGACCCAGATTTCTAACTTGCATTCATTGAGATAACATGGATCATTGGTTTTATGTACATTTTTGTAATTTTCTTTTGGAAAATGCAGTTTTTAAATAATAAAAAGAAAATTCACTTTAACCATGGCTATAGAGATCCATCATATTCATATTTGAATATTATAATATCTCTCTCTCTCTCTTTCCCTCTCTCTCCTCTCTCTCTCTATATATATATATATATATACTTATATATTATAATGGTCACCATTTTAGCATTTTGTTTTGTACTGAAAAGTGTTCCAATAATGTAAAATTATGATTAGAATCAAACCTAAACAAGGTGTTACAAAGATAAATGTTTAGATTTTATAATTTATTGAAATCATCTGTATCCAATATAATTACTACAGTTTTTAATCAACATTTTCAGTTAGAAACTGTACAACATAACAAAACTTAATTAACAGTTATATTACATATTGAGTAAAAATACATGACATGAACAGCAATAAAAAATAGTTTTATGGCTTTACAAAATGTATTCCTGTATGTGCTTGTATGTGTTTGTGTGTGAGTATGTACATTTTCAGTGTGTCATTGTCACCAATTTATTTTTGTGATGGTTCTGCATTTTGGATGATTTTACTTTACAAATGATGAAAGAACAGTTTTTTATATAGTCTCAAAAATGTATTTGTCTCTGTGTGTGTGTGTGTGTGTGTGTGTGTGTGTGTGTGTGTGTGTGTGTGTGTGTGTGTGTGTGTGTGTGTGTGTGTGTGTGTGTGTGTGTGTGTGTGTGTGTGTGTGTGCGCGTACGCGTGTGGTGAGTCATGATGATGTTGCATTGTTGGAAGTGTGTCACTTTATTTTCTGTCTGTGTTCCGCCTTGTGTCTGATTTTGTTGATGAATTTTGTATTATTTACTATGAAGACAACCTAATGTCACTATTTTTTCACGCTAATATAAAAACAGATATCATTTCAATTATTTATTTTTTTTTGTAGATCCAGAAAGTGTTGAAAACTGTAAAAAATGTCATACTATTTTGACAAAGAGGCCATTTTTTTTATTTGAGCAAAAAGTCATTTGCTAGTTTAAAAAAGACCCCCAAAGAAAACCAGAGAGTTAACCAAAATCCCATTAAAAAAAAAAAATCAAAAAAATCTTCTGACTTTAGGACAATGGAAGCATAAGTGCTAAAAAGATAACTCTTGGCCTACAAAGGCTTGTTTGAGATGCGTCAAGGCTGATATGCACATTGGTAAAAACATAATCCGCAGAAAATTGACACTCTTTAATGATTGGTTAAAAGAAACTTTGCAAAGACTGAACAAACTGTCAGAGATACAGATCTTTTCGCTTTGCTGTTTCTAACTTTTAATTTTGCAATCTAAATATTATAATCACATAAAACCAAATGTTAAGTCCTAAATCCTGACCCTGCATTATTCCCTATTGGTTTGTAGATCCTAGAAGACAAACTGAAAGAGTAGCTGACTACAAAAAAAAGTACATTTAAAAAAGTGTTTTTTAGACTAATTTTAAAAGAAATGTGTCTAAATCAGAGTCATAATCAGAGCCACTTCCTCTTTGTTCCAGAGTAATGCTTCTGTGCTTGATTATCTGCTAAGAAAGACATTTGTAAATTTTAGTGAAAAAGATACATTTCTTTTATTTTTAATGATTTATGTATACACTGTATATATATTCAGCCGTTAACATTCTTTAGATATCAAACAAAATCTACAAAATGACAAGTAAAGGCAATATTCAAGTTTCTTCGTCACTTGCCTTTATTAATTGAGACACAGAAAGTTGAGTTCTCTCCTCACAGTTCCTGTTCTCCCATTTCTCTGTCTTGGTGTTTCGGGCTCCACATCGGAACGGCTCAAGTGGGCACTGACGGCAGAAGGAGGTCGAGTCTGGAATATCCTCACATTCAACCAATACCAGTTTCCATTCCAGAAAGCGCAGGCCTGTCCACACACTTTTCTGTCTGGCTGTAATTGGTCTCATTTTTGAGATATGCTGATTTTCTGGCCAATGGCAAAATTGAAAAGAGTGCAGATGATGTCAGTGAGTCCTGCCACAGAGCTTCCCAGAGCGTACACTCCCATGTCTTCTCTCTCCTGCAGCAGAATTAGATTTCTCAGATGGCCAGAGGAAGAGAAAAATTTCCAAACATGACGTTTTTTTCCAACGGACACTCAAGGCACGAATGCCCACAATGCAGGATTTCCAAATAAGTATTCAATTTGCTGAAGTTTTGGTGTCCTCAGTACTACAGTGCCTTGCATGAGTTTTCCTGGCTGTTGAGTCCAACTCAATCAGGGGTATGCTCCTCCCGCAGCCTCTTTCAGCTCCTCTTGTCTGAAGATCCTCATTTGTTAGAGGGCTTATAGACAGATTCCGATTAAACATCCTTTACAGTATGTCTGAGCAGAAGTGCAGGTCATTGGAGTGGACACATAAATGTGCACTTTAACTCCAATTCTACCTGTTGCCAGTCCATTAAAGGACAAACAGGAAAAGTCCAGTCAGAGTAATCTTCATCTCTGCTGTAGTTTGCTGGTTTGCTGATAAACACTGAACTGTTTATAAACCTCACTGGGCTGCTGACATGCAAATCATACAGCACAATCATCTATTTTGTTTAATTAAAAAGTTGGGAGACATGAAGCTTTAAACCAAACTGATATGATAGATAACACTAAATACATGATTTGAATATGATACATTCAAGAAAATATAACAGCAACACAACTGAGCAAAAAAAAAAAAAGTACCACAATGTCAAGACACACCAGGAGCATTTATTTCTGTTCATCTCTGTATTATTTCACATTGAAAGTGTTGTGAGTCAGTAAATAAAATTATGTGTTTTCATGGTTTCTATTACTCTTTAGTGTTTAAACTTAGTTTGATAAGTATAAAGTAAAATAGATACATTTTCATTATTGCATATGTATTCAAAATTCATCATACTAAACAAGAAAAATCTGGGCTACAATGCAGATATTAAGCATACTAATCTTGGTGTATTAATATAAAATAAATGAATACATTTACTACAATAATAACAACGCACATATACTTATAATGTAGCATATAAAGAGCAACAAAACACATTTATTGTGAACTGTTAAATTTGATACGTTTTTAAAACATCTTTAATTAAAGCTACAATATGTAACTTTAGTGGCCACAAGAGGGCGCCGTTTCCAACAATAACAAAGGCAAATTTATGTGACGCAGTAACGAGCTGAATGATGGGACTTGCTGTCAAGCTGATGGATCTAATAATGTTTAAGGATTAGTGAAAACACTCATGTTTTTAACATTACAGTGGTATGAAGCAGGTCGCGATTGCTAATAAGATACATATATCACACGCGAGTCCCACGGATATAAAGGAATAAGGAAATTTCATCCTATTGAACTACACGCAAGTGCTGGATTACTCACACAGGTCAGTTTATTAGATGAATTAAATTTGTGAGGGAAACGCAGCGCTGTTCCACTTGGAATAACGTTACACTATCACACTAAACAGCATTTAAATGTGTGTTGAAAGTTATAATGTTATTCTACGTGTTTTTGTTTGCGATACGAAACTAGCAGCTTGATCAACATAAGAATAACATACTGACCATATTCTAACATTTCATCATGTCAAGCTAACGTTATAACATTGATTTGTTTTATATACTTTTGCTCACCTGTCTAATAAAGCTGTAAAGTCGTGACTCGTGAAGTTCTGTCAGTGTCAAGTCCAAATTATTCACGGACGCTAGCTCTCTGTCGAGTGGAAGTCAGTCTCGGACGTCTAGCTCTCGACATCTCAGAAACATCACGCTGATATTGATCCTCATTCTAGTTCTCCTTGTTTTTCCCAAAGCTCTGCTTGCCATGGTCTATGATTGAACGAAACAAGAACTGGGTGCCGCCAAACGTTACTCACTATGCAGTTGTCCGCGTTGTCGCCAGTGGTTGAGTCATGGCTATGGCAATACGAGCGGAAACGAGATAGCCGAGGATAGCCGAGGATAGCGCGGATATTGCGTCATTTACAGACGACATTTTTTTCCGGGACGGACAATTATTTAAAATTGGAATTTCTCTGAAATAAAAGAACTTTGGAGACTTTTGGGATATTGTAATTACACAATTGCAGGAAATATATCACACTGTGCAAGTGATTTTTGGATATTTTATTACAAAATCCTTACATATTGGACCTTTAACTGAAATTAAAATAAATATACAGCGGTTACACCCACTGAGTGGCAAAAGAGAGCCATCATTGGTTTTCAAGGTGAATGCCACGAAAAACACAAAACAATTTAACTGTTTTTACAATAAATTAGGTATATTTTTTACAGACTGCCAAAAGCTGCAATTACAAACAACTGGACTCCAGGCAGTGAAAGGTGGATTTGCAGTTATCATTTAGCACATTTACATGCACACCAGTGAGCTGATAACTCACAATTAATAGCTTATTGAACCAGTTTTCCCCGTTATGCAAACCAGTAACAATGACAACGCAAGTAAACCGTGGCCGTTTACATGACTTACAATAAATCAGGCCATGAACCTGTGTGATGACAAATCAATCATTTGCATATCTGACTATTCATTTGTTTAATTTGTAATGTCGGTTGTTATGTAAATAAAGCTTGCAACATGTCAAAGGAAAATGTACAGCTTGTATAGCCTATTATAAATGTATAGCGCCTACTATCCTCTCATGCAATTCATGCTAATAGTGCAATCTACACCGTCCAATCTTTATTATCTTAATCTTTTATTCAGTCATTAAAGTCAGGCCTGACTGATAAATTGTTTGGAAAACAGCTGATAGACCAATTACTTACTCAGATACCTCTTAATAGTGATGAAAAAGACATAACACATGATTTGTTAGTTGGATTACATTATTCTTTTAACCTATATATTTTCTACCGGAGATAAACTGAATAGCAGTGTAAATTTATTGACATCTCTACAAGCATTAATTTATGAGTTCTTTGGCGTAGGTCCCGTCCTTCACGGCAAAGCGAGGTTAGCCGAATCTGCATGTACCGCCTGAGAATGAAGGCGGGGCACAGCCAACCCCCCTGGAGGTAAGTAAGGGACCATCCTGGTGGTGGTGATGAGGAGGATGGAGGGGAAGGTATCATCTTGGTGGTGGGTGGGGAGGATGGAGGTAATTGGCTGCGACAGCATCTGCGAACTCAGACAAGTGTACGTACCAATCTTATATACTGTGAGGTGTTAACACCTGATTGGATGGGGAAGTAAGGTAATACATGATGCGCTGATTGGGTCTTCCTGACAGAACTTAAGCTAAAGATTTATTTCTGCTTAAAAGACATGACTATTGAGATTCTATAGTCTGGCTTTTGTTTTCAATGATGTCACTCCACTGGCTCCCAGTAGCATCCAGAACCAAATGAAAACTTTTGATGCTGTCCTTCTAGTACTGTACCTCTGTTTCATGTACACAATAAGGCTAGCTACGGTCTGACTACAAGTGAAGATTACCTGGAATATAAATTATAAAAGTATCCAAAAATGAAAATTACGTCAATAATTACTCACCCCGATGCTGTACCAACCCCGTAAGACCTTCGTTCATCTTCGGAACACAATTGGCTTTATGCACAGCTGCACTACTTCCTGAACTTAAGCCAGCTCCTTGTTTCCTGTCTGTCATTATTGGACAAATTGATGAATCCAGGTGTGACTGACCTCAGTAGTCACGGCAACAATAATCAAACACACCTGAATTAATCAAGTTTGGCCAATAATGGCAGACAGGAAACAAGGAGCTGGCTTAAGTTCAGGAAGTAGTGAAGCTGTGCATAAGGTCAAATGTAGATATTTTTGATTAAATTTGAGAGCTGTATCACTACCACATAGAGGATTAAAACAGACAATCCCCTAAGGGATTGAAACTTTTCTTCCTTCTGGGCCTAATGAGTAGTAGACAATTAATGTAGTTCTCGTGTATGCATCATGGATATCTCTTGAACTCTCGTCTCAGGCCCAGAAGGAAGAAAAGGAATAGTCGAATAAAGTCATATTTTTGTTTGTTTTTCTGCACAAAAAGTATTCTCGTTGCTTGATAAACTTATAGTTGAGCCTCTATAGTCACATGGAATATTTTTCTTGACTTTCTGGGCCGTCAAGTTTCAATCCCTTAGGGTGCCTATGTGGTAGTGATACAGCTCTCAAATTCAATCAAAAATATCTTCATTTGTGTTCCAAAGATGAACAAAGGTCCTTAAAGCTGGGCCTGAGATGGGTCTTGTGCATGTTGCCCACTTGGGTCCGGCCTAGTACCAAGTGCAATCCTACATGAAATTCATCTGGGCAATTAACATGGGGCCATTATGTAACCTACGGACAATCACAATCAAAGCCCATTTTTCAGCCCATTTCAAACCCACATGGGCCCCACATACAAATGTCGGCTGGGTTAAAGCTGGGCCCGAGATGGGTCTTGTGCATGTTGCCCACTTGGGTCCGGCCTAGTACCAAGTGCAATCCTACATGAAATTTATCTGGGCAATTAACATGGGGCCATTATGTAACCCGCGGACAATCCTACATGGGGCCCATTTTTCAGCCCATTTCATACCCATATGGGCCCCACATACAAATGTTGGCTGGGACATGGTTGGTACAGAATGGGGGGTGAGTAATTAACTTTTAAAATTTACTTTTTGGTGAACTATCTCTTTAAGCAAATTGGGTAAAAATCAAGAGGTGATTTGAAACATTTCGGAAAAGGGACACACTTCCTTCTGCTAGTTGGTGGTGCTATAACGTTGACTCACAATGGTCACATCCATGTGATCGGGCTTCTAACAGGGCACTCACTGCTGAAGTTTCATCTAGATCAGTTGATGTATGCAGAAGTTCTAACACACTTCCTTTTTTTCTTTCCAGTGCCATAATTACTGCTAGGAGAGTACTTTAAATTCCATTGCATGCGTTTTCCAAACAACCCTAAATAGACTAACTCCTGTTGGGCTGGGTAAAATTGAGCTGTTGAGCCCCCTGCCACGTCCAGAGTACCATCTTCAGCCCGGCCCTGATGGCCACGGGTCAGACAGTTTCAAGAGTTTGGGCATTTTAAGAGCCCCAAAAGTGCCCAAATAGTCATAAGAAAAGTAATAAAAAAGAAATATATATATAAAATATACTCCTAAGGAAAACAATAGCCCTTTTTTTGGGACATTTTTGTCTTGGTTAATGTCACATTGTCATGACAAAGACATTTTTGTCTTTGTTAATGTCAAGATGTCATAACAAAGACATTTTAAACAATGTCAACTTTGCATTAAAAGTGTCATAATTTACCGAATGGTTCTATCTCCGTTTTAGGGTAGTTCTGAGATATTGAGCATCAAAGTTTTTACATCCCAGCTGGCAAAACTGTTATGTAGTATAATCTTTTTTTATTTATTTATTTTTTACAAAAATAACACCACACAGGCATTAATAAACACCTAATGGATCCGATTATGTCAAATATTCAATTTAAACAAAAAGTGGAGATAGAACCTTATAATTCTAAGCTTATGTAATAGTTAAAAAATGAGTTATTATGGAATTAATCCACAATTACATATTTAATTATTAACAATTCAGTGTATGAACTAATACATTAACCTTACAGACTCTTAATTAGTACCTATAGTAATCTTTAACGAATAGCTTAAATAATAATTAGTTACATTAATTCAGCATTATCTGTGCATTAGTTAAGCATGAATTAATGCTTATTATAAGGGCACCCATATAGTGTTATAGTGTACATAGTGTTGCTTATTTTTTAAACAACAGTCTTTGGTCCATGCACCTTCTGTTATCTGTAATCTGTTATCACCGACAGTATCTTTTATCAGGTCTAAATTATTCTGTGCTGTTTGTAAACCTTGACTTACAGAACTTAAAAAGCATCTTCCCAAGTCAAATTCACAGATACAAGTCTCAATTTAAGTTGTCTTAACAGAAAAAAAACACTCAACATACAGTAAAGATAACTAAGGCAAAAAAGGAAGCATTTAAGTAATGTGATTACAGCTGCTTCTACCAACTTCTGGTGTTCCTTC
This sequence comes from Hybognathus amarus, assembly GCA_030378365.1. Lineage (NCBI taxonomy): Eukaryota > Metazoa > Chordata > Actinopteri > Cypriniformes > Leuciscidae > Hybognathus > Hybognathus amarus. The sequence goes on from JAQIUQ010004208.1 coordinate 82,013, forward strand.
TAATTAGGGATGATGGACAGATGGTAATTAGTACAGTATGTACAGTATAAACATTATTCCAGGCCATTGGAGTATAGACATGTGTACTCTACAACCTGTAGTCAGTCCATAAAGGACAAACAGGAAGTTCATTGAGAGTAATGTTTATCTCTGCTGTAGTGAGCTGGTTTGTTTTAAGGTTGGTTGAGCACTGAACTGTTTATCAACCTTACTGGGCTGATGACACGGAACATGCAAATCATACAAAATCCCACTACAACATTATTCAACTTATTTCTGATACAACAGCATTTACTGCAGCGGCTTTGATTGTTTAAAGAAAGAACATATCTACTAGACATATCTACTAGATAGTAACATTTTAGTTTGTCAAAATAATCTGAACAAAATAAATGATGGCAAAAACTAGGTGAAAAGTGATATACGGGTGAACAAACTAAAAATATTTTATATAACAAAAATGTTTGTTGTTGTTTTTTTGTTTTTCCATCATTGTGTGATGATTCCACAATTAGCACTCAATGTGCATCTAAGGTGGAATAACTGATGACATCATGCTCATGCTAAGAAATGTAAATATAGACATGGGCAAATAAGCATTTCTCTCATTTGAATGAGGATTGTGCATGTGGAACTTCGTTGCATGCAGAAATCTATCCAAAGCAATGCAAACAACAGCTACATTTGTTTGCTGTGCCATTTTCACAGCAAATGATATTTTTACAAACAACCAAAATCAGCCACAGAAGAAATATTACCCCTTCATGTGATTTAACATTAAATGAAAAACATTTTAAAAAGAGGGGACAAATTGCTTTTATAATGAAATTTGTTTTCTTTATAATCTTTGCATATAGTCTGAACTTGCATATTTGAAAATAGTCCAATGCAAACTCAGTCTGTTTATATTTCCCATTCAGTCTGCATTTAAATGATTCAAATTCACAGGATTGGACTTGATGTACATTGACACTTGTAAGCTTTAGTGTAAAGCTTGTTAAATTACAAAATCATTGTATTTTTGCATATAAATATATTGGTAAGACTTTACAATAACAGTACATGAATAATCATGTACTAATACCTGAATTGCTTATTACACTACTATGACCTAAGGATGATTTAAGACATGTACTAATGAGGAACAAACCTTAACTACCACATGAGTCATGCTTCTTAATGAATGTATTAATTAACATTTTCAGCTCTTCTAAATAAGATATCATTTGGTGCTATTCAGTGGTTTGTAAAGAAGTGGAAGGACTACGCGAGCAGGTAACGTTTAATCTAATACAGAAATTTCAAATTACATTAATCCTACCATGCTACTCTAAAAGTTGCGGCAGCATGTAACTTACTTAATAAAAGTATAACTCGATTTCAGACGCATTCTGAGCGACAAAGTCATTCGTTTTTATCCAAGGCAATATCCAGTTTTATTAGCTTGGGGATTTTTTTTAAAAAATGACTGCCCTTTTTGGTCCCTTCGCCCCTGACTGCTAGCTTGTGACCAAACAATACTGTAGGTGATATAAGATAAAATCATGGAGTGCATAAACATCATACCGGCCCTTTTTGACATGCAGCTACGGATCTAAAATCTGCCACTGCCAGGTTGTATTTAATGTGATTACAAACCTACTTAATGTGTAATTTAAAAGTAAGATTGTTATCTATGTAAACTCCAAGATATTTAAACTCTGAGACAATTTGTATAGTCTCTCCCTGCTACAACTAAATCAGGTTCTACACAGCGGCTTTTAGATTTACTTAAAGGTGCTCTAAGCGATGTCACGTTTTTTTAGGCCAAAACATTTTGGGAGCCAATGTTTTACAGTTTTTTTTTTAATTTACTGTTTGGTAAATTGGTATTTGGGAGAGCAGAGACGGAGGCAGCGGTGAATAAGTTGGGTCAAGTTGAAATGACAAACATCTGTCTGTGATTTCAGTGATTGGCGTGAGGAGACTGCATATAAGCGAGCCATGCGGACAAACAGTTTGAGAGAAACTGGAAGCTCGTTCACGTATCCTGTGGAGTCCTGTTACCGAACGTGTGACATTTGAAAGCTGTATTCAGCAGGAAGAGTTTTCACTGCAATGGTGTTGTAGTTGTTGTTGACTGGAGAATTTTTGCCTGATACACTTGTAACACCACCATGGTGTAGAGCCGAAGCAGCCTGACTGGAAGTGTAGAAGCGTGTCCAGTGAGGGCAATAGTGTTCTGGCAGGGCTTCAAGGGATGCACCGCTCTTCGATCTCCAGCCAGCAGCAGTGGGTGGACACAGGTGGGCGGCAACTGCTTCCATGAGCGGCAGGAATTTGTCATGTCCCTTCCCTCTGTGTTGTCGAAGCCCTTGTGCGGAGGGGAGTTTGGCACGACCAATGGCTCCGCAATTTCATCGTGAACTTCTGGGAAGAAGGGCGCTGGTTTGTGGCGGATGGGCCTGCGGACGCCCTGGCAGAAACCAACCATCCAGCTGAGCTCTTGGACAGCTCAGGTGAGGCCCAATCAAGACCGAGGTCTGAAACAGCATTTCGGCTTCTGAATTAGTCCTCGTGGTGTTAGCTGTAGTGCTAGCACAGGACTGTGAGAGGACAGGGTCCCCCAAGCCAGACCACTCTTCCTCAGATCGGCATTAATGGAAATGCTATCGTTGTCGTCATGCAATCGGCCAGAATGAAATCGAGACCTGTCGAATGAGGGAGGAGTGCTGGTCAGGACCCCTTTTTTAACAAGACAGCGGAAAAGCTTCGATGAGGACGTGAAGTTAAAGTTGAGTAAATGCTGGTATTATTGGCTGAAATTAATGATATTTATAGGCTTAGGCCATGGCCATTTAGGCTTCCTCTGACGTATTTGGTGCCAAGTCAGTCGATTGGTCTATCTTTCAGAGCGTGCTCGGCCATTAAATGTGCAGTTTCTGCAGCACAGCCAATGAGTGAGCTAGACACTCTGCTGAGTTTCACTGTGTAGCTGCACTGCATTTTAAATGAAAGCTTCAATATTTTGAGGAAAAGGAGTTTCCCTACTGTGTATTAGCTAAGCAATGCAAAGTGACCGTTTTCGAAAGGGAACTGTCCGTCCTGAGGTAAATTAAACACAATATGTGTTGACGTCAAAATCCTGTTGCATTGTGGTATATGGAGCTGCCTAAATGTGAGGTAGACTGTGCACAGTTGAGACATTAGTTGAGACACCTTAAATAACTTGCATCCGTAGCAAGCACAATTTGTGATCTTTGCTGTGCACATGTGTATTAGTGTCCTCTTTGATCATCGGAAATTGAACAACGGACGCATCTTCGTTTTTTCTAAACTACTTGTGGCTATTACTGATTGATAATATCTTAGTCTACAAGCTAATGAAATGTGTGGAAATTCACTTCTTTTCAGTATCTACTTTTGGTAAAGCCAAAAGTGTCTCAACTGTAACTTAGTTACTCAGTCTACCCTACATATGAAGTAGTCCCTCTGTCAAAATCGAGGGAGCGAGGGTCTATCCATTTAACTTCCCTTGTCCACTTCACAAAGTGGAAAACACTTGCGAAATGGAGGCAGCGATTCCCCAAGGGGAAGTGCTTAGGGAAGTTCGCAATTGCATGTCTAAGGCCCCATCCACACTACTGCGTTTTCGTTTTGAAAGCGGAGACCATTTGCTACGTTTGCACCTCCCGATCCAGACTCAAAACGGGAAAGCGAGAGACCTAAAACGGAGAAGTTTAGAAACGCTGCAGCTGCGTTTTGAATCTCCAGAGGGCGTTTTAGTGTGGACGGCACAGAAACGGACGACTCAGAAACGCTGAGCGCAGAGGCTGAGCGCTCGGCTCTATGATTGGGTGCTTATTAGTCATGACGTCTCCTTCCCTGATTCAGCCAACCCCTGTTTACACCGGCACAGCGCATGCCCAGTGTTGGTGAACGGTCACGTGATCCCACGTTTTTTAGTCGTTTTAATGTGGACGGAGATCATTTCTAATACGCTGATAAAACGCTGGTGTGGACGGAGATCGTATTTGTTTGTCATTCTGCGTTTTTAAACGAAAATGCAGTAGTGTGGACGGGGCCTAAGGGGGCTTTCACACTGGCTGTTTAGTTCAAAGGGGCACTGTTTTTCACATATAAAATCACTAATGTGAGTGCTGTCATGCGAACCTGGTTGCACACTAGGGTCCCGAACCTGGGACTACCTGGGCTGCGTTCCAGTCCACTTTTAGACACGCACTTGCGAACTTCCCTGAACACTTCCCATCAGGGGAATCCCTGCCATCATTTTGAAGTGCGTTCCACTTCGTGAAGTGAACGGAGGGAAGCTTGTATGAACAGATACTTGTTCCCTCGACTAGAGCCGAGGGGAGCGAGTCTACTCATATGTACACTTCAGGCATCTATACATCCCACAATGCAGTACGACGTAACCACAGATCGTTTAATCACCACCACAACAAACACTCTTGCATATATTATTTTATTTATTTATTTAAATAACCCAAACACAATATACATGTGGATGCTGCATTAAACTTAATTTGTAAAGGGACAAGGAGTAAATGATAGATCAACTCATAGCTGATTCAAAGTGATCAAGGGCTGAGGACGTTCCAGTTCAGCTCATTGGGGTTTCGCGCCAGTAGTGGGCACTCGTGCAACATAAGCAATGACGTACATCCAAAGTGAACGAAACAGAGGGAAGTTCAGCGAGTGAAGGGCATGGCAATTTTGGACTGGAAGGCAGCCCTGGATGAGGTGGGCTCTGAGTGCGGTTGCAACCGAGACGAAAGCAACACAGACACGGGTGTGCACTTGATCAGGAAGTAAAGTAACCTGCGCATGCGTTTTTTGCTTATTGTGATGAACTCAGTTAAATAAAACACTTATAAGCGATGATGGTCTAAAAACGTTTATTTTTCACTCAACTGCACATAATAGCAGAAAATTAATAAAAACACAATACTGACCCACAATCTGTTTTCTATCATGCGCCACATGCACGTTTGTGATGACGTAACATGCACGCATTAGCACCAGGGTTCGATAGGATCAAGTTGAGTGTGAAACCAGACCAATGCTAGGGGGACAGCCAACTCGCTCAGACTGGAGCTTCATAATACTAAACGAGCCCAGTGTAAAAGCCACCAGTGGAATGGAATGCAGCGCTTGTGAGCACAGATCCACACGCCGATAATCCACCGGAAATAGTGAGACCATCCGGGGCCTCTGTTCTGGCACACTCTTTTCAACATACTATGCTTTGGGACACATTTATTCTAATCTCACATACACTGTAAAAAATGAATCATGGGTCTTGTAATTTTAATTAAAAAAATTAAGGTGATAATTTAAAATACTGTGTATGTTTTATTAGAAAATTGTGGTTCAGTGTTGTATAGAAATATTGAGAACATTTCACAAAAATTAACAGAGAGATACATTTTCCTATTTTTTTAAGGAAACACAATTGTGAGGCTTGAATTGAGGAACCGATTGAGCTAATAAAATTAAGAAAAAGGGCTAGCAATTTATTTTTAAGAAAATTAGCTCAATTATGCGGTTTTATTTAGAGACATAGTTTCCAGCATGGTTTGCACATAGCTGGTAATGGAAGGAAATACTGAAATTAAGTGTTATTTCATGTGTTTTGAGTAAAGTGAAAAATCTATAAATGTTTAATGTTCAGTTATGTTTGACAATTAAAAGAGTTTCTATTGTGGTTTTGATCGTTACCATTGTGCAGAAGAGTAGGGATTAGTAAGGTTGTGAATAACTGCTTGTAATATTACATTGGAGCATGTTCCTTTGTTCATTAAGCAGAAACTTTGTTATAATACAGTAAAACATTTGGTTATGTGCTGAGCTATTGGCATACAGTCTTTTAATAATGCAATTTAACTCAAAGTCATATATAGGTTATTTTCATTCACTCTAATTCACACACATTTGAGCATCAACTTAAAATAAATAAGCATATTTCACTTAAAATATTAAAATTATTGTATCATAGACTCAAATAATTAAGGGGATTTTACATGATTTAGGTAGATTCCAGTAAAGAAATCAAGCCTTAACCTCAAAAATATTACAGTGTAATATTGTTAACAACTTTTTTAATTAATAGTAACATTTTTTACAGTGTACTGTTTAGGATGGATGCAGTATGGACATTGAGTGCAGTGTACTAATAGCACATCTGGATAAACAGGCTGTCAAATGGAACAGTGAGGAAAGCATAACGTAAAACTTAAAACTTCTCTCACTGGTAAAGCATTTGTCAAGTTATTAAATAGGACTTTATGTGCTATTTATTTATTTATTTTTTGATAATTTGGATTTTGATATCTGCTCATTACAGTGGAGCAATCAATAATCATGGCAAAATATGGTATAATGGTCTAAATGATCTAATGTAATGGCAAACACCATTTCAAACTGCATTTCCAGACTAATTACAATCAATATTATCATACCATCAAACAATATCAATGGAATGTAAGGTTTACCTATAGCTTAATCCAATTCATGTCTAAACATTCATTAAAGCCTTGTGTCTTCTGCCCCCTGGTGAGTGTTAGATATTCTTACATATCTGAGCTCATTTTAGTACCTTTGTCTAATAGACTGTGGAAGAAACAGACTTAATATAAATGACAAAACTAAATAAATTAGGTTTGACAACAAATCTTTTGATTATAAAATTATATACAACAAAGCTTTTGATTATAACTTATATTATTATATTTAATAAGATTTTTTTCTCTATAACAACATTGACTTCAATGTTACATCAAGATATATTTGCAGTTTAAATGATAGAAATACACAATGCAGATCTACTCATAAATCTACTAATCCACGCTAAATAATGATAATCAACATCACATCGTATCGAATGAATATTGGATTTATATCACATGAATATTAACAGCAACTAACTACAGCGACTAACCCTTAATAAATTAAGACTTGTATTACATACAGAGATCACAGGTTGTTGTAACACACTTTGTTTTAGTATCTGTATCTGCATTAGAAATATAATATAGACTTATTTTTAAAAAATTAAATTCCACAACTATTGATTAACTAACATGATTAAATATAACATAATTCAACTTTAAAAATAATTATTATGCCATTCCATACCACCTGCCTGTATTTCAACATGTTTAAACATATAGGAGACATTAAATTTTAAACAATTAAAAGCTAATTATTAAAGGAAACAAAGATGTAAACACTCAAAACTCAAATTGTAGCAAATATAGGCCTGCTGTCCTACGTTGTTTTTTTGTTTAGTTTTTTTTTTTTTTTGGGGGGGGGGGGGGGTCCTCTTCATTGCAGACCTACAGTATTCTCCTCAGTGTTCTGTTAAGGAAGACGCTTTCTTGGGCTATTTTCCTCAGAGTAAATAACATCCATGGTGCATCACATTTATTTTAAAAAAGACACACTTTTAAGTGATTTTTATGTTTTGGGGTTGTCAACATGCTTTTAAAGTCAAACATATCTGCAAATGAGTTGAAAACAGTTGTCACATGATACTTCATCTTTAAAAGCAAAGAAAGTTGAGGTTCTCCTCACAGTCTCTGTTCTCCCATCGCCCACTCTGGCTGTTGTGGGCTCCACAACGGTACGGCTCAAGTGGACATGAGGGCAGGCCGATGTTGGTCTCAACACTCTCCTCGCTCACCCACAACCATTTTCCATCCAGGAAACGCAGGCCTGTCCACAAACTCACAGTCTGGGCATTACTCAGATTTGATATCACCTTAGAATCCAAGTATGCCAGATCAACGTAACGGAGCCGACAGTACTCTAGAGCTTCCTCCCATGTCTTTTTCTCCTGCACCAAAATCAAGTTCTTAGAACAGAAAAAAGGATGCGTACTTTCACACAGTGATAAAGGAAACCCACACAGTGCACTCCATAAAGCTGGATTTTTTGATTCCTTATAATTCAATAATGTGCACGAGCTGTCAGTTTTCTGAATCAGTGCTGAACTGAACCAACTCTCGTCATAATCGTCTCCAGCTGCCTTGAGTGCCATCTCGACGTCCTCCTCACTGGTAATTGTAGACAGGTCTGTATAGTATGTTTGACAATACGTTCGAGCTTCAGTGCAGCTCATTGGTGTGGTCACATAAATGAGCAATCTAACTGTACATGGTGTTTGTCTATAAAGGACAAACAGAAAAATATAGTGATAAATAACTTCATCTCTGCTCTTCTCTGCTTTGCTGTGTGCTGGTTTGAAGTTTAAGGATGATCGGGCGCATTTTTTTTAAATAGCTCTCAATGCGTGTTGACGTAGACATGCAAATCCTACAGACTCATCATCAAGGGGAGTTTCTGCCATGGCATCAGTTTGCAAATGATAAAAGCACATTTATAGGGGGCAACTTTTTTGATGGATTTTTTTGTGGTTTGATTTAGCTTGCACAATCCAAAATATGCCAAATGTTGACTATGTTGACACTACTTCAAGTGTTTAGTGATGTATTTGTGATATTTGTCAGTGGTCCATCTAATGATGAAACAAGTCAATCTTAATCTTACTGAAATGCTCAGAAACCCTATTAAAACAGAGCAGGAATGCCAATTGAATACAACCGAATTAGCTAATAGGTATTCAGATTAATTTAGTTCAGTCTTGGCCCTTGCTCCTATTCAGTTGTAATATTTGTTCTTAAGGCAGAACAGAAGTTAGCAGGTCAGTACTTCTCATAAAGTTATGCATTGTTGCATAATATGATGTCAACCCTCAGTGGTTCAAAAAAAATACATGAGCACAAATTTTGGTGAAATGTCTTTAACTTCAGAAAAAAAACATAATGGGGGTTTGTATAAATAACATTAATAAATTTGAAATAAATAAGGGTCAACAAATAAATAGTTATATTCTTACTAAAAATAAAAATTATATATATATTTTTTTATGATTTGACACTCTGGTTGGTTTTGTGTTGAAGAGCTGCTATTAGTTATCCATGTTGTTCTCTCTCTTAAAATGTGAAGGAGTGTAAATGGCAACATAATCATATAGCTGTGTGTGTCTAAACAATTGAAGCCTGTCTGGTAAAAACCAAGATCTTCAATCAATGCTATTCCAACCATTATTTAGTTAATGGGTTAGTTAACTACATAACTTAAAAAACTAAGACAGTGTAGTCTGAATAGTTTGTGTTTGTGTATGTGCAAGGAAACCCAGGTTCAAATCCTGATAAACTAGTTTATTTAAAAAAAAATATATATATATAAATAATATAATATAATAATATAATAAAATAGATATATTTAAAGTTGACCTAAAAATTGGATGTAACCTGTGCTGGATTTAAAAAGTAATCCTTGGAATGAGACAATACTAACACAAGTCTAGTCCCAGATTAAAATGTATGTTTGAGCATTATGCTAAAAGCAACTTGCACTGCATATCTTAAAATATATCAGTGCCATTGTTTTGTCTCAAGATACACACCAGTAACGTTTTTTTCTAAGACACTTACGTGTCCTATAAACTAAGGCATACAGTAATCCTGGTTTAATAGGAGCCCTGTCTTTGAAATCAGGCCTTAAAGTATTAAATAATCTATTAATTGAAGCATATATAAATTACATTGGATTGGATTAATTAGATCAAGAAAAATAATGTAGATCATTTATAAAGGCTTGCAATGTCTGGTAAGATTGATGCCTGTCCCAGTCGCGATGAAATGGAAGTATAGTGAGAGATCTTCTCTTCCATATTATGATGTACATCTAAGTGTAACCGATTATCTGACAAATAAAAAAATGTTAGACACAAAAAATGTCAGCTTGGTTCTATGCGTTGGTTGTTGTTTGGTTGATTTAGTTATGGCATTGCACTGTAAAAATTAATATGCTTTATCTAATCAAAAAAATTGTGGCAACAGATTACAAGCAATATTATTAATTAAATTTAACAAATTAGAATTCAGTAATAATTAAATCAAATTAATTCCTTAAAAGTTAACCATTTAAAATGAGTAAAACTTACAACAACAACCAAAAAAAAACATAAATTGAAGTCACCATTATAATGATCAGTGTTTATTTTAGGTTTGTTTTAAAATGTACGTTTTTCTCCTTCAGTGATTCTGCTTGTTAACATCAGGTGGCTTCAATGTTGGCAATATAAAATAAAGAGTTCTTAATTAATCTTTGACGTCTGTCTGAGTGAGATATTTTTGTTAAATTTTTTGGTGTAAACTTTACTCATTTTAAATGGTTAACTTTTAAGGAATAATTTGATTAATTATTACTCAATTCTAATTTGTGTAAATTTAATTGATAATATTGCTTGTAATCTGTTGCCACAATTCTATTGATTAGATAAAGCATATTCATTTTACAGTGTGCACCGAAAGGTGCATATCGACAGTGATTTTGGTGGGTTTGAGTATAGAGACCTGCATACACCAAAGAGAAGTCTGAAGTTTTCCCTGGAAGTTTAATTTTGATTAAACATAAAGAGGTCAGAACATGAATAAAAAATAAATAAAAAAGAAACATGTGCACAGATGAATTGTTCACAATAACATGCATTTAGAAAACAGTTAGGGTGCATTTTTGTTGTAGGCTATGCTAACTTTAAGAAAACTGCAAGAGATCAGTCAATGGATTAGATTGAGATTTAAAACAATTTTAAGGTAATCTCAAAAGACAATGGACACTGTTTTAGATAATGTGACAAAAGCTTTATGACTTGTGCTGGCAACCAATTGTAATTTTTTTTACATTTATAATTGAACTGACCAAAATTTGTTTGCATACATAATTACTGAATTACTGACCTTTTTCAAAACATTAACAGGATAAAGGACCAACAGTAACATATTTGTATCAAACAACCCAGGTTATAGCATGATAAGTAAGGTACACGGTACATGAAGTCAAATTTCCTCCAATTTGAAATAAGATTTTGCATGAAGATGTTGAATTTCTTTGCATACAGGAAAAAAATGCAAATGTTTTCTTGGGTGTATTCTCATCCTTATCAAGATTGATATCTCTCACTACAGTTTCTATACTTCAATCTTTAGCTCGAAATAAAACTAAAACATTATCAATGTATTTTCTCATAATTTTTGCCTTCCATGTTTATTTATATTTTTCATCATATGCATTAATCAAAGACACATCGTTTCATGAGCATTGTTCTGATTTTAACCCATCACCGTAGCTGCATAAGGTTTCATCTGTGGTTTTACAAGCAAAAAAATTACTCTCGAAGAGCATTAAGGGAAATGACCATTAAGTCAACACAATCGGTAATAAATGAAATCAAAATTGACTCAAACATCAACACATCAAATAAATGTAGTCTAGTAGTTGTTTGCATTTGTTGTCCTTATTGCATGCAAATAAATGCGCATCCACAGTCCTCTTTCAAATGAGAGGAAATTAGATTTGCCTTTGTGTGCATGATGTCACCATGCAGTTGAAATGAAATGATGAGTGGGTTAATACTTCAATAAACCCCATGGAATGGAAATCATATACTTGAATGAAAAGTTGAAACATGTTTGGAAAACCCTGACCCTGAACTATTAATCTTTATTAACAGCTCTTTCTGACTGATTCTAAGATACAGTATAATGTTTCACGATCTTACGGCAGCAGAACACTGAAAACTTTCTCGGATCCAAATTTAAAGGGAAAAGAACACGTGTTCGTTTAAGCATATTGCTGTGCAGTCTTCATTATAAACACATTAGCAGTGTAAATTTATGATTTTTTTATCATTAGGCCTAAATGTTTTTAAATGGACATTAATGTCTCAATGTTTTTTATGCTCCTAACACATGCAGTTCTTCCTCTGACATTCTCTGATGAATCTGAAAGCAGGAAAAAGATTAAAGACAAAAAATGCTTATAATTATATTAAAGGCCACTTCCATATATTGCAGCAGTACAGCCATAATCTCCAGAAGAGGTCAGCATTTCCTCATTGCTGACATAGATTGAACTTCAATCACATTTGCCTCATTTCACTCCACTCATATGAAACATTCACTTATTCTTGTAGGGTATTTCGTGGTACAGTTGGAGCACTTTTGCTTTTTACATTACAACCCAAAACATTTAATCATGTCAAAAATCCTAAATCATGTCAAAAATGTCATGCAATATTTTTTGACAATTAAAGAAATTGTGATTATATAAATAGTTAATATTTTTCCACAGTTCATAAAGACAATAAGTACTTTTGTTCAGATTGTACCATGTTAAGTTGAAACAGCACCTGCAGCTGAAGCGCTGTTCTGTTAAGTTGCCAAATCAACCAATTTGGCTCAAACTTTATATTAAGTGGCTTCTATGTGCTAAAAAATTCTAAAAAAATAAGGACAATATACTCATTGTGTTCATGTTGTATTGTAAAACACTTTTGCTGCTATTGATTTGTGATACAGGTAAGGTTAGGGACAGGTGTGGTATAGGTTTAAGGTGAAAGGGAAGGGTCAACAGTGTAATTACAAAGACAATGTACATAAAATAATTACAGCTGTAATTACATGCAAGTATTTAAAAAAGATATATATATATATATATATATATATATATATATATATATATATATATATTTGAATGTACAATGCAAGTACAATGTAAAAACATGTATGCTATACACACACTAAGTACATTGAATAAAATTATTAATTTCAATTTTATAGTATATAGTAGTTAAAGCCACTACTGTGCAGATTGGATCTCTCCTTGTTAAAAGCATTCAGTTTATTTTTAGTCACATTTTCCAAAATCCTCATCCCCTGACATCTTCTAGAGCAAAGGGCAGGAGTTTGACAGAAGTTCTGGCGTGCATACGCAAATAACGTCTCTACAATCACCTTAGGCTTACAATGCTTTTGGGAAAAGTAGCCCTGCCTAGTCACCGATGTGGCACATTAAAAATAGAACAAGATCACGTGACCCTCTGACAGAGATGGCCGCTTTAGTCTTGAGCTGTCGATTAATCATCCGTTTAAGTTTAAGCTTCGGCACTCTCTGGGTTTATAACCAGTGGGTGATGGCTAAACATTAAAGGACAAGTTTGGTATTTTACAATTAAAGCCCTGTTTTAAGATCGTTTCTGATGAAATAGAAAGATTAAGATTTTTTTTTTTTTTTTGACAGATGCTGCTGTGCCGAGAATGTTCAGTTTCTGATCCCTAAGTGCTTCAGCCCTAAAGAAAGCAGTTTTTTTTTCTTTCTTTTCTTTTCTCTCTAAAATAGCTCGACGGTATGTTTGCGTCCTTTCCAGGATGTCAGACTCGCCTGTGCATTTCAGGATGCGGTCGACTACTCCCTCAGGCTGACGGCCACAAACACTGCCTCACGTGTCTGGGCTTAGCACACGCTGAGGTGAAGTTTGTGGATAAGTCATGCTTCATCCGTGGAATATCTTACCCTATCTCACGACCAATTCGTACAAATTCGATACGAGTGATTAAAAAGTGGCTAATTCGTACTAATTCGTACGACCTCACTCGTACAAATTCGTACGATTTGTCTAAACCCACGTGACGGTTAAGTTTAGGGCGGGGTTAGGGGTAGGTCATTCGTACAGAATTCATACGAATTGGCCAATTCGTAAAATATGTACGATTTAGCAAAATCGTACTAATTTGTACGAGTGAGGTCGTATGAATTGTTACGAATTAGCCACCTCGTAAAATTCGTACGAATTCCAGTGAGATCGGGATTGGGAATATGACTCTCGCGATGCTACGTTCGAACCAGCTCTACGGCAGGAGCTGTGTGTGGTGACGGACGAAAGTCACTGCACGTTCGCTGGGTTGAGGGCGATGTCCACACTAGTGGTCAAGGAGCGCTACCTCTGGCTGACCCTGGCTGATATGAGAGAAGCGGAGAGCGAACAAACTTCTCAACTTCCCATACCCAGGATATTTATCTTCTTTACCCAATTAAAAGGCATGAAAAGACGCAAAATGAATCAATCTAGGAAAAAAATGCAACTTGGAATCCCATTCTTTATGATCTATCCCTATGATCAAAGGGATGCATTGCGGATCATCGTCTCTTCTTGAAACGCTGGATGAAGTGGAATCATATGCTGCCCAGCAACAGGCATCAACAGGCATTTGCTATGCATCTGTCCATATCTGATGACACAACAGTGGGAATGTTCGACGGACACCAACAGCCCAGCAAACAAATTTAGGTTCTGGGAACATTCTGGGAACGTTAGTTTTGGTTCCCAGAACTTTCCCTTAAGGTTAAGGGAACGTTCCGGAACATTTTCCTTACGTTATAAAAATGGAACCTAAAAATAACCTACATGGAACGTTCCTACAACGTTCTTGTTTGGTTCCCAAAAAAAATAACGTTAGGGAACGTTCTGTGTTTGCTGGGAGCCGTAATCTATGGAAACGAATTTAAAGACTCTTCTAACGGCGTGACTGTGCTGAGCACTACATTGATGAACTGTGATGCCAAGTCAGCCTTTAAACTTGAGTGATTGACTGTCATGTTGGCCACACATCCAGACAAGGTTGCTGTTTTGACTGGCAGGAGAGTTTGTTACAACTCTCTGCTTACTGCCTTCTCATTTGGTTGAGATTTGTTTCGAATCACAACTGTGTACCTCCTTAGTAGAGTTTATTAATCTTTATAAATCGGTTAGTTCCAATCCTTGATTCTAATTGGTCAATAGCTGTGCTTTATTCATGATAAAACACGGCTATGACTGCTTAGCCCAACGGTTTTATTTATCACTGCGCAACACTGCAGTTCCTGTTGTTTTTTATTTTGAGCTTTTTTAATGCCTATTTCTCATTGGAACGTTGTTGCTGTTCATGGTCAGGGACTATATTTTTTTTCTAGTGGAAGGAAGCCTTTTAGTGATTTTACTTCATGAAAGTTGTAATATTTGAAACAATTTATTTGAAACAGTGACTAAACTAACAGCAAATAAAACTTTAAGCCCAGAAGTTTCCAAGCAGCACAGCAGTATTGACTTGAACTTCTTCACTTTATAAGATTGATAATATCAGGGAGAAAATTACTAACAACACAATCGTCTACTACAGTATCGCATCAGGAGTGCATTGTAGTTTTCCTAAGGAAAAATTGGATTCATTCATTGCTATAGGAAAGGAAGATTTTTTTCAGCTCGTTAAATCATCTAAATCGACAATATGTATGTCCAATGCCAACTAAGCAAATGAAAGAGATGCTTCCAAAGGTCAAAGATCTTCTTAATATAATTTAATCTTTGTCATTATGATGCAGTACCAAAAAGTATAAAGCTGGCTATGTTTAAACTGCTTGTTAATAAAAACACAACTTTCCAGAATTAGTCAAATACAGGCCGATCTCGAATCTACCTTTTCTTTCAAAGATACTAAAAAAATTGTTGTTGATTATAACATCTACAAAGACAGCATTCATGCTTAATATGGAACTGGGCAAAGCTAGACAGACTTGCTTCTCAAATATGAACAGGAACTTAAACAACACACGCACTCTTTTTGCTAGAGAGACTGACAATCCACCCTCAAGCCAGATTCCCAGAGAAATGCTCTCAGAAAGGAAGTGCAGTGAGTTTGCTTCTATCTTCTCTGAGAAAATCAATAATATCAGAAAGATTATCAGCACATCCTTGAGTTGTGCTGGGGTCAGACAGATCAGACTACAATCTGAGAAAGTACTGTAGTTGCTATGTCTGTTTTCAAAGAAACTGAAGGCAAAATTTTGGAAGAAACTGGACATCACCTTATGCAATTATGTTATTCCAATTTAATGTACTTACTGTATGTTGGGTCAACTTAATTCATTAAGGTTGATTCACCTTATTTACCATGTTTGTACAGAGCTTAATTAAATAGTGTCAGCGAATTTAAAAAGGCACCCTAATTCGATTCAGGTATTCAAATTTATATTCTTTCATCCAATGCTATAATTTATTTTAGTGTCACACATTTAAATCAATTGGTTAATGAGAGCACTTTTAAGCATCATAATAAGATTTACTTGCTTCATCTGCCAAAGCATATGTAAATACATTTGAATCAGTCTTCACCCTAACCAAATGGTTTACTCTTCTTCACAATGGTAACACACTGTAATGTAAATGGTTCAATAATTGCAATGTAGTTTAACATTAAACACAATTAAGCATTACAAAGTCTTCCCCTTTCTTATTTTCTTAAAAACACATAAAATAACACTATTTAATAAATTTAACATTTATTCTCTCTTAATTCAACCATATGCAATGCATGCTGGGAACTAACAAGCACAGCCCAGTTTTAATTCATGCAACAAAAATCAATCATGTAAGCAAACACAAATGGATTAAATAAACTTAAATTGTACATATATTTAAGCAGATTGAACACAATAAAAATTAAGTTCGGGCAAAATGGCAGTTGACTCGCACTATATGTCGCCGTCTGGATGTAAGAATTTTTTACTTAACAGTACAAAATGGTTTGTGTTGTCTAACACAAACCATGATTTTGTATTGTTAAGTTGAGACATAATTACATACACCTTAATAGAAATAAACCATTTCAAGTCAAAAAACACAATTATAAGCTAAGTATAAATATATTATGTAAAGTTTTTGAGTGCAAGGCTCAAAATCCCCCACACTTACAAGGTAACAATGAGGGTCCCTACATGCAAACCGAAGCATTGAGAACTTTGTGAGTGTACAGTTTAATAAGAAGTTATTTTACAAAGACAGTCCCCTTTGCGGGTATACAGGCAGGAGGCATCTTTGGAAAAACTAATCCAGCATTTAGCAAACAAACTCGATCTGCTTTGCAAAAGAAAACTCGACTCACAAACAAACTGCTTTGCAAATGAGCAGAAAGCAATGTGCAAGTTCAAATTCAATTTGAGTGAAAATGCAGTGGAGTAACACATATGAATTGTATTTTGCAAATATAAAAGATAATATTTCACAAATAAATACAAACCATCCTACAAATTGCATGCAACCTTTGAACAAATACCAAATCTTATGTACACAAATGCACATCCGTCTGTTATGATCGTGAGACACTTGGCTTTTTATGAGTCTCTTGGCTCAATGATCTCACAAATGTGTCCAAGCAGATTTTCTCACAAATGCGGTTGAGCAACTTCCTCTTCTAAAACAGTATTTCTCAACTTTACTCAGGGATTTATTAATTTGTCAGTTTGTTTGTTTATTCATGTATTTACTTTGTGTGTGTGTGTAATAAAATGGCATGCAAATCATTATGCAGAAATAATGTGAAGACATATTGTACAAGAGTGACTTATAATAACACTAATGCACACTCTTCAAAACAAAGGAATGCTGGATCTGTATACTGTGCTAATTCCAAGAAGTAACTTAAGTCTGTGGTTTTGTCACTCAAAACACATATTAAACCCACTGCAGTGTTCTTATCACATCAAGGTGTAAATATATGTGCTTTGCAATCCTCTCATCGAGGCAAATTAATCCAGTAAAGTTTAGATGCTGGATGTTGAATAATAGTTCTCAAGTAAATGTCAGCCCTGTCTTCTGGCATTTATTTGCCTTTTTTTAAACAATGTTACACTTGAAGTAAACCCGTAAAAACTTCACGTGTGATGTGACTGAAGATTTACATTCTAGAAGAAGATTTCATAGTCCTTGTGTATATATTTATTTGCATTTTTTCAAATGAATTTCCAAACATCACACTTAATGTAAATCTGCAATGTAGCAGTGAATCTTTATTTTCCCCATACTTTATGGACTTAATATGATGTCTTATACACTGCAACCAGTTAGCTATGTTCTGCCTGAATTAGATTGCAGTATAGTTAGTGAAGGGCTTAAACAGAAATGCAAACTTAAACAGATTGAGATCTGAAAGGGTCTCATTTTTTTGATACACTATAGTGTTTATGTGAGATTAAAGCCTGGTTGGCAAGACCTTTTCTTCAAATTAATACCAATAAGTGTGTTGGAAATTATAAATACAGTATGTTGGACTCTGTCGATAAATGTTTAAAGGGGACATATCATGCAAAATCCACTTTTTTAGCCCTTAAATGCATTTTGTTGTAGATTTGGAGTGTTTATAAGTACAGAAAGATGAAATTATTCTCTTCAGGTGCTTTGTTTATATCTTTATATTCTGTTTTGGTCATATTTTTCAACCTGTTCAGATTTTTCTGTTGTCTATGACGTTTTTTGAGCAAGTACGTCACCGTATTTGCAGCAGAACTGACAAATAAGGACATTGACTACCGGTCCAACACTTCGAGCAATCCGCCATTATTATATCTCGCTCCGATTTTGTAGTCCAAGCTCAATGATGCAGAAGTTACGAGAGGGCTAGTCAAAATGTTCGGTTGTTGGATGTAGTGACCTGAAGCACTTCAAGGATCCCCACTTCAACAACCTCAGCCAGTATACAGAAGGGTTTGCCGATCGACTTCTATCATTTAGCTGCTGTGTTTCCTGATGCTTTTCTAAACGTAAGTTATTCATTTTATTATCAATACAGATTTTTAGTGGGTAAGATCAGACCGCAGTCATTTATCTTGTCAGTGTGCTTGTTTTAACAAGAGAAATAGTCGACTTTCACTAATAACACAACATAGTTAACTTACATACCTGCCTCCATATATCGTCGTCGTCATCTTTTTCAAATCGCTCGCTCTGGCTTCAAATATGTAAGGTTTGATGGACAAGTCTTCCGTTGTTGACATTTTGTTAACGTGTGAATAAAAATGTTCTTTGAAGCTATAGTAATCATATCTCTTATCAAACTACAATAATGGCCGAACGCAGAGAGTTGAACCTGAGTTGAACTGACCGTGAACTCAGTGACCTGGAGAGCGGGCGAGTAAGACGGTATGCCTTTTATTTAAAGGGGCCGCATTGAAACGACTTGCTCACAGAAGTACATAGGAAAAGGGGTAGAAAAGGGGCCTGTGGAGCTATAATAATGAGTAATTCAGGACCCAAGCATTGCAGTTATGCTTTATATAGACCACAAATGTATGATTTATAAGTAAAAATTTATGAATTTAAAAGCATGATATGAACCCTTTAAGATCATTTCAAGAATTTAGGCGTTATCATGGATTCGGCTTTGGTTTTACATAAACAGTGTTGATAAGGCTGGTTATCAACTCAGAGCTTGATTCTAAGCTGAAACCAAATTCTTCTCTTTTAAGGACCTGGAACGATCCATGCATTCATGACATGCAAGCGGCAAGTGCGTGGATTACTCCAGTACAGAGCTTTGACTAGAGGTGTAGTGGTAAAAAAGAGGTGGGTGAACTATAAATTCTAGTGAACCACGACGTGTGTCACCAGGTGGTGGGCCACTGCCTGGTGTATGTGTACCCTGATAACACTGCTATATAGGGAGGGATCGACATTAAGCCTTTTCATATGCTTCTCTTTTGGAAAAGTAAATCTGTCATTCCCAAAAAAAGTAAAAAAGTTGCTCGTCCGGATTTTTTTATTTTGTGTGTTCATTCATTTTGTTAATAATATTCTTATCAGTGTTCAACCAGCTTTGATTTTTAAATCACCATATTGTAATATCTGCACCTTTAAAGGGCATCCCCTTCCCCAATATTATTAAATGTATGCAATTCATCTTTTATTTTAAATTCCTAAATTTTGATCAATAAATTCAATTATTTCAAATAATAAGACACTATAGGGCTGTTACCCTAGGAAGTGATCAAATTAAATCATTTACACTGGAAAATTACAATTGCATAAAATAATGTTATGAAATTGATTTTAATTTACAAATAAGAAATGTTGGAAAGAATGATACTACTTTTAAACATTTTAAACTAAACCATCAGTAGGTGGCGGCAGACGACCGTCTTAATGAGTGAGTCATTGATTAATTCTTACAAGCGATTCGTTCAAACGGCTGATTCATTCAAGAATGAGACAGATGTTTATGAATGGGTCATTGAATCTTTGACTCAATCGATTCGTTCAAAATGCCGAATAATTCAGTAATTAAAACAGTTTGAGTGTTCCTGTGACATGCGCCATGGTTCTGCTGTGATTTTTGTTTGGAACTATTTTCGCTGCTTGCACAGAACAAAAACAGCCAATATTGCATCTAAAATTTAAGTGATTTAAAGGGGTGGTTTACTAGGGGTAGTCCTATTCAAGTTGTTTTTGTAGGCATTAAACTTCCTGATTTTTAAAAAAGATCAGATATCTCTGCTTGCATTGAACTTTCAGTGCTGCAACTTTGCAGATACTGTTCATGCACCAACAGCAACATTGCACACTATTTAAAATGAAAAAAGTGAAATTGGCAATCAAAACCCCCCCCTTACCATATGTTACAATATAAAAACTCAACATTTAGATTTTTATAGGCAGCATGTTGTTAACTGAGTGTTGTGCTGCACTCATTTGTGTAGATTTCTGTCTCGAGAGGCTGCGCAAGCGTCAACAGTGCAACCTTACCGTCAACCTATGAAACTAATAATGAACAATATGAAACTAAAACGACATAAGCTTAATTTAAAATGTCTTAGGAACTACATGATAAGGTAGATAAACACAGTTGAGAGGTGGATAAACGCACTTGGAGGTTGGTAAACACTATTACTGAATAATGGAAGGTGCGTAAATGCCGTTTATGTGCGTTTAGCCTCCACTACATCCTGGCTTTGACTTCCAGCCTGTTTTGTACTGGAATGTGGAATGCACTCACCCACACACTCACTCATTATACACTCATTGGTGGACTTTGGGACAATCTGAGTCTTAACACACTTACTCATATGTACATACATCCCACACCCATGGATGGTCTGTTAAACGTACTGAGTGTTAACAATACACAGACATTCATTCTACACTCAATGATGGACAAGCCAAGTGCTAATATATACACTACACTCCTGGACTTTTGAATAAGCTGAGTGCTTGAATACGAACTGTTGCAAAGCTGATCTGGTCACATCATATGTCACCAGACTTTTGACTCGTACAAAGAAGAGAGATAGAATTACTTTTGGTTTCTTTATACTGGCTGCCGGTAAAATTCAGAATTGAGTTTAAAGTTTTGTTGATGTTTTTTTTTTTAAAGTATGGCATGGTATTGCCCTAAAACATATTGTTGACCTTTTTTATACCTTATCAAAACACCAGAAATATGAGATCTTCTAGTCAGATGATTCAACCCGCGACATGTTCCTAAAACTAGATTCAAATCAAAGGGTGATCGGCATTTCTCTGTGGTAGCCCTACACTTATGGAACCCTCTTCCAAAGCATATTACATCTTCTGCATCTGTGGATGCTTTTAAGTCTAGTTTAAAGTGATATCTTTTTAATACGGCTTTTAGAACTGATTGATGAACGTGTTTTCATTTTGTGTGCGTGACTGTATGTAATTTCTTTTGTTGTATTGCTGGCAAGCACTTTGGTCAACGTGGCAGTTTTTTGGTAGTTGTTTTAAATGTGCTACAAAAATAAAATTTGTTTTGTATTATCGTATAATTAGTTGAAAAGACCCCAAACCCCTTTAAAACAAGAAAAACAGGCTGGGACATTAACTACCCAGCTAAGGGGGAACGTTCTCAGAAAATGTTCTGGAAAAGATTCTCAAAGTTATAAACAAATGTTCCTCCGTGTAACCTTTATACATTGTTTGATAATATAAGTTATCGGTCTTTAATAACATTATCTAACATTTAATAACATATTAACATTTTTAATTACATATTAACATTTAAAAAAAACATTTTGGATGCTATTTAATATCTTCTAACTATCTTACTACTTTTTTAGATGGTTCAGAGAACATTCAAAAATAACTTGCCCATTATACTTCCAAAATGATAAAATAGAGAACATTCTCTTAATTGTTTAAAGGTTTTCTCTTAAAGTGTTCTCTTAAAAGTTCTCTTAAGCTCACCCAAGATTCTTAGAACATATTTTTCACACCAGGGTAAGACCGGAAAACAATGTGAAGTCGGAAAACAAGTCTTTCATGTGAGGTTTATTTTTTCACGATGAAGGGAGGCTGCAGTTGTGTTCATTTGAATGTGTTTTGAATGAATTCACATTTTAACTAGGTACTGGAGGATAAGTGGATATTAGCAAAGGAAACTTGGAAAGGTTGGTGCACTCATGCAAGAACCACTAGAAATTATTCAGAGACTTTCATCTCCAATCAATTCATCAAAGAAGAAATGGAAAACCTTTTTCTGTTTTTTCTTCTGATTATCCATGGTGGATCCTCAACCATCCCAAGAGTGCATATCCATGTGAGCAAAAGCAATACATGGAATGAAGCACAGTCTTATTGCAGGCAGAATTACATAGACCTTTCCACCATCTCAAGTACTGAAGAAAACAACCTTCTCCGAACAATGTTAAATGGGAACCATGCTTGGATTGGGATGTACAGGAATTATACAAACATGGACCAGTTTGTTTGGTCTGATGGGGACTTACAAACAAACTACTTTAACTGGAAGTCAGGTCAACCTGGTGGTATAAACAATGATCAAAACTGCATTGAAGTTGATGGAACAGGATGGGCTGATTATGGTTGCTATTATAAGCTGCCATTCTTTTGCTATTCAGTGATTTTGGAGAGAGACAAAAAGACATGGGAGGAAGCTATGGAGCACTGCAGAGATACACTACACTGAATTGGCCAGTCTGACCTCTAATGAGCAACTGGAACAGGTTGGAAATAATCTAAGTGGAGAGACAAGTGTCTGGGTGGGTCTGCGTTTTGTTGCTGGACAGTGGTACTGGTTGAACACAGAGCCTGTTGGGAACGACATGTCACTGCCATGGTGCCCAGCTGTACCATATGGTTGTGGAGCCCGCAATATAGCGACTTCGCAGTGGGAGAACAGAGACTGCAACGATAAGCTCAGCTTCCTCTGTTCCTAGATTTGAGAATGAGTGACCGAGGTACACATACCAAAACATTTTATGAATGTATAAATGATATGAATGATTATTTTGACAGTTTAAAAACATTTTCATCCGAGGACCTTTCAATTATGTGCAAAGTAAACTTGACACAAAATAGGATTTAACCTTCTTTCCAAATGTTTTGCAACAATGAATGTTGTTCCTTAAAGGAGCAGTGTAAATTGACACGAGTCTCCTGAGTAAATATGGATCTTATACTCTATTTTCTCTTTGCACAGAAATGGCCAAAAGGGATTTTCTAAACTGATATTATTTACTCTTTATTCAAATATCATTTAAAAAATGTGTTAAAGATTTTGCAAGCATATTGCATACTTGTGCTTGGAGCAATGAAACATGCCAAATTGTGCAGACATAATTTTTGGCCAGAATGCCAGAAAAGAAAATCGTGAACACATGCAAAAACAATGAAATATTAATAACTGATTATGTTATATGCTTTTGCCTGTGAGCTTTTTGTATTGCTATACTTATAATTTTGGTCAGATAAATACCCTAACCAAGTTAATTATTTTGTTCTTCCCTCATATTTAAAATATTTCAAAATATAAAAAATATATATATAAGAACATATTTATTTCACAGATTCCTCAGGACTCTCCTGCATCTAGAAGATCCAGAATGTTTCTGTTGCAACACATTTTTATCTTCATACTGTAGAATTGATGTAATAACCTTTTGTTTGCCCAGACTGGGTGCGTTTCCCGTACAACAATGTAGTTCACTGTTTTACTACCATAGTACGATATATCATTGGAAAAATCAACTAGCTAGTCATGACTGTTTCCGAAACCCGCTGTCGCAAAGTATCGTTCAACCACGTTGGTTTCGCACGTGGTGGAGTAATAACTACTTTTAATGAAACTGTTTGAGATCCAATTAACGCTAGATTTGTTTTATATAAATTACAGACATGTCATCTGAGGACTATTTCTAATTGTTCTCAGTTGTTCTGCTTTATTAGCAGACTCAATATTTGGCTCGTTCTTACATAGTAGAGCAAGTTCGCACATGCGCACTCTTCAAACACGTTACTTCAAATCTTTTGAAAAACTAAAAGACGTAAATTACATTTGTATGTATTCTAAATAAAAGGCACCGGTTATAATGAATATTAGCTTGCTTATTTTGCTTAAGATAAGGATTTATTACGTCCAAATGTCATGCAATATAGAAACGATGCTTCCAACCACAGGTCGAGAGTTGTCGTTCAAACCACCCAACTTTGCGATGCTGTTTGCGAATGTTCGTTGGAACGATGTTTTCGGGAAACACTAGCTGTGTCCGAAATTTTCACTCAAACCCCTACCCCCTTCCCATATTTATGGGGTAGGGAGTTGAGCACTATATAGTGAGCTCATCAGCATTAAAGAAACACCACTTTCGGACACTACTCAATCGTCTCTCGGCACCATTGATTACATCATCTGTCAGCTGGTGCTGAGCCGGCTCTGGGCTAAATAGATTTTTTTAAATTAATAAATTACATTATATTGAGCTTATTTTTCCAAAATTTAAAAACTAAAGTAATTTCTGGCCGTTTCTGTTATAATTTGCTACTCCACACATGATTATAACTTATTTTTGCGATCAGCGCAATGCATGATGGTATGTAGGGTTGTACACTACTTTTCAAAATGCATTCTGGGATACATTGAGTGGACTATTTAGGGTATAATAATCATCACTATACATTCGGACAGCACTACAAAATGGCGAGCTCACTATATAGTCCACTATATAGTGAGTAGTGGGAGATTTCGGACACAGCAACTGACTTGTTAAACTATGCAGATAACGAATGCATAAATTAACACATTTAATTTTTTTATTTACGTTTTTAAAATTGTAGCTATTTGATTACTTTTTTCAAGAAAAGACTATTTCAGTCTTCATACATTTTTCCCCCAATGCACCGTTGCCAGTTTAGAACTGCAGGTGTAGAGTTTGTAGTTTCCTAATTAGTATGACAATGTTCTGTTTTTAACCCTTTAAAGTGTCTACCCCCCTTTCAGACATGGAAAATGCACATTCCGTACTTAAATGGCTGTAATCAGTGTTGTGTGTATTTGTTGTCTGTAATTGAATTATTTTTCTTTTGAAAAAGTAAAGTAAGGGATGACTCTATGTAATTTAATTACAGTTATTATACCGATGTATTTGAGCCAAATACTGTGCATAGACAAATCTGATCCCATGGAAATTCGGCTGCATTTTATGAGGTTTATAAACTGTAGAAGCTTGCTTGAACAAATTTGTATGAATTAGCCACCTTGTAAAATACATGTATATGAAACGCCATGAGATCAGACTGGTATAAACCAGTGGTTCTTAACTCCAGTCCTCAGGACTTGTTGTATGTTTCTCTTATCTGACACACTGAGTTCAGTTCATGGAGTTCTCCTAACCAGCTGATGATTGAATAAGATGTGAAATAAATGAAGGAGACATACAAAATGTGCGGAGTAGTGCGCCCCGATGATCACTGGGATAAACTAGAACAAGTCTATATAAAACAATAGTGGGTTTAACATCAAAATGTATTGTCTGGTGTTAAAAATTATGTTCTTTATGTAACCTTCTCCCATTAAATTGTCTAGTACATTTAAGCATAAGTTGAAGGTTTTAGGGAGGATTTAGAAAGTAAATAGTAATAAGTAATGAAATATTATTTAGAGAATATCTCTAAACAATATTTCATTAATTATTACTAATTACTTTCTAAATCCTCCCTAAAACCTTCAACTTAGTATTAATCTAATTACACTGTTGAAGACGTAATTAGTAACTAGTAATCAATTACTTTTTTAGAGTAACTTACCCAACACTGGTTGTAATTCAAGAATGCTTTAATTGGTCTTGTTTTAAAGAAGACGTTTGGCAGATTGTTTAATTGTTTGATGTTTAGAAGTGAAATAAATTAAGAAAGTGAAACAGAAAAAAAGGTTAAATAAGCTTGAGTTTATGTAGATGTACAATGTAAATTTTATATAAAATTGGACTCTAAAACTGCATAAAAATCAAAATCAAAACTGTGAACAAGTTGTGTTTCAAATATATATTAAAAAAAGAGCTTTCGGTAAGATTTTGTTTGGGCGCAGTTCCAAACTTTTTCACTAGAACAACAAACCAGACTCCAATACTACCCATATAAGGGCACCTCTATTTCCAAATGTGTTTTGAGTGATCTGGACTATGATTTCCACAATTTTTATACAATTTATGAAATAGACATCCTATTCAGAAGTAGTATGTAAAGTTTGGCAGATTTTTATATTAATTCAACCTCTAATAAACATAAAGAGAACACATCTGTGCATTATAGCTCGCTACCACATCACAAATGATAAATCTATTATTTTTTCTTTACGTATATTTAAAATATTTTCAGACATTTGTTTTCTAAAAAAAAAGAAAAGAAAAAAATCATGTCTCGGCATGAAAAAAAACCCCTAAGGTTTCTACCATTCTTTCATGATTTTTCACGTTTATCTCTATTTCAAAATAAAGGTCTGAACATGCCTTAGGAGTATGAAAATATTCTTGTTGCAAATTGATAAATTATGGCTCCTCTGTAATTTATTTTGAAAATCACCAAATATGAAAACTAGAGATTGTGGGGGCCATGGATGACACTGGTAACGAGTTGTGGACGTACTCCACCAATTACAGTTGCTGACTCCAGAGGGAAGGATTCTTAGAAAAAAAAACATTGTAACAGTCTCTCTAAATCTTGGTTGGCAATTTCGGTTTGCCCATTACTTTGGGAATGGTAACCTGAAGATAGACTTATAGTCGCTCCCAGTAATCTACAAAACTCTTGCCAAAATTTGGACACGAATTGGGAACCCCTGTCAGAGACCACGTCTGTCGGGAGGTCATGTAGATGAAAAATGTGATCTACAGTCACCGCTGCATCCTTGGCAGAAGGTAATTTGGGCAAGGGAATAAAATGAGCCGCCTTCAAGAACCAGTCCACTACAGTCAAAACGACCATTTTGCCCTGGGAGGGTGGTAATGAAATCTAGCACTATATATGGGACCAGGGTTTCGAAGGGACAGACAACGGTTGGAGTAACCCATCTGTTTGACGAGAAAGTGAAACTGAAAAAGTTGTAATTAGAGTTTATGAAAATGTACAATGTAAATTTTATCTAAAATTGGACTCTAAAACTGCAAGAAAATCGAAGCCAAAAATGTGAACAAGTTATGTTTCAAATTGTAGGTTGATTTCTCAAAAAAAATTAGCTTTCAGTAAGATTTTGTTTGGGCGCAGTTCCACTGAACACTAGAACAACCAACCAGACAACCAGACTTCAATGCTGCCCATATTGTCACGAGCACGATTAACAAAAGTGAAGGGGAGGACTCAGGTGCAGCAGAAGGGGAATATTTATTAATAAATGAAAACAAAACACAAAAACAAAAACCCACGAGGGGAAACCATACTTCATAAAACATTAAACTGGACATAAACACATCGAGAATCATGCAGAACAGGGGAGACATAAGACAGAGACAGCAAACAAGAGGAGACTTAAATAGGGAACAAATCAAAAGGGAACAGGTGGAATAACTCAAACACTAATCAGGTAACGAGGGGGAGGGATTAACAATAACAGGAGCACATGGCTCAACATAACAAAACACCCATGTGTCTAACAAGACAGGACAGACATGTGACACATATAAGGGCACCTCTATTTCCATATGTGTTTTGAGTGATCTGAACTAATATTTCCTAGCCTGACTTCGTCATACTCATATTCTAATGAGAATATGAGTCTGAGACCGCTCCATTAAGCCTTGATTATGAGGCGTGTCGTAACCGAACCAGGAAAAAACAACAACTCTGCACTCAATTGGATAGTCGGTAGACCTACAACCAATCAGAGCAACGCAGTAAGTCAACTCCTTTGCATACAGTTTTCAACTACAGAACTTGCTTAGAAGTTAAATAACAAGTGTTGCTTCTTTTACTTACTTCTCCATGAGTGCAACCAAAGCAGAAACCACAACGACCACAGGCTTTTCATTACGTCCCATCTTCTTAGTGACCATCGGAGCCAGCTGATATAAGTTACACTTTTCCCGAATCATGTGGGAAGGACGCCAAAATATCTTTCCGATCGAACAAATGCCTTGATTGCAGTTCTCTGTTTGTCTATTAAAATTAATGCGCTGTCGATTTATTTTACAACAGACACGACAGCGGAACGTTGATAACGTGATGATTACTTGCAGATCAATCTGTCCATCATCGTATAAAGCCCGCCCTGGCAATTTGATTGGCGCGAACATTGTTTGCCTGATCATAATTACTCCTCAATGGATTCGAGTCCAGACCGAACTTCCCGTCCAAAAAATGTTGTGGGCGGAGTTCGGGCTGGCATCCAGGCTAAATATTTCCACAATTTTTATACAATTTATGAAATAGACATCCTCACACACACAGTGCGAGAAAGAGTCAGTTAATTCATGAACCGTGATGGTACCCCTCCCCCTATGAGCACCTACCTGTTGATTGTAATCATTAATAAGGGACTGATCCAGAATGTCTCTAGCAGGAACCCAACTTCTCTCCTCCGGACCGTCACCTTCCCAGTCCACCAGATACTGAAATCTGCCTCCCTTCCGTCTTGAGTCTCAGTATACGATTAACTGAATAAGTAGGTTCCCCATCTACGAGTCACGGCGGATTAAGGAGAGGGCGAAAAACAAGCTTCAATTGGAAACATGAAAGGTGGGGTGAATTCTCCTGTATGATGGAGGAACGTTTGAGGCCTTCAAGAACCAGTCCACTACAGTCAAAACGACCATTTTGCCCTGAGAGGGTGGGAGGGTGGTAATGAAATCTAGTGCTATATGGGACCTGGGTTTCAAAGGGACAGACAACGGTTGGAGTAACCCATCTGGAGGTCTTGTAAGTCTTTCCAGTGGCACAAACCAAGCAAGCCAAAACAAAACTCGTGAGCCATTGATGGCCACCAGATTAATGTGGAAGAGTGCTGGAATAGAACTGCACCTACCCCCACCTCTGACGCATCGACCTCCACCACGAACTGGCGTGATTGATCAAAGGCAATAAGGATGGGAGCTGAACTGGAGCGGCTCTTCTATCACATACGCTGCAAATATTCGCTGCACAAGCAAATAGGGAAACGAACTCCAGGTGCAGACACAACGGAAATGGTCAAAAAACAGTGACTGACCCGCATCCATAAGGGTGTCATAATTAGAAGGCGGGCCGAGGCGAGATTTTCGTGTTTCCAGATGATCTGTGGGGATGGATTACCCAGTTTTTTTACATAGAACCACTACACTTTTCAACAAAGCAAATAAAAATTGTTGCCACTCACATACTTTGCAAATTACTATAGTATCAGTAACTTTCTCCAGGTTATTTTCCTGGCGAATAGAGCAGGCGGCTATGTGTGGGGTCTGACATGAATGACGTATTTGTTGCCTTCATCCAATAGTGTGCGTGGGAAAGTGTTGGTGTTAGTGACGCGTTAGTCAACACACTGGCGCGCTGATATAAAGTTGCTGTCTGTGCATGTCTTTTCGAGAAGTGATTTTAGCCCAGGAAAGATTGAACTTAACTAATTTATGTTAACTAATGTGAATGTAGAGGTACAGTAACGTTATGCATTCTCACCGTTTTTATTTTATTTAACCATCTTTTGTCATACGATGTTCTGTCATTTCGTAGTAATATTTAATAAATATATTGTTCTGATTTCACACATTTGATCCGTGGAATTCCTTGGAAACACAACATTATCTGTATGGCAAGCTGTTTTAGCTTAAATTGTATCCAGCCTTACTTGTCGTAAGTGTATTTTTACTAGTAAGAATTCAATTAGAGAGCTCCATAATTAAACTATTGTAGCACCCGTACAACCACTCTTTGAGTTACTTGAGAATGGAGGGTGTTTGGGTTCGGTGTAGCTCAGGTGGATACCACGAAGGTGCACCTAATAAATGTCTAATGAGCTGTACAACTGTTAATAATAAAATATCTTAAAAATAAGGAGACCCAGAGATGGTTAATAGTTTAACAAAAAGAATAGGGTAACCCCTTGTTTAATTAGATCACAAAAATTGACAAATGGAATGTAAAAGCTTTTCCCTAAAACTCAATATTAACAAATTACCAAAATAAATGACAAAAATATTCCCTGAACACTTAAATAATAACCCCTTTTTAGCTATTTAGCTAGCTACTCCAATAGTTTCACTCACATTTTTGAGACAAAAATAAATGGTCCCTCTTTATCTCTTTCCACACGGGAAAATGCACAGAAAACTTTACAATAAACAAAACAAACACAACTTCGTAAAGTGTCCTGAAACAGGTATTATGTAGTGGTGGGCCCACTCACACACACATTCACACAAGTTTCAGTTTACTCACGGTCACGTTTTACTCAACAGAAAAAAAATGTTGCAGGCCTGTTTTGGTCATGTAAAACATTGAGTGCGGTGAACAAACACTTGCAAAACATTTGCTGCGTCCGAAATCTCCCATTACTCACTATATAGTGGACTATATAGTGAGCTGCCCATTTTGTAGTGCTGTCCGAATGTATAGTGATGATTATTATACCATATGGTCCACTCAATGTATCCCAGAATGCATTTTGAAAAGTAGTGAACAACCGATGGCCACTAACCTAAGCCCTACATAGCCTACCATCATGCATTGCGCTGATCGTACAAATAAGTTATAATCATGTGTGGAGTAGAGCATTATAACAAAAACGGCTAGAAATCACTTTTAGTTTTTAAATTTTGGAGAAATAAGCTCAATATAATGTAATGTATTTATTTTTAAAAATCTATTTAGCCCAGAGCCGGCTCGGCACCAGCTGACAGATGATGTAATCAACGGCGCCGAGAGACGATCGAGTAGTGTCCGAAAGTGGCTTCTGTTATGCTGGTGAGCTCATAGTGCTCTGCTCTCTAACCCCAACATAGGGGGTAGGGAGTAACAGTTAGTGCTTTGAGTGGAGATTTCGGACGCAGCAATTGAGAGCGTCGAAAACTTCCAGCTGTTCATGTCCGGTGCGATTAACCGTCAGTTCCGCCCAGCAAAACACCACGGTGGCTAGCGATCTCGGCTAAACAGTTACCTCAGATCACGGCGTCGGCTCGCGCTCCCTTCTCCCGCTCCGTCACATGGGTCTTCTGCGTCGTTTCGCTCTCAGTCTCTCAATTCACAAACATCTCGAGTCCGCGGTCGATCCCCTTCTCTGAACCTCTCGCTCCCTATGCATGAGTTACCAGCACTTTTCGACTTCTATTTTCCCTTCTCCCGTGCCTGCGTATCGTGCTCACACGGGTACAGCGGGAAGCCCGGAAAAAACTAAACTTCCAGCACTTTCGCACATCAGGTCACGTGTATCTCTTCCGCCAAACACTATTGGCTATACAACATGAATACTCAAATTACCAATACAATTAGTAACATAGCAACAGTACAAATAAAGTAAAGAAAAGGTAAAACCTTTGGCAAATATTATTTTTCTAAATAATATAAACTTTAGTTTTATTACTCTGTCACGAAATAAAATTACCACATCAATCTCTTTTTAATTACGTAAAATTAACTGATATTTACTAATTTAGAAATCAAGTGTCGCCTTATTAATTTCCAAGTAAATAATCATTTATTTTTTAACTTACTTTTGAGAGTAAGAGTGAACCCACCCAACTCCCATTGCACTATAATATGCCAAGTTTACCACTGGGCTACACTATTAAGAAAGAATTAAAA
The DNA here is from genome assembly GCA_030378365.1 of Hybognathus amarus. NCBI lineage: Eukaryota > Metazoa > Chordata > Actinopteri > Cypriniformes > Leuciscidae > Hybognathus > Hybognathus amarus. The sequence continues at coordinate 113,745 of JAQIUQ010004208.1, forward strand.
TTGCTGAGCTCTTTAATTCAATTAGAGAGTTCTCTAATTGTAATTGTTACTAGTCATAATTGGATTAGAAGAGATCTCTTATTGTAATTCTTACTAGTAGCAATTCAATTGTAGAGCTCTGTAATTACAAATGAATGGAAGGCAATGGACATGAAAAGTAAAAATTAATTTGGAGAGCTCTCTAATTGTATTTTTTATTAGTAAGAATAGAATTAGAGAGCTCTCTAATTGTAATTGCTACTAGTATTAATGTAATTGTGAAGCTCTCTATGAATTCTTACTCGTAAAAGTGAAATTACGATGGGAAAAGTATAAGCTAAAACGGCTTGCACATTATCTGAGTGCACCTTGATCGCCAGGATCTCTCACTCCGAAAACGTCAGATCAAAATTATCAAATAGACTCCATCTTTATGAATAAACCATAGATTTGAGCTTAACTACATTGTCGACTGCAAACTACATTTCTGTGACACAATAACAGTACAGTATTTTGAAATTTGTAATTGTCTTGCTTGTGAAAGGAAATTCCTCAAGAATTGCTGGCTGCTGGTACACATGTAGTGTACAATGGAGCTGTAGCCTATGTGAGTTGGACGAAGTGTTACCGTTAGAATTATCTACTAAAGCTTTACACCAAATCATATATGTAATCGGCATGATGCTAGCTACTTCTAGTTAGCCAACTGAAACAACCCTACTTAAAACGACACAAACGAGACGCTTACATACATTTGAACAACACAGTGTACAAAACAAACATGTTTCATAGATATCATATTCTAATTAAATAAATACTTACAATCACAAAAACAACGTCCTTGGCGAAAGTTACAGTGCTGCCGCATGCCGCCGCAGATGCTGCTCGTGTCTGACAGCTGAATCATCCGTGTAACAGCTGTTCTAAATAAGCTACATCTGATTGATAATAATCCTATGTCAGTATCTTGCCACGCTATTGGCTCGACTGATATGCTGTAGCAGGCAACCACGTTTGCCTGCATATTTACGGTCATGCATTATGATTTCAGGGGAAAATTTGTAATAAATGGGAGTGGCAACACTTTCATATCATTGAGAATAAAACAACCATCCAAACTTTACAAATTCAGGTTCTCCTTCCGTGAGGATCATCCATTTCGAAAAGTAAAACAGATACGGGCCCTCGGCCCACTGTCTAAAATAACTTAATATGTTGAAATACACAAAACCACTTAAGTATCAGAGCACGTGGACAAGTCTGTCATAATAAAAGAGAAACAGTTACCTCTTGTAGCCATAGACAACAAAAGCGCACATTCAAATAGTGCGAAGACGACCGGATGGATGCAGGTCCGTCACTGATTATGGCCCCCCTGAAAACATTTCCGTTGTGTCTTTGCAGTTTGCAGATTGTTTCCCTATTTACTCATGCTGCGAATATTTGCAGCGTACGTGATGTGAAATCGACAAAGTTGTTTTATGAATATGTAGTCCTTGTATCGTTTGCATGTGTTTTCTGAATATGTAGTTGGTGTGGCTTTTGTATGTGTTGTGACCCTTCTGGCCACCGTACATCCCCAATCCCCATACGCTTTGAGTAAATCCAATTTTGTGAATACGGAGGCTCCCTGCAATCGCTCGAAAGCTTAGACGTCAACGGCAAAGGATAAGGATTTTTTACCATGATGTTGTTTAACCCTTGGTAATCAATACACGAGTTGCAGAAACCCATCCTTCTTACCCACAAAAAAAGTAACCCCGCCTGGAGAGAAAGGACGAATGAATTCTGGAAGCTAGACAATCAGAAATGTATTTCTCCATGGCCTCCCTCTCCAGTACAGAAAGTGAATATAACTTGCCCCTAGGTGGAGACGTACCTGGCATAGGTCTATAGCACAGTCATGGGGACGATGCAGAGGAAGAGAAGCTACTGAACACTTCTTCAGGTCGAGATACTCCGAGGGCATGTTAGACAAATTCACAGACTCCTCAAAACAGAACTGGACAACGAAGAACAGTCAGACACCAAACAAGACACATAACATTTAGTGCTCCAAGCAGACACAGAGTTGTGACCCTAGTCAACCCTGGAATTGTGCTGGGTGAGCCAGGGATGACTGAGGACCACCAGAGAATGGAAAGAGTCTAGGAGTAGAAATGAAATTTCCTCTGTGTGATTGCCTGAGGTTATGAAAGTCAGATTCAGTAGTTAATATAATGACTGGTAATTGTTGTCCGTTGAGTCCGTTGACGGAGATCGGGTTGATGAGTGGTATAATGGAGATTTGCAGCTTGCGTGCTAAAGACCATGAAGTCCATGAAATTTCCCTCGGCCCCAGAACCCAGAAGTGCTAAGCAATTGAAAAATGGGTTGCCGATTGCAGTCTCACTGAAAGGATAGTAGAGGAGGTCTTGCTGGTGGGGCAGGAGTTGATGAAATGACCAGTTCCTCCGCAATAAAGGCATAGCCCCAATATCTCCGTCTCTCTCTCTCCTCCCGGGAGAGCCGGGTTCTACCCACCTGCATGGGCTTGTGATCGAAAGTTGGGCTGACCGTATCACCGCCTCTGACTTGGGGGGGTCCGAAGGTCTCAGGAATCAGGGTCCTAAGGGAATACTGCTCCACCCACTGCAAGCGGCCATCCACTCTGCAGGCCAGCTTGATCAGTCCATTGAGATCCTTCGGAAGATCCAAGGCATAGATCTTTTGGATAGGTCAGCCAGCCAATGCAGGAGCATGTCCCACTGCGCTTCCTTGTTCCAGTGGCACTCTACGGCGAGGGTGCGGAACTCAACTGAGTAGTCGAGTACTCATGTACCCATCCCCCGATGGCTTATTGGTTTCTGGAACATGACAATGAGTTCAATGATGCTATCCTATCAATACGGGCCAACATTTCTTAGGGATGCTTTAGCACCTTGTTGAATCAATGCCACGTAAAATTAAGGCAGTTCAGAAGGGTGAAAGGGGGTCAAACACAGTATTAGTATGGTGTTCCTAATAATCCTTTTGGTGAGTTATACTAATATACTTCATCAGTATTGCTTTAAAATTTTTATATTTGATTTGAAAAATTACATTTTCATTAGCCTACATGTTTCAAGAATAAAGATATTTGAATTGTTTTACTTCTTTACTGCATTTTGTTTTAACTAAACATACAGATAAAACCTTACTTTTAGTGAGGTCACAAACTGTCCCTCATCCTCTGTGCTCACTTGACCAGTTGCACAATTTTGTAAACCGTATTAATTCATTTTTTTTTGTTTTTCAGTACATATGTTTGGCCATATAACATATCATGCAAGGCAAATGTATTTTACAAAATATAATCTCTCCTGACAACCAATTTAGTCCAAAATGTATTTACAGAGATATAACTGCCCATAAACTCATTTGTGACTTGTCTGGGTACCCAACCTCCTGGTAGTTTTGTTTGTATCTTTCAAATGATTGTTGTGTTGTGTGAAACACATCAATGCTCAGTTTTGTGATCAGTACTTACAGTCCTCAGATTCTGTCATGAACGCTACCTCTGAAAATCCTCCTGCCTGCCACCAGAGGTCTCTCTCACCTAAACATTAGCAATTGTAATACAAATCCCAGAAATCACATTGCTGGACTGATTGGACTCTCGTGTGTGTGTGTGTGTGTGTGTGTGTGTGTGTGTGTGTGTGTGTGTGTGTGTGTGTGTGTGTGTGTGTGTGTGTGTGTGTGTGTGTGTGTGTGTGTGTGTGTGTGTGTGTGTGTGTGTGTGAAATTAATCCAGCTATGCTGGAGCAGTAATTAAAAAAAAGAAAAGTAGGCAAACAAAGGTTATTACATCAATTCCTGAAAATTAATAAGAATAATTTAATAGTAAGTGCCATATACTGTTAATACCAAAAATCTAGGGTCTTAGATTTCTCCTGACGCCGTCTCAATGGCTATCCGGCGACGAGACTATATCCTTTCCATTGTAATATTCTGTGTTTGTCTGTGGTGAATGCACACCGGCCACGTCCCCGTGTGCCTCACACTCTGCTCAATCAGTTATCAGTTATCAAAAGGAGATCAGACCCATACTAGGTTTGTGTATTAGATGAACAAAACCTGCAGCTCTTGTTGACAGACATCTTATTGTAAACATAATCCTCTAATCATTCAGACTTGTTGTTTTCGGTTTCGGTGCATGACATACGTTATGACCACACGTTAGCGATTGGCTATGGCAGATCCTGAGTGACTCTGGGTAGATCCAAGTTTTGAACTTTAACAGAGATACCGCCTACAAGGAAGTAAACGTTTCTCAATGGAGAGAGGCCAGACTCTCTGTACAAATGAAATGTACGAGAGTCAGGTTGAACCAGGCAAATTCACATGGACACTTTGAGTTTCACAGTCCCGATTATGTTTACTTAAACAATGACAGTGTCAAATTGCATTGGCACTGTCACCACATTGTCATTCTTTTGCCACCACATTGCATTGCCACCACATCTCACATCATCAGAATAACACCACTTATAGCATAAAAATACTATTTATACATTTATTTTAAGTAACACAACATATATTAAGTCATATTTGCAAAACCAAAGGGAAACAAACTAGCCTGGATGCCCATTCTCCGCCCACAAAATTTTTTGGTTCGGAAGAGTTCGGTCTGGACTTCAATCCATTGAGGAGTAATTATGATCTGGCAAGAAATGAACGGGCCAATCAAATTGCCAGGACGGGCTTTAAACGATGATGGACAGGTGAAATAAATCGACAGTGCATTCATATTAATAAACAAACAGAGAACTGGAATCAAGGCATTTGTCGATCGGAAAGATATTTTTGGCGTCCTTCCAACATGATTCAGGAAAAGAGTAACTTATCGGCTGGCTCTGACGGTCGCTAAGAAGATGGGACGTAATGAAAAGCCTGTGGTCGTTGTGGTTTCTCCTTTGGTCGCACTCATGGAGAAGTAAGTAAAAGAAGCAACACTTGTTATTTAACTTCTAAAATAAGTAAGTTCTGTAGTTGAAAACTGCGCTATGCAAAGGAGTTGACTTACTGCGTTGCTCCTGATTGGTTGTAGGTCTACCGACTATCCAATTGAGTGCAGAGGTTTTCTTTCTGGTTTGGTTAAGACACCGCCTCATAATCAAAGCCCAACGGAGCAGTATCAGACTCATTTTCTTATTAGAAAATGAGTATGACGGAAGTCAGGCTGAGAAACAAACAGAAGACACACAACATTATTAATATAAAACTATAAAGACATTATATGTGCTATCAGGGGGAGCTAGAACCATCAGAGCTTGTTGAACTGCTACTCTTCGTGCCAAATGCATAATTGGTTAATTTGAAGCATTTCACAGCATCTACCTCTAATGCTTTTTTAACACATAACTTCAACTCCACCTATTCTTTTCTTCCCCTTTCATCCATGGGCAATTGTTTGTAATTATCTGCTCAGAGAAGTTTGATGTACAGGATCAATCTCTCCGTCTCTGTAAAGCCTGGAACACACCAAGCGGCCGGTCGGCTGTCGGCCAGTTTTTGTGCGTCAGGCCGACTTTTCTCTTTCTCTTTCTCTTTCGCTTTTTTTTTGGCCGATTCAGACATGACGGTGAAAGAGAGAACTCTGATTGGCTGTTCAGCTTGGTGAATGAGTCAGTGCACTGCACGATAATATTAGCAAAACAGTGAGCAAAGAAGTCAAAACAGCACAGATAAGGCTGTTCTAATGTCACATCATCTTATCTGAGTGTTCCTTGGCAAATATTTCAATATTAACATGAGTGGAAAAAATAAAATGTTTAGTAGGATTGATATTCAAATGGTAAGCACGCACTGCTTTGTTTACGGTGCGTATCTGCAGCCTGCAGAATCGGTTTCTCTTTTGAATGATGACCTGCAACACAGGTACACTAGTTGCACTAGTTCATCGGCGTTGGCTTGGTGTGTTTACAGGATGTGAAAGAGGGAGTGTTTCAAGATATGCAATGGAGTAGATTAAACTAATTAACAGGGAGGAAGGGCAATACACTCACATGCATGCTCACGAAACACACTCCTTGTCGGCCGCGTCCGCGATTCCCTGTAATATTCAATGTCGATTCCCTGTAATATTATGATTTATGTCATTTTTTATATAATATATTTGTGTACCAGGCTGGCCCACATTGGCCAGCTACCCACCGAGAAAATTGCGGAAAAGTGCTCCAGAAGGCCAGTCCGCCCCTGACTCCACCCTCCCAATATTATCTTTGGAGCTTTGGGGTTGTGTGCCTGACAGCCATCTTGTGCATGCCAACCACATGCACAAGATGGCTGTGGCTATCATGGTTAGGGTTGCACTCCATGGAATCATAAAAATGAGCATCTAAGCACCTGGGGCTAGAGCAGACTTAGGTGCTGGAGCCGACACTGGAGCTGACTTGGGGCCTGGAGCGGATTCTGGAATGTGCTCAGGGGCTAGTGTGGAACTGTATGTGGCCCAGACACTGATAAATGTTAGAGCCATTATGGACAGTGTAATCGATTAATCGAAACAATAGTATTTTTAAATGGACTCAGGACTTTCTCTTACTGGAGCGGACTCAGGAACATCACTCTCAGGAATGGACTTGGGAAGATGACTCATTGGAAGCATTGTCACTGTTTGTCTTGGCAATGCCGCGATCCTTGGATTTGGAGACACTGTGAATATTTGCATTGGCAGGGCTGATAAGTCTATTTGTAAGTCTTGCATTCTGTCACGGTCAGTGGCTGTAATGAAAGCACAAGACAATGGAGAAATTGAAATAGTCTTTAATCTAAGATTTCAAAAATAAAAGTGGAGAATAACTCAGAGGAAACACAAACGTGAACACATTAACATCAAACAATGCAAGTCAAGGAACTGACAGAAATTAAGGGCTTAGGCTATGTTTACACGGAAACGATACTGAAGAGAAAATGCAAAAGTGGAGTTGCATTATCACTTTTTATTCCTGCGTTTAGACGAGCATTTTGGGTGGGAAATCCACATGCATATGGTGACGCAATTGTGTGTAAAATTCAATGTAGACATGCACTCCAGGCGGCTAGGTGGCGATGTGAAGCACTTCCACACAACAAGCACCAAGTCCGCGCCTGCGTACAACCTTCACCGTCAAGCAGACTTTTGTGTTTTTAACCTAACCTTTAACCTGTTTTTGATCCCTAATTTTAATTATAAGGTAATAGTTTTCTGTCAGTATTCTTCCCTGATATCCTTATATCATTAATGTCCCCTGCGTGTGCTCGGGCCATCAGTATACAAGCCCTGCAGTTTTCATTAGCCCCTGTTATCAAAGTAGACTCCATGACTTCTGGTAACAATTTTTAAATTTCTTTTAAAGGGGTGTTGACTGCTTTTTTCTTTGCATGATTGTGTTTATGGGGTGCAATATAACATGTATCCGTGTTTTTTTCTTTTTTTAAAAGTCGTATTTTCCGTAAATTTCACCTTTATTGTAAGCCGCGCTCTCCTCTGTCCCCTGAACGAGCGGTTCACTTCCTGAGTCTATGAAAACACTCCCTCAGAATCACGTAGTGTGCTCAGATTGGTTTGTTTGGGCCGGTGTGTTGTGATTGGCTAAACTGTCGCTCACGTTGTCCGGTAGGTTAATGCCCATTACCTTTACGGTAGCCTGACTTCGTCATACTCATATTCTAATGAGAATATGAGTCTGAGACCGCTCCATTAAGCTTTGATTATGAGGCGTGTCGTAACCGAACCAGGAAAAAACAACAATTCTGCACTCAGTTGGATAGTTCGGTAGACCTACAACCAATCAGAGCAACGCAGTAAGTCAACTCCTTTGCATAGCGCAGTTTTCAACTACAGAACTTACTTATTTTAGAAGTTAAATAACAAGTGTTGCTTCTTTTACTTACTTCTCCATGAGTGCGACCAAAGGAGAAACCACAACGACCACAGGCTTTTCATTACGTCCCATCTTCTTAGTGACCATCGGAGCCAGCTGATAAGTTACACTTTTCCCGAATCATGTGGGAAGGACGGCAAAATATCTTTCCGATCGACAAATGCCTTGATTGCAGTTCTCTGTTTGTCTATTAAAATTAATGCGCTGTCGATTTATTTTACAACAGACGCAACAGCGGAATCTATACATCTCAATTCTCCAGCTGCAGTCATCTCTGAGGGAAACCAGTTAAGCGCTCGTTGATAACGTGATGATTACTTGCAGATCAATCTGTCCATTATCGTATAAAGCCCGCCCTGGCAATTTAATTGGCCCGATGATTTCTGAACCGATCATAATTACTCCTTAATGGATTCGAGTCTCAGACCGAACTTCCCGTCCAAAAAAATGTTGTGGGCGGAGTTCGGGCTGGCATCCAGGCTACCTTTTACGGGCGAGACGGGCATGGCAAAGGTGGATACCAGACGGTGGATACACGTAAATAATGATGTTGAGACTGCAGTATCAGTGAGGCAGAATCAGACCGAGAAAGCCGCAATGAATCGAGTCAAGCAGAACCTCACCACACACGGCTCTTAATAAAGGTTTCTGAATGATAATTGCTACATTTTTTTAACCATATAGCTGCTACATGTTTGTTTTACACAATAGCATCTGACTGGCAATGATAGCAACTGACTGGTTACTAATGTTAAACACAAACAGCGTTGGCAAGTTTACGTTCTTGATCAAATCGAAAATAAAGTAATAAAGCATATATACATGAAAAATAAATTTACAACATTAGTATTTATACAAAATTCAGGTCCATAATGTTTGTACGCGTTTGCTGTAGACACAAAATAGCCTAACTATTAGCCCATAAAGCCTACAAAGCCAGCGCTGGCATTTGAAAAAAAAAACACAATGCTACGTTGGGAATTATACATGCAAATACATTTAAAATTATTAAGTCTTAGCCTACTTACAGGTTGTGGTCCAACAACTGCTGACTCTAGTTTTAAAGTTGGAACTGCTTCATGTTTTAGAAACAGTTTCTTGTTGAATCCGGTGTTGAATTCGTGGAAATTCTGGAAGCTGTTTTCGTAAATCCACAGCACAGAGAGCTAGATTACGATAGTCATTTTCAGGAACATAATCAAACATAAATTTTATCCATTGTTGACGAAGTATAGCGTCCATGGGAAGCCCAAAACACAGAAGACCTGACAGCTGGGGGAACAACACACTTGACGAGCCGCAGAAATATGGCATGCCCTTTCCTGCATATTCCGGAGGGAGGGGTTGATGCAAATGTGTAGGTTAGTGACGTACCATAACCTAGCTGTAGTCCCAATTCGAGTCGTTTTTGTAGGCAATTATACTTCCTGATTTTTAAAAGACGATATCTCTGCTTACACTAAACCTTCAGCGCTGCACCTTTGCAGATACTGTTCATGCACCAACAGCAACATTACACTCTATTTAAAATGAAAAAAGTGAAATCGCAGTCAACCCCCCTTTAACTTTGTGTAGTATTTCAATATGTACTGGGCAATTCAAAGCGTGGCATCTTGTGTAATTAATATCAAAACAATTGGTTAGATTTGCATTCTCTGCAGAGTTCACTTCCATTTTTTTTGGAAGCTCAACTCTGAAGCAGGGCTAAACTTTACATTAGTTTACATATTCAGATTTATATAGTGACGGGCCCAGACATCTCCTTATTTGTACGTCTTTCAATTAGTATTCCTACAAAACACACATCACACAGGGTCACAACACAAGCTTGTTCTTGCATTGATTCAGCTCTTCACTGGAAAGATGAAAGTGTCCATCTGTCTCCTGATTGTCATCTGTGGACTGACTAAAGCTTTGATAAGAGAACATTTCTATTTGAGTATCTCCAAGAACTGGACTGATGCTCAGAGTCACTGCAGGAAATATTACACAGATCTGTCAACAATCACAAGTGAAGAAGAACAAAACATACTTATACTGCTAGCAGGAGGAAATAGTTTAGACAAATGGATTGGCCTGAGTAGGAACACATCCAACATTGAACAGTTTCTGTGGTCTGATCAAAGTTCATTTACTTACTATAAGTGGGAACCTGATCAGCCCAATAATCTGAATGGAAATCAGTACTGTGTATCCTTAAGGAATAACTGGTTTGATTTTGAGTGCTCTAAGTTGAATACTTTTTTCTGCTATAGGATGTTTATTCTTGTTAAAGAGAAGAGGACATGGGATGAAGCTCTGCAATACTGCAGGACTCGGCACACTAATCTGGCCAGCATGACCACTGAGAAACAATTACAGTTAGTAAAAATAGAGACAATGGAGTCCCAGACCGAAAGTGTGTGGACAGGTCTGCGCTACCTGGTTGGAGAATGGTTCTGGGTTAACAACGAGTCTCTAGGGGATCAAATCTCACTGCCGAAGTGCCCAGCTCAACCCTATCGTTGTGGAGCCCGCAACACAAAAACTGACAAATGGGAGTACAGAGAATGTGCTGAGAAGCTCAACTTCATCTGCAACTAAAAAAAAAAACAGAGGTAAGGAAGCTGAATTAAATATATATATCTTAACAATTATTTAACAGAAATTTCCCTACATTAATTTTTATGGGCTTCAACAAATAAGCAAATAAAAGTAAACAACAAGTAAACTTTTGTTTGGTTTCACTTCTGAAATAATAATGTCAAATATTTTTTTAGGAATGTTACCTGATGCTGTGAACTGGAGAGGAATATCTATTCGGGACCTCATATGTTTGATTTAGTTTATGATGATTTGTAGTGGTTATTTTGGTTCATATCATATTCAACATAGAAATATTAGAGGGAAATATATCAAATCAAATGTCAGAACATGTCAATATTTGATTTTGTTTGTTTGTTTAAAGGCACCATTTCACAGTTCAATTTTGTTCAGACTCTTTTTCTGAAGATACTTTCTTTTAATTTAGGTTTGTGAACTGAATACATAGAATGATGTTAAAGTATCTTAAACTCACTCCATTTCTGTCTTGATAAAAATCATTGTAACGTTTACCATGATGTAATATATTTTCATCTCTCCTTTTAATCTCATCTACCCTTCCTGAAATAATGTTTTGATATTAGCCTCTTTGTTGACAAGCAATAATTTACAATACAAGCATTATATTAATCCTAAAAGTACTATTAATTTAGTATACAATACATAATCATTATGTACTGTAATGGTAATGCAAGTAAGCTCATTAATACTTTCATTGATTTTATTTCTCAGCAATTGCACAATTCAATGCATCTATGGCAATACACAGGTTTCCTTTTCACAAACATTACAGAGTGTGTGCGCATACCAGAGGCAGAAAGTCAGATTGGTGAGCTGGTTGCTACTGCAACAACCTTGAGTATTGAAGATTTCCTTGTTGTTTTTTTGTTTGTATACAACTGCTGACTCAATAAAACAGGATTTTAGTTGGATCTGTTTGTCTATCTTTAATTTTGCAGTGTTACTGTGATATTGCAGTATTACTGTGCAGCATCACCCCGAATTAGCTTTTTTATAAGTTATGTTACGCTTGTTTACGTTACTTTACGACCTGCCACATTTCATGACTGCACACATACTCAAAATACTGTACTGTAAATCAAAGATTTGACCATGGATAATGTGGGAAGCCTTAGTACCCCCGACTGTGTCCAGAAAATACACACACACACACATACACATATATATATATATATATATATATATATATATATAAAAACTTACTCTCAGCAATGGTGAGATCTTGCCAGATCCCTACGCTATACATGACAATCTGTGGATTGTGGATGACAAGACAAGGCCAGCATACTAGAGAGAGGATTAGAGTGTACAAATCTCTTGATGCATACAACTACGTGCTATGTGGTCATGTGCAGCTTGTCAAATACTTTGATGCTGCACTATATTTTTTCGTGTTGAGGTCAGGTGTGCCCCCTACTCAAAGGCAAGGCATTAAAGCCAAGCCTTATGATGCCTGGGTGTATGTCCACAAGGCCCTTGGGTACATATATGGTTAACAGCAAATGCGTGGCAGGGTACCTCTACCTATTCATCTGTCAATATGAAACGCGATTTTGGTCATTCGAAGATCTATCCAAGCACGAGGAGACCGCCAGCCAAGCAACGAACCAGGGAAACCTCCTTTTTGCCGACAAAATAAATCCCTAAAGACAAGTTCTCAGATTCTATATAGATGGGTTTTATACGTCACTAACCCACACATTTGCATCAACGCCTCCCTCCGGAAAATACAAAAATGGGCATGCACATATTTCTGCGGCTTGTCGAGTGTGTTTTGTTCACCCAGCTGTCAGGTCTTCTGTGTTCGAGCTTCCCACGGATGCTGTACTTCGTCAACAATGGATACAATTTATGTTTGATTATGTTCCTGAAAATGACGATCGTAATCTAGCTCTCTGTGCTGCACATTTACGAGAGACAGCTTCCAGAATCTCCATGAATTCAACACCGGATTCAACAAGAAACTGTTACTAAAACATGAAGCAGTTCCAACTTTAAAACCAGAGGCAGCAGTTGTTTGGCCACAACCTTTAAGTAGGCTAAGACTTAATCATTTTAAATGTATTTGCATGTATAATTCCAGACGTAGCCTTGTGTTTTATTTTTTTTTTTCAAATGCCAGCGCTGGCTTTATAGCCACTAGGCTACTAGTGGTTTCATAAAATCAGGATGTCAACCAGTCGTTCAGAGGACAGAGGAGAGCACGGCTTACAATACAGGTGAAAATTATGAAAAATAAGACTTTTTAAAAAAGAAAAACCACAAATACATGTTCTATGGCACCCCATAAACAGAATCATGCAAAGTAAAAAAGCAGTAAACCCCCCCTTTAAAGCTCTTGTTGAGGATGTGTTAGAGTCAGGGTATAGTCTCACAAATTACATTTTATATAGACACTGGAAATAGACACTAAAAGACACTAAAATATAGACTTATATTTTATATGTACACTGTAAAAGTAAAAAAAAATAATTTCAAATACATGTAAATAAATACCCAGAGCCCATTTAAGCTTGTTCCACCAATTGGTTAATATGAACCTGGGTCTCAAGCAACTTCCAAAGATTATTGTTTTCCTTGACAGGCCAGGATTTTTATTATTGGCAAAGAAGCTCTGAAGCTATGTTTTTTTCTGTTGTTATTAGGCTGTCTTAGTCTTCACAACACTGTGTCAGCATGATGATGAGTCATGTGTCTATCAAGTTTGTGCTTGCATTAAGCATGCAAATCTTCCATGCCTTCAAAGATCACTTCACAGTACACAGTGACCCTTCAATTTAAGCTTATTTAAAAGACATGCAAATATGTATCTTTAGTACTAACTTTATTTTCTGTAGAGGAACTTCTCCCAGGTGTTTGGTTTTGTATTTTGAGCCCCACCAGAAAGGTACAGGTTGCTCTTTTATCTTTGATTCCTCATTCACTCCAGAACCACTATCTGATGTTTCAGTGCCACAGTTTCTTTATCGGCTGTATTGGTCCTGTTTAATATTAAGTGTCTTAACTAATAATATAGCCTTGGTCGGTAACGTCATAAACATTTAAATGTCCAGGTTTTTTATGTATTAAGAATGTTTTTTCTTTTTTTTCTTTCACCAGTTCGACCAGAAAGACTAGGGAGAATAAATACTGTAACAATAAATACATTTATTGATAGTCCAGCAAGCAATAAAGTTCTTTGGCGTAGGCCCCGTCCATAGCTCCGCAATCCGAGGGTCCGGACCCTGCATTTCCTGCCTGAAGATGAAGGCAGGGGTGCAGCCGACCCCCTGGGAGGTATAGGAAGGGACCATCCTGGTGGTGGTGGGGAGGATGGAAGGGAAGCAACCATCTTGGAGGTGGTGAGGAGGATGGAAAAAGCATCATGAAAGCATGTGTATTTTAATTTAGCATTTTTCTAGGCCTACGTGAAATTCTGCATCCATTGTAGGTAGCACAGATATTGTAGATATTGTGACAGTACACACGCCAGACCCAGTTTCACGTAAGTTGAGATCCTGCCGTTAAAATGAGGAAGACGATGAATAAATTGGATTCTGTATCCTATTTGTACTGTGCAGGGAGCAATGGAAAATCTAACACTTCACTGGACGTCGCCCCCTGGGACCTCTCCATGGTCCTTGGGGTCCTGCAGGGTCCCCCATTTGGACTACTTCAGCCGGCTGACTTTAAGCCACCTTCGCTGAAAACTGCTCTCTAGTTGGCCCCAACATCAGTTCCCTTTTGTCCTGGGAACTCCAACGTGTAGTCGAGGAGTTCCCTGACGAAGTGGGATCACGCTAGGGAGCCAACTGCCTTTGCGATAATTAAAAATGAGCCAATAAAATTTGGCATGCAATCTTTGCATTCTGTAGAGCCGCCTACTAGCGCGGAAGTAAAGAATGCATGGTGCTTTTTGCTTCAGAGCCTTACAGAGTGTACCTGCTGTTCTGAAGAGTGAACAAGCCCTGTAGAAGAAAGAAATGTCTCGGCGTACTGGTGTGAGGCTCCATCATACACCTGACTTATAATATGTGACGTGTTCAGTCCGGCTTTTCCATAATTTTCCAGTTCTGCCATAATTTTGTTTGTCAGTGTGTTGTCATCACTGGCATCTGCTGTAGCTATTGTGAGTAGACGTTCTGTTGTTTCATGTAATGCAGACACGAAGCGAATAACTATAAATATGTTCTCACATCCAGTGGGGTCCCGTGTCCCATCCACTTTAATAGTACAAATCGCCCACCTCTTGGACAATGGCATCAGTCACAACATTACTCATTATGGCAATCAGTTAATTTTGTATATCCGGACTTGTGTAGCTTGCATTACATGTGTTTCATTATTTCAGACAATGTACAGTAGGGTCTTTCGTAACAGTATAATTCAACAGGGAGAGAAAAAGACCACTACCATCCTCTGCCATGTCATCAAACGCACCACATGCCAGACATGTCAAATGTTGTTTTGAATTTGTGTGTTTATGGACCTCCATGAAAAGAACAAATACTAAGCAAGTTCAGTAGATTTAGTTTATGCGGATGTTCAGTCATAATCCACAAGGAGGTGTCATTGAGTTCATTTGAATGTGTTTCTGTTCTTACATTTCTTCTCTTCAACATTTACATGAATGTTCAATCAACCTGTACAAGCTTCACACAACATAAAACCACCATAAACACACTAGATGAGATCTGAAACTGCCAGTGACGAAATAAGGAAAACCAAACACAACCAAGAGATACAGAGGCAGACACAAAGCTGACTAACAAATACAAAGAAATGCTAAGAAACAACACAGGTGAAAAGCACTTATGATCCAAGTAGGAGAAGATACAAGTTAAGAAGTACAAGAGAAGAGAAACAGAGATGGTGAGAGACGTCATAGAGGAACTTGCATCTTAAAGCACACTTCCACTTCACTCTTGGTCTTTCCAATGCGCACATTCAAACACGCACTCATGACAAACAATGTGCACAGCTCTGATTTTGGACATCAGTTTTTAAACATGTTGTCAAAAACCTTCAATATGGGCTACTGTGTCTTTCAGATCATCTGTAACCTTGCCGTTTCTCTCTTGCTGCTATCGCTTAGTGTTAGCGGCACCACAAACCGTAAGTATTAAGATCTGCTATGATGCCCTGTAAATGACTGTCAGTGTATATATTGTTAAATTTGATTTCTAGGAAACATAGTGGTATGTGTCTGCCAACAGTTGTGGTATGTGTATGGTTTTGTGAGCAAAGAACAGCTGCTATTTAACCTTTCACCTGACAAATTTTTGACCTACTAGCTTTTTTTTTAAGTAATACCAAACACATTTAATGTCACGTTCGGTATGTCTTGATTCAGCTGAGACAAACAATCATTGTGTCATTTAATAGAATTGTATAAATAATACTAATAATACTAATAATTTGATAGTCAATTAAATTTGGTTTTGACAGATCAGTGTTACCCCATCAGCATCTGTTGCAGTTGGTCAGAGCTTCTTTTTGCCGATTAAACATGTTCAGTCGTCTTTGTATGAGAAGTAGCGTACTGTAATCTGGTAATTGCTCGTATTGGTCTTATTTGACATAGTAGTAAAGAATAAGCAATTTAATAATTTTAATGCAATATTATGTTGTAATTTTATATAGTACTACAATATAAAATACTAATATTATATAGTAGCTGGCAAATATTTGCTTAGAGGACTTGTATTCTTATCTTATCTATCGACAATATCATTTGTTTTTCCAATATCATCAAAATCCTTTGACTTAGCCTTTACACCAATATCAACAGGTAGATGTAATAAATCAAACAGTCTTCACATTAAAAAACAGAGTTTGTGCTCTGCATTTAGCTTAGGGTTCGGGGCGGGCCCCGTTACATAATAGTTGATCTATTTCTAATTGTTATGAAAAAAATAAATAAGCAAATTATTGAGAATTATTATGACAAATTATTATTATTTGTCCTTGTAGTTTACACCAGTAAACATTCGGTAACACTTTAGAATACTGTTCCGCCATCAATGAATAACAACACAGGAACAAATGAGCAATGCAATAATAACAATCTAGTCACTACTAAGTAACAAGAAACAGATTAACAAATCAGTAATAGCCCTCAGCTGAATGCGGTAGTTCACCATTAGCTCATTATCACTACTACTATTCACCTCTTAGAGAAATAATAACTAATACACAGGTTCATAATTATAGTGAGTAATGCAGAATGTATAATTAATTCTAGAGTGAAGATCATGGTACCCCACTAGTGACAAAAATTTTTTTTTGAGGTTTTGGATAGTAATTACTACATCCTTCTAATGGAATTACTAATTATTTGGAACAGTATTCTAAAGTGAGATCATGGTAACTCACCAGTAATGATTCAAGTGTTACCAAAGTGTTCAGTCAATAGAGAGTTGTCATGCTTTTCACTTAAAAATACTGTTCTAAATAATTAGTCATTCTTTTTGAAGGACTAGTGGGTTACCACTTTGTAATTAATTATACATTAATCATTACTCACATTAATTATTAACTTGTCTACTGTATAGTAGTCCTCTGGGAGGTATGAAAAAAAAAAGTTTGCCAATTAGCTAATAGGGACCTCATTCAACTGAGCACTATTACTAAATTGAAGAAATCCCCTGTTTTCCTTTACTCTTGTAGGGACAGAGCTGCAATGTGTCCAAAGGATCAGAGTGCCACGAAACACAGTGTTTAGAGCTCGTGTTATGACGGAGTTGAAGATAAACTGTACTATTACTCAACATGGAGGATGTCACAGGAGTTCACAAATCTCATGGTGCAAAATCTATGAAAATCACTGTAAAGCTTTAAATCACTCAAATTATACAGAAACTGAGTGGAAGAATGTGACAGAGCATGAAGGGATGGCTTTCCTGACTTTCCTGAACCTCTCAATGGAGGACGCAGGTTTATACAGGTGTAAAGAAGGTGACAACTCTATTAGCCATGCTATTAATGTCACTGTAACAGGTAAGTAAATGTATTAGTACAATGTAAACATTCAGTGGAAACGTTTTATTTTAATGTTGCCTTTTAAACATTCATTTACAACTACATGTCAACTAACTATCATTAGAGTATTAGTAGACTGTCTGCTTAATATCTGCTAACTCTTTATTGTGATGGTCATCCAACAGACATTCTACTGACTATAAGTAGCTTTGCAACTATAACTTATTCTAATCCCCTGCAGTCTTCTAATACTTTACTTGACCATACTGTAAATAATAAAAGTGTATTTTAAATATTTTCAGAAAATAAGGAGGATGAGGCTTCAAGCAATAAAAACAACACAAGTAAGGTCATGGCCATTACCATACATGATAATAGTCAACTTTTTGTTTTCTCAAAGTGCATTAAAGTGGATGCCTGATATGTACAGCAGGTATTAAATATTCTAATGCCTACAATTATAGGTGGTATGAATACAACTCTGAATGATGATCTGCAGTGGCTCTGGCCATATGTGTACATCTGCACTGGAATAGCCGGGCTGGTATTCATAGTTATGGCTGTTACAATACTTTTCATCAGATGCCAAGGTGAGTGGCTTGGGAAAGATCTGTACATTTACAATAACCTGTTCCATTAGTTTTTGTGTACATTGGCTGATTCTGTGAAATGTTCCATAGGGACAAATTCAAGAAGAAAAGATATGGCATGTAAAAATCAGGTATCTTTTGTTTTCATTTTAATCTGTAGAACTGTTTATTGTCTCCACTGAAAATAAAGTTATTAAATGCTCTGTTTTTCACTTCTACAGTACATGGAAACACAAAGAAGTGACCTGCCTCCTCTTCCACCTCATCCCCATCACAACACCCGTCCCCCTTCAGACCAGTCAAAGACTTTATATGGTGTCTGTGAAAATCCACCTGTCAGAGGAGCATCACCAGCTGGAAGAGCTGTTGTCACAGAAAGAGGAGAAGAAGAGAATGCTCTTGTGTATGTCTCTTTAAATCACCAGGGTATGTCCAAAGGGCCAAAAAGAACAGCACGACAAGAACCAGAACCAGAACCTTCAGAATATGCAGCAATCCGGTTCCGGTGATTCAATGAATACTTTACTGAGACACTTTAAAAAAGAATACTGAGAATTGACCAATGAAAAATGATCACTCATTTGCTATTTTGTATTAAGACATTATTTTTAAATACTCTCTATGAGGGGCAAGAATCTGAGCTTGGCATGTATGATGGCAACTGCAACTGCCTGCTGGTGTCACAAAGGTCTGTCATGCAGAGTTAGACGCGTTTCTGGTTCAAAATTTCTTTGTTGATCATGGAACAACATTCCTGTCTGAAAATATAGGCTAATCCTAACCATATACCTCTAAATCTAAGCCTACCCATAACTTATCCCTAAAATCAGAGGGAAAGGATAGGTGAATAACAATGATACAGATGCCCCTAACCCTGGTTGTAGGCCTAAAATTTAACATATAAACTTGTCCTTTAAATCTGATTGTTTGATTGGAATGTTGTTCCAGGATCAATAAAGATGCACAGGAACATGTTGCACTTGGTACTGTAAAATCAGGTTCTATGGGATATTGCACATTCTTGCAGGAAATTAGCGACATTGTAAATGACAATGTCTTCTATGCACTGAATGATCCTGTTAATGTGCTATTTTAGTAAGAAGAGGTTTTGCCAAATTGCATGTTCACACCAAGACAATAAATATTGTAATTTGAATGAAGCTTTTAAAGGAGAACTCCGTTCAGTTTTAACATGGAGCTCATTTTTTGTACATTTGGAGTGATATGAAAGATATTAATAAAAACGATGATAATTCAGCCAGCTCACATACCTGTATTTACTTCCTGTTTTCAGTCGAAGTCCAGTAGTCGCCTGTCGAGTTTGCACGAGCGATCATTGGTAACTCTGTGTGTTCAACATCTGATTTGGATGAACTATCTATTTGAGCTGATATTCCAACGCATTCTCATCCCAAGGTGTCATATACTGATGCTTTTGCCAATGCATATACATCCAACGCACATGGCACCCTTCAGAGCCAATATAACACGCTTCGGTTATGGGTAGGTTTAGGTCTGGGGTAGGGTTAGGGTTAGACCACTAGGAGGCGCCTTCTGCCCCATATATATCTGCGTCTCATATTGACACTAAAGGGTGCCATGTGCGTTGGATGTATTCGCATTGGCAAAAGAGTCAGTATTTGACGCCTTGGGATGAGAACAGGCTGGATATGATCAGAACACCACACGGCACTGTCATCTGCTGACAGTTGAAATTCTGAGTGTCCACTGTTGCTTAGTTACCAATGATAACTGGTACAATAGTCAATCGACTACTATACTGTAAACTACTGTACTGATTTTTGTCGTTTTTGTCTGTACTGACAGCGCTCCAAATGTACAAAAAAATGAGGTCAATGTTGAAATTGACCGACCAACATATAGGGCCCTATCATAAACAGTGCAATGTAGTGCCAGGTGCGACACAAGTGTTTTTTTGTTGTTGTTTTTTTGCTAGTTTCAGCCTGGCGCAGTTATCAGTATATATATAAGAGCTTGTTAGTTATGTTACGCCTTTAGGCGGGTCAACAACTCGCCTACACTTTGCTTATTGCACACACAGGGACAAGCAACAGCACACAAACATGCCGAAAATTACAAATAAAAGGAATACAATTTTAAAGATTATCATTTTTTATCAGATCTTATCATTGCATACATAAAGATATGGTGGAATCTGGCTTGTCCCGTATGGTCTGCCTTTACGCTTAAACCTTGCGCATGAGCAGATCCGTTTGCTCTCTGGAGATGCATTCAGTCTTTCCGCTTGCAAATTCTGTTATGTCAATAGCAAATCCACCATGGCACAAGCGCAACTGGACTTTGAAGGGAATGGGAGCTGAGACTCTGGTTTATTGCATGTTACGCCCAAAACCGTAAAAAAAACAGGGACAGCCCTTTTAGATCATGCGCTGGGCGCGCCGACCATTTTTCCCATTGTTAAAGGGGAGGTTGACTTTTTTTATTTTAAATAGTGTGTAATGTTGCTGTTGGTGCATGAACAGTATCTGCAAAGTTGCAGCACTGAAAGTTCAGTGTAAGCAGAGATATCGTCTTTTAAAAATTAGGACATATAATTGCCTACAAAACGATCTCGATTGGGACTACAGCTGGGTTTTAGACGTCACTAAACCATACATTTGCATCAACCCCTCCCTCCGGAATATGCAGGAAAGGGCATACGCATACGCATATTTCTGCGGCACGTCGAGTGAGTTGTGTTCATCCAGCTGTCAGGTCTTCTGTGTTTGGACTTCCCACGGATGCTGTACTTCATCAACAATGGATACAATTTATGGTTGATTGTGTTCCTGAAAATGACGATCGTAACCTAGCGAGTTCAACACCGGATTCAACAAGAAACTGTTACTAAAACATGAAGCAGATCCAACTTTAAAACCAGAGTCAGCAGTTGTTTGGCCACAATCTGTAAGTAGGCTAAGACTTAATCATTTTAAATGTATTTGCATGTATAATTCCAGACGTAGCCTTGTGTTTTATTTTTTTTTCGAATGCCAGCGCTGGCTTTATAACCACTAGGCTACTAGTTATGCTAGTATTTTGTGTCTACGACAAAAGCGTACAAACATTATGGACCTGAATTTTATATAAGTACTAATGTTGTAAATGTATTTTTCATGTATATATGCTTTATGACGTTATTTTCGATTTGATCAAGAACGTAAACTTGCCAACGCTGTTTGTGTTTAACATTAGTAGCCAGTCAGTTGCTATCGTTGCCAGTCAGATGCTATTGTGTAAAACAAACGTGTATATGGTTAAAAAAATGAGCAAATTATCATTCAGAAACGTTTAGTAAGAGCCGTGTGTGGTGAGGTTCTGCTTGACTCGATTCATCGCAGCTTTCTCGGTCTGATTCTCCCTCACTGATACTGCAGTCTCGACATCATTATTTACGTGTGTATCCACCGTCTATCCTTTGGCATGCCCGTTTCGCCCGTAAAGGTAATGGGCGTTAATCTTCCGAACAACATGAGCGACAGTTTAGCACAACACACCGGCCCAAACTAACCATTCTGAGCCAATTGCGAGTTTCTGAGGTAGTGGTTTCATAGAATCAGGAAGTCAACCGCTCGTTCAGGGGACAGAGGAGAGCGCGGCTTACAATAAAGGTGAAGTTTATGAAAAATAAGACTTTTTAAAAAAGAAAAACCACAAATACATGTTATATTGCACCCCATAAACACAATCATGCAAAAAAAAAAAAAGCAGTCAACCCTCCCCCCGTTAAACTAGCAAAATTGGTTTTGGACACGCACTAACTGCACTTGTGCCATACGCTTTAGACCATGTTCTCAGATCATTGAAATATATTTTAAAAGTTATAGTTATTATAGTTTCTTCTCAGAAATGTATTGTAAAGATGTCATGATTTAGTTCATTTATTTATTTATTTTACAATCTTTCTAAAAGACCACTAGGCATTATAAGTGTGTCCCACTTTTTTGTATCTAAGTTGTCTGATTTGTCGAGTTTGTGCTCAGAGTACAAACTGAGAAGCCCACAAGAGCAAAAGCATGCAAAACATTTCCTGTATGAGCAGGGGGAGACTGCAACTTACCAGATATGTTGGTGGGATTCTTCACCTCCCACAATGAAGAATAATAGGCCTACATACAGCCTCTTTTTTTATTCATGAAAGGTCAATGAGTAACACACTGCCTTCTTATACTGTACACCTACAGTGAAGAATAGTATGCTCTCCTACTGTTAATGTATTAAAGGTCAATGAGTAACAAACTCGTATCAATGTACAGTAGGCTACCCACTGATTGTGTGTGTTTGTATGAATGAGTAAATTAATCCAATAGCCTATTCCTCATCAAGTTTAAAGCTTATTTGCAAGTGTATAAATCAGTTTGCTGCTGTGCTCGTGTTGGTGTGTCTAGACTGGTTTCACCTAAGACTGTGACTCATTCCTTTAAAGGGGACTTTGGTAAAAAAAAAAAGTTCCTTATTTAATCTCAAGATTGTATTTACCTTGACATGATTCAGTTAGAGAAGTACAGTTTCAGAATGTATGAGCAAGACTCTCCTCTCATAGGGGAGCAAAAAAGTATGGAATAAATGTGAATATGTTTGTTGATTGTTGCCTGTGAATCACTTATCGTTAAATAAACTGGTATAATCATTCAAAGTAATTTAATGAACCATTATTAATGAATGTTAATTGCTTACTTTTCAACATGAATTCATCAGAAAACCTCAAGAACGACATTTAATTCACACTTTAAAAGTGTAATGGCTTTGTATTTGTCACGGGTGTGATACGGGTTGAAGAAGTGGCAGACTCAAAAGGCTCAAATTTACAAATAATTCCAAAACAACAAACAGGTACAGGCAGACGGGCAGAAGGTACACTCAAAACACCAGGTAACATTACCAAGAACCAACAAAGACTAACTGGGCAGAAGGAACTTA
This sequence comes from Hybognathus amarus, assembly GCA_030378365.1. Taxonomy (NCBI): domain Eukaryota; kingdom Metazoa; phylum Chordata; class Actinopteri; order Cypriniformes; family Leuciscidae; genus Hybognathus; species Hybognathus amarus. Next base: position 136,705 of record JAQIUQ010004208.1, read on the forward strand.
GGCCATGTCCACACTAATACATTTTCATTTGAAAAAGTATATGTTTCTCTCTGATTTGGCCTTCCGTCCACCCTGAGACTTTTTGATTCCTTTTGTTGGTTTAGACATGATTTGTATATCTTATTCGTTTTTTTTAACAAGTTTTTTTAGATTAGTGTCAGGTTTTGCATTATGATCACAAACTATTTGGTTAGAAAGGGAACACAATGCAAATATTTTTATTACTTTCAAATAATTGAACAAAATAAGGGATGGTTATACAGACACTTTATACAGACATTTTGCAAGAAATTGGTATTTGTTTCATTTTAATTCAATAAGTAATAAAAACTTCAGAAGGGAACAGCAATTATGATCGAACAGAAATAAACAAAATAATGCTAAATAAGTTAATTTTGTGTGTGTGTGTGTGTGTGTCTCTCTCTCTCTCTCTCTCTCTCTCTCTCCTCTCTCTCTCTCTCTCTCTCTCTCTCTCTCTCTCTCTCTCTCTCTCTCTCTCTCTCTCTCTCTCTCTTCTTCTCTCTCTCTCTCTATTCTCTCTCTTATCCTCTCTGTGTGTGTGTGTGTGTGTGTGGGGGGGGGGGATGTTTTCCTCTTGATGTTTTCTCTTAAGTGTTACCCCTTCGTTGCTTTTTTCTGCACAGCGGCTGACTCTCTAGCTTCTACCACTAAAAGTTACTCCTAATTTTTCCTTTTTCAGATTTCCCATTAATTTCCTATGTCGACCGGGAGGAAGCTACTGTAAGTGTGACTGTTTTTTTACGAACCTTTAACATGTATATTAGAATCATCTCCTTGATTTTTTGTGTGTTCATATAGGTTATAAAACAAAAGTCACTAAGTTTCACCCCCATCCAATGAAGCAAAAAAAATCAAACAATTGAAATGTAAAAGTTTTCGGTCATTTTCGGACAAAGAAGCCCGGTGGGTTAATGACGGTTGGAATCCAACATTAATGGTGCATCATTTCCGCCACCTACTGTACTGGAGTGTGGACTGGAAATAAATAAATAAACCATTTAAAAAATATATATATATATATATATATATATATATATATCCTTTCTGCAAGTCTCGTTTCCTTGGAGAATCGAAATAAAAATGTACTCATTTCATTTAATGACATCCCCAGCAATTTCCTAAGTGAATTCTCCCCCAACCTTTTTATGCCCTCTCTCATCTTTACCCTTTCCCTCTCATATTTCTGACACTCAAAAATCACACGTTCCATCGAATTCAATCACAAAATTCACACCTACCTGATATGAGCTTACCCATTATATGTAAATACTTATTTAACCCACAATGTCCTATTCTTAACCTAGTAAAGATAATTTCTTCCCTTAATTTCCTTCCCGTTACCCTCTCTGAACCAACCTTTTGTTGAATGTTATATAAATGTCTCCCTTTCTCCTCTGTATTCCATTGAACCTGCCATTTTTTAAATAAATTTGACTAGATTTGTGCTTTGGCTTCTACTTTACTAATTGAAATTGCCATTTTAACAGCTTCCCGATGACCAATAGTACTTGTCATTCATCCTATCACATGTTTCTGAATTAATTGTGGACGTAGCCTAAAATACAGAGACTACTGAACAATATAACGATGTGAGGACAGGTATTGATGGCCAAATGAAGCATTTCAAAGCATTATTGCTGTCTGATACTATTGTGTTGGTGTGCCGTCAGGAACAGGGTTGGGAAACACTGGTTTAAAGTGTTCCTGAACTTGGGAACGACTTCGCTTTCTCACTGGCGTTTTAGTTGCGTTTTAGACCGAACATATGGTGACTGAATGCGACCTGGACGCATCAGTGATGGTGAGATATTTTGCTAAATAAAATTATCCTGTTATTGTGCGATAACATTATTATTTATTTTCCCATCTGAATCATCTCAGTGAGCTTTTGTGAAGTTTCACGCATGCGCACTAAAGTGAATTTAGAAGTTTGTCATCCACACTGAAACGTCGGAAACGTCTGAAAACGCTAGTGTGGACGGAAAGCGTTTTTAAACGAGATTCGTATTGTATCCGGATTAATGTGGATGTAGCCTGAAGGCTATGTTTACACGGAAACGATTCTGAAGAGAAAACGCAAAAGTAGCGTCTGCGTCATTACTTTTTATCCTGCGTTTAGACAAGCGTTTTGTGGGGGAAATTTGCATGCAAATGGTGACGCAAAAGTCTGTGAAATTCAATGTAGTATGCACTTCAGGCGGCTAGGAGTGCATACTACAACAACACCAAGTCCACGCGCCTGCGTACAACCTTCACTGTCAAGCAGACTTTTGCGTTTTTACCATTTACACGAGAAATTGGGACGGTGGAGCGTTTTTAAGATTTCCACTCTGGAGGGTGGTTTCACTTTTTTGCGTTTTTAAGCCTCAAAACGCCGTCGCCGTGTAAACAAAAGGCACATCCGATAAAATATTTTTACGCTTTCACCCGCGAGCGTTCTCGTGTAAACAGGGCCTCAAACGCACATGCACATGATCTAAAAAAAAAAACAATTCAGTACAACCCGATTCATCAGACCAGACACTCTTCTTCCATTGCTCCATGGTCCAGTTCTGATGTTCATATGGCGCTTTTGCACAGGGGTCATCATGGGCACTCTGACCGGTCCTTGGCTACGCAGACTCATGTGCAGCAAACTGTTATGCACAGTTCTGATACTTTTCTATCATGGGATCATTGAGTTTTTCAGCAATTAGAGCTACAGTAACTCTTCTGTATGACCACACAGGCTAGCCTTCTTCTTGTTTTGTGCATCAATAAACCTTGGATGAGACCCTGATTTCGATTCACCGTTTGTCATTTCTTGCACCACTTGTGGTAGGTTCTAACCACTGAATGCTGGAAACATGCACAAACAATTTTTTTAACGTTCACTATCAGTAAAGAATGTTAGTGGGGAGAGACTGGGAGTTAAGAAGAGAAGAAGTTTGATATAAATGAGAGAAATATACCCACAAGTCTTGCAGTTTTGGAGATGCTCTGACCCATCTAGCCATCACTATTGGATACTTTACAACAGGTTCTCAACTCTATTCCTCAGGACCCACTGCTCTGCATATTGTGTATGTCTCCCTCATTTAACACACCTGATTCAGATCGTCAGCTCGTTAGGATAGACTCTATGAACTGAACTGAGTGTGTCAGATAAGAGAGACATACAAAGTGTGTAGAGCAGTGGAGTTGGAGTTGAGAACCACTGCTTTACAATAAGGTTCATTAGTTAACATTAGTAAACATTAGTAAACTACTTTGGTTCTATATACTTGCAGAGGATTTATTAATCTTAGTTAATGTTAATTTTAACACTCTTACATTATTAAAACATTAGGTAATGCATTGTGAACTAACTTGAACACACATTGAACAGCTGGGTTTTTATTAACTAACCTTAACAAAGATTAATAAATACTGTAACAAATGTATTGCTCATTGTTACTTTCATGTATTAACTAATGTTAAAAAATGAGATCTTATTGTAAAGTGTTACCACTATTTGGCCCTTGTCAAAGTCACTGAGATATTTTTGCTTTCCCATTTTTCCGGCTCAATTGCTGTTCACTTGATGCCTAATATAACCCACCCCTTTGCAGGTGTTATTGTAACGATATATGTTATTCACCTGTCAGTGGTTTTGTTGGCAATGTTGTAGCAGCTGATCACTGTGGACACAGTACAGTATGTATAGGCCTATAAAATAAGTAGCACTTGTATTTTAAAATCTTGCATTGTAAAATACATCCATAATGCATCGATATACTACTTTCTGGGGCCACTGTATCCCTTTTCCAGTTCTGTTAACGATGGTCCAGGAGAAAGCAGAAATCTTTTCTCAGTTCCCTGTAACAGGGTTTGTTTCACATGGCTTAAATTGTCCTGAGGATCTTTCACTAGCAAAGATGTTTGTTTGCTTCTCTCTCTTCTGCTTTTCCAAAGAACACTGCAACAGGTTATAGAGAATTGAGAGTACAGCATACATGACACCACTTTTAATACAAAATGAAAGTCTAATCTAAAGGTCATGATACACTTGGCAACTTTTTGAGCAATGTTTCTGGGCAATGTGCCTGGCAACGAGCGACCAGGTGAGCCACGACTGTTCTAAATTGTCCAGATATAAATTTGTTCCTCCATGGGAAAGTGCACAAGCAACATCGATCAGCAACTCAAAAAGTATTTACCCTAAGTAATGACACATTGCTACTGCAATACCATAATTTTGATTATGGTTTGGGGTATGCTTATAATATTTATATTGACAGAAAAAAATTTCAGGGTAGGGTGATAGCCAGGTTGACAGACAAATTTGAGAAACCCTCCTGGCTTAACCAGGAGAAACCTGAAGAAAAGTTCAGCGAACAAATCTGAGTGAATCTATTTTTTTTTGTGAACAGATTCAAAGAATCGATTCACTAAATGTTTATAAAATACCACTTCTTGCACGCAACATTTAATACATTTTTTCAAATATTTTTTTTTTATACTTGACAAACTCATAGGGCCCTATTTTAACGATCTGAAACGCAAGTGTCAAAGCGCAAAGCGCAATTAACTTTGTGGGCGGATCACGGCGCTGTTGCTATTTTCCCGGCGGGATAAATGCCTCTTGCGCCTGGCGCAAATCTAAAAGGGGTTGGTCTGGAGTAGCTTCATTATTCATAGGTGTGGTTTGGGCGTAACGGAAATAAACCAATAAGAGCGTCATATCACATTCCCTTGGCTTTAAGAGCATGATGAACGAGATGCGCTTGTTCCGTGGCGCAATTCTATTTTAACGGCGCATTTACCAGGCGCGCTTCAGCATCGGTTCACAGCCGAGTAGAACGATGTTCTCGTCAGGGCCGTAAAAGAAAGAAGGAAGGGCACACTGGGGATGGGACAAACCCACCCAAATTACCCTGGGGTTAAACATGCATAGAATAATTTGGGTAAATGTGTAAGCTTTATGCCTGTTTTTCCCATCATCATGGACACAACAATGATTTCCCTCATGTTTATATATTTTTCCGTATAATAATGTATCATTTGCAAAAAAGTAAAATGCATCTGTGTTGATGAGAGAATCATCTACAGTGTATCCGCGTTGTTCACACTCTGTGTTATGGCCAAGCATGCACGCTTAAAATAGCATCTGAATATACGCGCAACGCGCCACTGACTTTAGACCAGGTTTTTTTCTGGTCATTGGCGCAATTGTTTTCTGGAACTGCAAAATAGCACCAGGGATTGTTTGCGCCGAGACACGCCTCCTTTTTGCGCCAACCCGCCCAGGAAGCGCAAGTTCATTTGTTAGTTTACCGACGTGCGTCTGTGGAGGAAAAAAGCCCGCTTTGCGCGAGTGCAAAATAGGAATGATAAATGCGTCAGTGTATAAAGTCATTTGCGCCGGGTGCAAGATAGAGCCCATAGACTATTTGCCTTACACAAAAATGGAAGCAGGCATTCAAAATGTGTTCTTAATCTTCATTTCGTTTTAGCACATTTCTGATTTAGATCCTCAATTGTACTGATATCAAACCAGTCAGATTTTTGCAGATATAGTTAATACGGTTAATACAATATATATATATATAAACATTGAATGTCACTGAAGACCAGGTGAAGTAACTGTGCAGGGATTTTTTTTTAATTTCCTTTATGAGTGGGTGGTTAAAAACACAGAACATACCACTCTACCACACACTCAAAATCAATTCATGTTTGTCTGTCAGAAAACAATGCAAACAAAACACATATTATGCGACCAACAATGTCACACAGTTTAATTAAAGTGCTTTATTATTCTAGAGAACTTTATCCCAAGCACATCAAAGCCATGGAGGTGTGAACCTGAAGGGGATGACTCATTTTAGAATGACACAGGTGGGCTAAATGTTTTTGTGCACTTCTTCAGTTCAGAAGTTACAAGCAGTGTTGAGAGGAAATTGATGTTACATGAAAAATACATTATCAAAAATGGCTAAAAATGGCACTCTGTCAAACACCAGGAAGACATCACAGAAATCACAACAATCTGTCACATTGCATTTCCACCATCTAACAAAGAGTTACAACAAAAGTAAATTGGACACAATCAAAGAGGTAGAGCTCCCTCAAGAGGAATTCATAGGAATTCATTTATAGTCCAAACACCACCATGCATGAAGAAAAGGACACAACAATAACAACAGAAACAACAAAATAAAACAACATTACATCATGGACGTAACATTATATTTAACATTATAAAAATATATTTTAGTTTGGCAAAGGAAAAAGCTTTACTAAAATATTATTAGCATCCTTCAGTTTTAAAAGACAATGGAATCTGCGCTTTGGGGTCTCTAGACATTTGTTGAGTTACAACATCTATAATGTAGAGCCAAATTCTTGAAAGATATAGCAACTTTTAAATATTAAACATTCCATTTCCATTCATTTTTTTTAACATGTTTTCATAGCAAACAAATGGCTGATGAATTTATTCTGGTTAAATGTGAAATTAACTATTTATATATAATAATAATATGAGAGTAGATAAAATAACTATTTAAATTATTCACCTGCCTATGACTAAAGAATTTGCTAACGTGGTGATGAAATGTTCCCTTAATGTTAGCTTAATATTTTCGTCATGTTCCTGACTACTAATTTCTAACATCAATAACTGGAAGTTTATGAAGAAATATTACAGGTCCTTCTTCATATTTTGGATGGAAAAGTTTCAAACAAAACATGTTTTTGTTGTTTTGAAAACTGCACAAATGAATGTCTGTACAAAATGAAATGGGGTAGAGTTTTTTGGGAGAAACATTATATTCTATCCTAACACTCAACCTACCTATAAAAAAGCTTTCTGCATTTTTACATTTTCAAAAATTTACAGCATATTGTAAAAATATCCTGTAAGTTTCAGATGAAAACATCTTTGTTAGTCCAATAAAAGCTTTTATTTTTATTTTCAAAGTGGGAAACTATGACGTCAAAGAGGATAAAACACCACCCCCGCAGAAGAAGATCAACGCCTACTTCAACACAGCCAGATTAGCCCCGCCCACTGATTAGCGCATTACACGCATAGCTAAATAACATAGGCCTACCTCGTGACTGACAAACCGGTATCGAGAGCTAAACTCATTATAATATGCAAAACTCTTATCCACTCACAGCACTGGTTGTTTACTTTCAAGTCTTCAATGCGAAACGCCCATAAAAACCGAGCGTTTTTGAGATAGGCTCAAAACTAGGGTAGAAAATAGCCTATTACTTATTCATTTTGATGTTTTATTTTTAATATAAAAACCAAGCGAACGTCATAAGTTGACCTCAGACAACAATATAAAAAATTCAAAAAAGCCAGTTCATGACCCCTTTACAAGTTTTGTCACAGCAAGTAAACATACTTATTAGTGTACAATATTGAATTAGTTTATGATATGGTGCCTTTAACATTTCCTGTTTCCAATAGAAGCTAAAAAGACATCCGTCATTGTATAAGGTGATAGTAGAAGGGCTTCTTGCATGATACAGGAAGTGGTAACTCCTTAGACTTCCTGTGGTTCTGATCTTAAACAGGGCCCTGTAAAACATACTTCTCATTTGACTTTGGTTGCACTAGATAATTTGCTATATACGTTACACATACATATTATCATCTCATTAATGTTCATTGATTTTTATACACAATGTTTAAACATATATTTTTGTATGTGGAACATCTGCTTAAGAGCCCCTATCACAGCATTTGAAATGTTCCTATTTTTGTTTTAGGAGTTCCCAAAAACAGTTTAACATACATGCAAGGATAAAAAACACTTTATTTGTCTTATAATATGCATTTATTTTTAACTGATTTGCTCACCGACTCCCAAATGATTCGTACAAACGACTCATATTTCCAAACCACTCCTTTGCGTGACGCTAATCGGCAGTGATTGGTCAGATGACCCAGTCAGTTATTGTTTGTTAGCATAACGCATAAACATATCGATAAAGCACTGCAGTACTACAAGATGCTACAGCGACAAAAATTTCACATATTTAAAAAAAAATTGACATTGGAGACCTGAGAAGCTGCGCTGAGCGTAACTCACACACACGCGCACACACATACTTATTGCACCTTCCCTCCCTCACGCCCCGACGCTACAAAACCGTTCAAAACCCATAAAAGCGACAATTATTAATAATACTTACAGGTTGTGATTCATAGGAGGAAGCTGATCCATATACACTGGATAAGTGACTGAGCCCTCCTTCAGGAACAACCGCTTGCGAATCCACATTTGAATTCATTTATGTTTTTGAACGATTCGTAATTAAAATGATGAGAACACAATCGGGCTATACTGTTGTGGTCTCGTTGCAATATTCTACTCGAACTCTAACCACCGATTCTTCACATGCTCGCCCCTGGTAAATGAAAACAAAGTGGCTGAACTATCTTTGCATTGTAAAACACAGCGTCTTCTGACATGATGCTATGATGAAGTATTTGAATGTGTAGACTTCAAGTTTACACTTCCGTCTGCACGCGCAATAACTGGGCGTGTCGAGTCGATTCACTTTTGAAAGACAACAACTTTATATACGGTGCACTTTCAGATATAAATCTTTGCAGGATGTTTTCATTCCCTTAGAGCTATATTCCACACCATATGAACAGTCATTTTCAAAAATCCATCATAGGGGCTCTTTAAATGCTTAATCTACAACATGAATGTATCGAACGATGTAAAAGTATTTACATAAACAGCTTCACAATGACGCTATCCTAGGCGGTCATCTAACTGACGCTTTACCTTTAGTGTCAGTTAGTAGACGCGGGTAGGTTTACAATTTTGTCAACAATTTTGACTGAGGTCTTTTTTTTACTAGATTTCTTTGAGCTACTTAACAGAAGAATGATTACCATCTGGATCATTAAATGATCCAGATGTTAATCATGTATGAATACAAAAAAGGATTTTTCGTCTAAAGCAGGGGTTCTCAACTCCAGTCCTCGCGACCCACTGCTCTGCATATTGTGCATGTCTCCCTCATTTAACAAACCTGATTCAGATCCTCAGCTCGTTAGGATAGACTCTATCCTAACGAGCTGAGGATCTGAATCAGGTGTGTTAGTAAGGGAGACATGCACAATGTGCATGTCTCCCTTAGTTAACACTGTACTTGTAACTGTACTATTGCAATTTATTTTATCAGTCATGTATGCTCTGTGTGCTCTATCTGAGGAAGAACTTAGGCCGTCATTAAACTTTAAAAATCTTTAACTCAAGCTTAGGGTACGGTTATACGACAACGATGTGCTTAAAACGGATACGTTTTTCCTTTAAATTTTTCATGATTCATTTGTTGTTTTACCCTAAGGGGCTGTTTGTTGTCAAGTAAAAACTTTGTATTACTTTTTAGTTGTTTTAGCGGCTCCGTGTGAATGGGGATTGTTTCTGCAATGATGTCATCTGTATGCGGAAGACTCAAAGGAAAAACTTATCTGTTGTAGGCCTAAGCATATTATTGTATTGTTGAGTAAATGTACTGTTAATCAAATCATAATTAACAATCAGTCACAATCAGTCAATGCTAAATATCAAGAATATGTAAATTGTATTTAAAATAGTGACTTGATGTCATGCGCTCATAACTTTTTCCAGGGAGAAAATGGTTTGAATCAACACTTCTTGAAAAGAACAGACAGTAGGCTAAGCAAGCCCGTTCTCATCCCAAGGCGTCATATACGATGCTATTGCCAAAGTGTAGACAGCGGAGAGTGAATCCAAACGCAAGCACTTTAATTAAATGAACAACAACTCAGGCACAGAGGTTTAAATACACAGAGAAACAAGCTAAACAAGATTACAAGTGGGCGGGGCTTATTAGAAACACCTGGAGAGACTCATCAACAAGAAAAACTACAAAGGACTACAAAACATGGCACAGAAAAGGAAACAACTGAAGTCCACACAAGATAAGGAAAACACAAGATGGGAATCGTGACAGAACCAAACCCTGTTCACTTCAATTGAACCAGAAAGCGAACCAGCCGAAAGTGACCTTAGTTCTTTTGGTGTTCATAATATGGTGGACTCAAAAGAGAACCCGGTTCCTTGTTTGATCCTTTTCTGCATTGAAGTGATCTAGGTAACACTTTACAATACGGGTGCACTAATATGCATTAATTCATACTTAACTAATGCATAGATAATCATGAATTAATGTATAACTCATGAAGTACTAAAAAACGTGAATTAATGATTACTGCATCAGCAACTAATAAAGAGTCTATATGATTAATAGATTAAGGCTATGTTTACACAGAAACGATTCTGAAGAGAAAACGCAAAAGTAGCATTGCGTCATCACTTTTTATTCTGCAATTAGACGAGCGTTTTATGTGGGAAATTCGCATGCAAATGGTGATGCAAAAGTCTGTAAAATTCAATGTAGTATGCACGTTCAGGTGGCTAGGAGTGCATACTACAACAACACCAAGTCCACGCGCCTGCGTACAACCTTCACTGTCAAGCAGACTTTTGCGTTTTTACCGTTTACACGGGAACACGACGGTGGAGCGTTTTTAAGATTTCCACTCTGGAGGGTGGTTTCACTTTTTTGCATTTTTAAGCCTCAAAAACGCCGTCGCCGTGTAAACGAAAGGCACATCCGATAAAATATTTTTACGCTTTCACCCGTGAGCGTTCTCGTGTAAACAGGGCCTAAGTAATAAATGAATTGCTATTAATTAAACGTGTCATCATGTATTAATTCCTTAATAACATATTTTTTAAAGGTACAACATGTAGGAATTTTCGCCACCAGGGGTTGCTAACCTCTTACAATAACAAAGGCATTTAATGATGACGTATATTCCGCATTAACCGTAAGTATGGATCTTGTCGTCAAACTGATGGATCTTTTATGGATGAGTGAATACATTGATGTTTTTAACATGACTGTGGTATGAAGCAGGGCGCGATTGGCTAGACACATTCCAGCGCCATACGCAACATGAGTCCCGCGATATAAAGGACTAAGGACATTTTAGTCTACTGAACTACACACAAGTGCTGTATTAATACTCCCACAGGTCAGTTTATCAGACAAATTAAACTTGAGGTAACGCTTGCTCTAACAGTTACAAGATCACACTAAACAGCATTTGAGTGTCTGATGTTGTTAGTTAGATTGTTTGTTGACTGTATGAGACTAAGTACGGTAAGCTAGATCAACATTAGAATGACGTATTCTAACATTTCTTTATGTTGAACTAAATAACATTGATTAGTTTTATGTACATTAGCTCACCAGTCTAATAAAGTACATGCAACACTTGCATCTCTGTCAAGTCATAGTCGTGGATGTGAGCATCTTGACTGTTAACTATTAATTAGTTAATAGTCATGTGCCTCAACAAGTAAAGTCATAACATAATGATACCTTTGCAAATCATTTACTAATGATTAATTAAAGCAGAGTGCATAACGTTGACTAATTATGGTAATTAACAAATTCATTTACACTATTTGTTAATAAAATGTTAAGGAATTAATACACAATGACACTTGAATTAATAGCAATTCATGTATTACTTAATCTATTAATCAAGACTCTTTAGTTGCTGATGCAGTAATAATTAATTGATGGTTTAGTTCTTCATGAGTTATACATTAAATATTGATTCATGGCTATTTGTGCATTAGTTAAACATGAATTAATGCGTATTAGTGCTCTGTGATCTGAGACTCTTTTTTTGTTCACACCACAACCTCAAAATAACTTTCTGTGCAGTTTGCATGTGCACACTTTGACAACATCTGTCAGACAAGGACATGGCTTGCACACAAAATTTCATCCAGGTTGTTGTAGAAGGGACAGGAATCCTTAATTTCAGCGGACTTCCCATTTCAACGCAATAATCACGCTTGCTCGTGTACTTCCTTGTTTTTTTGTTTGTTTTTTACTTTTACATTGTAATGCTGTTCTTCTGTTATACCATCTTTTGATTCATGATTTTATCACAATTTTTTAAATGTTGTTTTTACTATTTGGCACGTGAATTAGTACAGAAGCATAGCAATACAGCCACACTTCCTATGTAAAAGCCTTGAAAGGTAAAAAAAAATATATATAAAAAAAGACAGACAGGCCATAGTTATGCAAATATAAAAATCTTTATTTCATTATTTTTATCTTTGTCATTAAAAATAAGAACAAAGCTGCACACTACAAACCATACTATACAAATAAAGTCAACAATTTTTTTTAGCCACATGTTTGTTTTTATATACAGGTGTATATAACAGGTGTATACAACATTCACTTCCATTGTATGGATGAAAAAAAGAAAAAAACCTGAGAAATTTCTCTAGAATATCTTTTTTTTATGTTCAAAAGAAGAAGTCATTACAATGATATGAGTAAATAATGACAGACCTATACATTTAAGATAAAAAGTGGCCCCTGCCCAGCCCTCCCAGTTACTGTGGTCTAGAGAGAGACGGGAAGTGTCTCTGTCCGTTATTGACAGAGACAGGCACAACACCGACTAACAAGTATAAAAAGAATTGCAGAGAAACAACAGGTGAAAAGCACTTGATCCAAGGAGGTGAAGACATAATAATCAACAAATAGACGATGGTGAGGGACGTACTTCTGACAAACTAAATTTACAGCTTTCATTTTTGTATATTAACTTTTAAATACATATTTTGTAATAAGAGATGTTCAACAATGCATGGGCTACTTTGTCTTCCAGATCCACTGCAACCTTGCCATTTCTCTCCTACTGCTATCGCTTAGTGTCAGCGGCACCACAAACCGTAAGTATTAAGATCTGCTTTGACCGATACTGGTTAATATGATGTTTGGGATGTATTATATGTGTTAAATATAATGTTATTAGTGCAATCTGTTTGTTGCAGTTGATAATAAATAAATAAATCAGACAATGACATAATATTATCGGTAACACTTTACAATAAGGTTCATTTATTAAACATTAGTTCATGCATTAACTAACATGAACTAACCATTTGTTACTGTATTTGTTATTCTTTGTTAACGTTAGTTAATACAAATCTAGCTGTTCATTGTTTGTTCATGTTAGTTCACAGTGCATTAACTAATGTTATCAAGATTTTAATAAAGTATTAGTAAATGTTGAAATGAACATTACCAAAGATTAACAAATGCTGAAGAAGTATTGTTCATTCTTTGTTAATGTTAACTAATGTAGTAACTAATTAACCTTATTGTAAAGTGTTACCATATTATCATATATAATTATTATATAAAATTGTATATTTTGTATGTAATGTGTAAATTATATTAAAATGATACATGCTGGTAGATTTGCTTATAACACTTGAATAACAGCATTTTTGTTTATATTTTTGATATCTCTGTATGCACACAATTAAATAATGAACCCTTCTTAGATAAAACATTTAGGCCTATATGAAGAGCCTATGACTTAAAATTAATAACCAAAATAATCAATACGCCAAAATAAAGCCTCTTTTAGATATTATAGCACTGCATTACGCTAATAGACGTGGTGGGTGAGGGTCTGTGGTAAATATCAGTTTTACACTATTTTAAGGTCCAATTCTGAACTAACTTTAGCCTCAATAAACTCGTAATTACTGTTTATTAATACAATAAGGTAGTTGCTAAGTTTAGATATTGAGTAGGAATTGGGTAGCATTAAGGGATGTGGAATATGGTCATGTAGAATATGGTATTTGCTTTATAAGTACTAATAGACAGCCAATATCCTAATATGCATTCTAATAACAAAAGTGAGAATTGGACCCTAAAAAGAAGTGCTACCAAAAAAATTTTAACAATTCACTGGTGGAACCATCACTGAACTATACTTAAGCTGGACTGTGACGTTATTTTCTTCTAGACCTGAAGCATTATTTTTCCGTTATCATTGTAAAGCTGCATTGAAACAATCTGTATTGTAAAAAGCGCTATATAAATAAAGGTGACTTGACTTGACTAGAGCGTGTTTCACCATTTGTACATTAAAAATGTGTCCAGTAAAGTTTTCACCACTAAACATTCTTTATAGTTGAACAGTTTTAATTGTACATAAATTTTGTAAGGTTTATGTGAGAATTCCTCTTATCTTACACTGTTTTCTTTCGTGAAGGATGTCAATTCAGATAGTAACACTTTATAATAACTTTCATTAATAAATTAACAAACCATTCAATTAGTATTGTTTACTAATGAACTTATTAAACAGTTGATTAATTAACATAATTAATGTAAACTATCATGTTTAATAACCAAAATAATCAATAAGCCAAAATAAAGCCTCTTTTAGATATTAAAGCACTGCATTACGCTAATAGACATGGTGGGTGAGGGTCTGTGGTAAATATCAGTATTACATCCACCATCTGTATGGAAGATCACACTATTTTAAGGTCCAATTCTGAACTAACTAACTTATTAAACAGTTGATTAATTAACATAATTAATGTAAATTATAATGTTTACAAATGTCTTTAACTTTAAATTTATATGACCATGCAATTCTTTAAAATCTATAAAATGTCATAATTTTAGTTCATATAGCCTTCTACCTATGCACTTTTTTTACATTTACAAATGTACAAATACAAAAAAAGATGTGTTATAGTTCATGTTAATATGAATAGTTTGTGAAATGCTCAAATTAATTAAACTATTGTTATATGAATTGAAGTTTAATGAGCATTTATTTAGATTTACTTATTAAAGATTGCATAATGATTAGATAATTATTTAATTTAATCATGAACAAGTTATCTCGGCTATATATTCACTAATGATCCGTTAAGCATTATATAATGTCTGTTAATGATTTATTAATTAAAGTTTTTAACCATTAAACCAGTAAACCAGGTGTTTTACCAGTAAACCCACTGAAAAAAATCATTATCCTATGAATTTAAATTGTATGATATTTATAAGCATTTAGATTTACATTAAATACTAATCTGTTAATCATTATGTATGAGTTGATTAGTAAACATTAAGTAGTGCATTATCTTATATTTCTATCCTTGTGAATATTAACTAATAATCTGTTAAGCATTAGCCGATATAATGCTTGACTTATTTTAATAAATTAAATTATAAATAATTTATTGTAAATTATTTTTTAATGAAGGTTATAAAGTGTTACTGAAAGTTCTTCCTCTGCTTGATCTTCATCTTCAGTAGCCTATGCAAAAAATAAATAAATAAAAATCCCATTTTCCTTTAATGTTGTAGGGTCGGAGCTGCAATGTGTCCAAAGGATCAGAGTGCCACGAAACACAGTGTTTAGAGCTCGTGTTATGACGGAGTTGAAGATAAACTGTACTATTACTCAATATGGATGTAACAGGAGCCCACAAGTCTCATGGTGCAAAATCTATGGAAATTACTGTAAAGCTTTAAAACACTCAAATTATACAGAAACTGAGTGGAAGTATGTGACTGAGCATGAAGGGATTTTTTTCCTGACTTTCCTGAAGCTCTCAATGGAGGACGCAGGTTTATACAGATGTAAAGAAGGTGACAACTCTATTAGCCATGCTATTAAGGTCACTGTAACAGGTAAGTGACATTATATTTTATTGGGTAAATGTAAATTTACAGACATTTAATTGTTTGTTAATTACTGTAAAAAAAATTTATTGGTTTAACTTAAATTAAGTAACCTGGGTTGCCTTTTTAAGTTGATTGAACTGGAAAAAATGAGGTAATACAATGAAGGAGATTGATTTAATCATCAGAAACTCAAAATAATCAGTTATCTGAACTAAATAAATTATTTAAGTTGATTTGACAAAAGAAAAAATGTTGTGATAACAAATCTTAAATTTTTTTTTACAGTTTTTTTTATTGTTTTTTTAAAGATAATAATCGGCTAATATTTTTTAGCAGATAAACAGGATGAGTTTTCAGTGACTCCGAGGATCACAAGTATGGCAAATACAAAACATGATATTATCTCTTCAATGCCTACAATGATAGGTGATAGGAATACATCTAATGATCTGCAGTGGCTCTGGCCATATGTGTGCATCTGCGCTGGAATAGCGGGGCTGGTGTTAGTTATGGCTGTAACATTACTTTATGTTGTTAAACGCCAAGGTGAGTGGTTCGAGTGCTTTAACTAATACAGCTGCTTTAAAATCATACTTTTGATCATATGATTTAAAAAAAAACAACAACACTTTTTTAGGGAGAAAATCGACAGGAAAAGATATGGCATGTAAAAATCAGGTATCAACTTTTTACATTTTATTCAGTTCAACTCTTTATATCTGTTGAATAATGCATTAATACATGTCCTGTTTCCAATTCAGTGCATAAAAGGTGCACAAAAAGGTGATCTGCTTCTTCCTCCTCATCTCTGCCTGAACTCAGACCTGCTGACCTCTGTCATATATCGTGTCTAAGAAACTATACATCAGAAGAAGAGGATGCTCTTTTGTGCTTCTGAATCTTCAGACAATGTGGTCTTTGAGTCAACTTTTTTTGTGATCTAACCATAAAGAAATTCAGTTCATATATTGCAGTTTCAATTGCTTTAATGTAGTAATATGACATACGGTGGAATATATTACTCCACACTTGCTTAATTTTGTATTATTGTCTTATTTTTTTTGTAAATCACTTATTGTTAAACATTTTCTTTAATAAAGTCAATATAAAACCACAAAGAAAAGATATTTAACCAACACAAACACAAACATTCATTTCTGGGCGCACTATGACCATTAATTACTAAGAGCATGTGGACTACACCTTGGCTCTGATGCTACAGTACAATGTTTGATTTAGATGATTAAGATATTAATCTACCATCCACAAAAAAGTAAACATTTGAAGAGTTCTGATGCAAAAGCCCTTTAAATGCCATTTGAAATTTTCTTCTAAAATGACCATTTTTATCAAGCTTGTATATTTAAGTTCAGTAAATTCACTTAAATGACAATAGGTAATCTTCATTACCATTTAAGTGAAATTACTGAACTTTAATTTACAAGCTTGATAAAAATGATAATTTTAGAAGAAAATTTCAAATGGCACTTAGAGGCTTTTGCATCTGAACTCTTCATCATAGGATAAATATACAATCCAGTGTGATCAGAAAAAGATAAAAAATAAAAATAATAATAATTTTAAGAAAAATATAATTTGTGCAAATACACCACTACAAGTTTTTCCAAAACTTTTTAACATGTAGATCAGGTAAGGTTTTACTTATTATTATTTTCATTTATGTGAAGAGGGTGAATGAAAATCTCGGAATCACTTATTTGTTGTCTTTTAACAATGCAAACTTAAATACAGTTTATTGTGACTGACAGTGAAACACAGTTTGATTAACAAAGTGCATGTTTACTTTATTATTTCAAAGATTTCAGAGAACTTTACAAAACACATAGACGTGTGAATAGAAATGGGAATGAGAAAGGAAATACCCAATTTCAGAATGACACTGGTTGTAAACTATGAGAGTACTTCCCTCTAGTGGGAAAAAGTTTGTAATACTTTAATATCTTTAATCCAAACATCAAGACAACACCTCAAGCCAAAAAGGTGCTCATATCTAAAAGACTATTTCGCCTGATAAAACTTTGTTATTTTATTACACACATCAAAACATCTGTAAATCTAACAATAACATTTTGTCTGTTTATTGACTTTTCTATGGTTACAGAATATCAGCTTTCAGATAGTCAGCTTAGATTTAGTTAACATGCAAGAGTTTGATTTAGTACAGCTTGGCTAAGTAAAAAAAGGCTTTACTAAAATATACAGTCTATAATAAATAAGGCATTTAGTGTTCAATGTGTTGTGATTAAATGTTAGACTGAATATCAGTTATATTAGAAGATGTCGAGAATCGTCTGTGATTCAGAAAGAGGCCACAGGGTTGTTTGGTCAGGATGAACATCTGAACATAGCAGCATTTCTTTTCATTTCAGTCAGGCTAAGGAAAAAACAAAAGAAACAATTTGACAAGTGTTAATGTCTTAGAATTACACAGCCAAGAGCCCTTGCTATGTTCAACCTAACCCCGGTAATGTTTGACTCGCGGCTCCCCATCTCAAGTTGATACAGCTACAGTAGGTTTGGGTTGAATGATCTAATCACAAAATTATTTTATTATTCCAGTAGAGCCTTTTTCCTGTTTCCCATGAGATTACATCAATACTGAAAAAGAATGAAAAATAAACTACTTTTGAGGTGGATAACGAGAGGAAGTTAGACTTTTGTTATAATACCTACCCTATCTTACGACCAATTCGTACAAATTCGTATCGAGTGATTAAAAAGTGGGTAATTCGTACTAATTCGTACGACCTCACTTCGTACAAATTCGTAACTGATTTGTCTAAACCCACGTGACGGTTAAGTTTCAGGGCGGGGTTAGGGGTAGGTCATTCGTACAAATTCATACGAATTGGCCAATTCGTAAAATATGTACGATTTAGCAAAATCCTACTAATTTGTACAAGTGAGGTCATATGAATTGTTACGAATTAGCCACCTCGTAAAATTCGTTACGAATTCCCGTGAGATCGGGTTGTATAATACTGATTTTATGAGCATGAATCATTTTAAATAATTTTCACTCATTTGGTTTAAGCAAATGAGTTTCCCCAGGTGCTACTTCTAAAATGAAAATTAGCTTCGTTTTTTAATATTACTGGTGTGAAATAGTTTCTTCTCCAATTAAAAATATTATCACAAAAAAAGCCATTGTGTTCAATTTCACTTTCCATCTACTTAGTCTTTTGAAATAGGCTATTCCTTAAAAAAATTTACATAAAAATTAAAATAAAAATAAAACAATCACTATAAACACATTTTTGATATTTTGATACACTTAAAATACTTCTTTAAATTACATATACTTTATTCAGTTTTTTTTATAGAGATGGAAATGTGCAGCATAATATGAATGACCTTTTCCTTTCCCTATCTACCTCTCTCTGTACAAACTAGTAACATAGCTAGCCTACTATTACAATTAGTCCAGCTCAAACTGACAGCCAGAGGTTTACCGCTCAAACAAACAGAGCAGTATTTTGGAAAGCCCACAGAACCACAGTGTTTCCACTGTTCAGAGAAGTCAATGGATGAACAGCTCAGAGAAATACACTGCTATAAGCGGTTTTACATACAATACTGATAAAATTAAACAAAAACAAAAAATGTTTCAGAGATTGACTTGTTCACTAGGGACATTAGGCAATAAATCTAAGATTATAATAGCAAAGAAAAAGCTCAAAGATGTTAACGTGATGAGAGAAGAAACTTTTGGGAGGAACTCCCAAATCAGCAAATTATATGACACTATGTTTCAGGAGAAGCAACACAGTTTTGGGCCATATGGATTGTAGCTTTCAAAGTGCTTTAAACAAGATTCAAATGCTTCAAAAGTCAACATTAAATCTAAATTAAATCACATTAGGTCTTATTGTGAATGATTAATCAGAGCATGTTATTCTAAAGGGGGAAAACGTTTTCTTCATGATCTTTAATCAAAATACAGCTACTCGGACATGCACTCTTACTCGCCTTTAACACCAACTTTTCATGATTCAATCAAATCCCATTGGATAAAATGATCTTCTCTCGTTTCCCCTCTCGTTTGTTACAATTTATTTTTCATTTCCTTGACTCTGTAAAAGCACTTTCAGGCCCCGTTTACACGATGGAAAAACGCAGATATTTCTCTCCGTTTTGCCCTCTCATTTACACGAAAACGCCGTTTTTATCACTGAAAACGATTATTTCTAAAAACTCCGGGCAAAGTGGAGATTTTTGAAAACGCCGGATATTTGTTGTCGTGTAAACTGGGAGAAACGGCGTTTTAGGTTCTCTCTTGTCGATTCCAGGATTCTGATTGGCTTGCTTGGCTTTATCCTTAACCCCTACACTGCCGCCTTAGGTTTAGCATTGTATATGATGGCGCTCGACGCCGTATTTATGCGGGTGTGTAAACGATGTTATTTTTGAAAACGGAGAGGGGGAAAATATTTGTTTTGCTAAATACCCGGCTTTGTGTAAACGTGGCCTCAAGAACTAAAGAGGGAAAATTATATGATGCTTTTAAACAATTATTTCCTGTTTCTGATGGCAACTCAAAAGACATCAATCATAGCATGAGGTGGGGTTGAGAGGGCTTCTTGCAAGATACAGGAAGTGGTAACTCCTAAGACTTCCTGTGGTTCTGTAGATAAGCGTAGCGCTGTAAAACATACTTCACCTTTGGCTTGGCTTTCACTAGTAATATTGGTAACTTTACTCATACATGTTTTCTGAAAACAATATACACTTACCTAAAGAATTATTAGGAACACCATACACTAAAACTGTTTTTGACTCCCTTTCGCCTTCAGAATTGCCTTAATTCAACATGACATTGATTCAACAAGGTGCTGAAAGCATTCTTTAGAAATGTTGGCTCATATTGATTGGATAGCATGCAGTTGATGGAGATTTGTGGGATACACATTCAGGGCACGAAGCTCCCGTTCCACCACATTCCAAAGATGTTCTATTGAGTTGATATCTGATGACTGTGGGGGCCATTTTAGTACAGTGAACTCATTGTCATGTTCAAGAAACCAATTTGAAATGATTTGAGCTTTATGACATGGTGCATTATCCAGCTGGAAGTAGCCATCAGAGGATGGGTACATGGTGGCCATAAAGGGACATGGTCAGAAACAATGCTCAGGAAGGCCATGGGATTTAAACAATGCCCAAGTGGCACTAAGGGGCCTAAAGAGTGTCAAGAAAACATCCCCCACACCATTACACCACCACCACCAGCCTGCACAGTGGTAACGAGGCATGATGGATCTGTTTATGCCAAATTCTGACTCTGAATGTCTCAGACAGAAATCGAGACTCATCAGACTCTGAGACTCAGAAATCTGGCAACATTTTTCCAGTCTTCAACTATCCACTTTTGGTGAGCTCTTGCAAATGTAGCCTCTTTTTACTATTTGTAGAGGAGAAGAGTGGCACCTGGTGGCGTCTTCTGCTGTTGTAGCCCATTGCTATGTTCAACCTAACCACGGTAATGTTTGACCTTGGCTCCCCATTCTCAAGTTGATACAGCTACAGTAGGTTTGGGTTGAATGCATCTAATCACAAAATTATTTTATTATTCCAGTAGAGCCTTTTTCCTGTTTCCCATGAGATTACATCAATACTGAAAAAGAATGAAAAATAAACTACTTTTGAGGTGGATAACGAGAGGAAGTTAGACTTTTGTTATAATACCTACCCTATCTCACGACCAATTCGTACAAATTCGATACGAGTGATTAAAAAGTGGGTAATTCGTACTAATTCGTACAACCTCACTCTGTACAAATTCGTAATCAATTTGTCTAAACCCACGTGACGGTTAAGTTTAGGGGCGGGGTTAGGGTAGGTCATTCGTACGAATTCATACGAATTGGCCAATTCGTAAAATATGTACGATTTAGCAAAATCCTACTAATTTGTACAAGTGAGGTCATATGAATTGTTACGATTAGCCACCTCGTAAAATTCGTACGAATTCCCGTGAGATCGGGTTGTATAATACTGATTTTATGAGCATGAATCATTTTAAATAATTTCACTCATTTGGTTTAAGCAAATGAGTTTCCCCAGGTGCTACTTCTAAAATGAAAATTAGCTTCGTTTTTTAATATTACTGGTGTGAAATAGTTTCTTCTCCAATTAAAAATATTATCACAAAAAAAGCCATTGTGTTCAATTTCACTTTCCATCTACTTAGTCTTTTGAAATAGGCTATTCCTTAAAAAAAATTACATAAAAATTAAAATAAAAATAAAACAATCACTATAAACACATTTTTGATCTTTTGATACACTTAAAATACTTCTTTAAATTACATATACTTTATTCAGTTTTTTTTTTATAGAGATGGAAATGTGCAGCATAATATGAATGACCTTTTCCTTTCCCTATCTACCTCTCTCTGTACAAACTAGTAACATAGCTAGCCTACTATTACAATTAGTCCAGCTCAAACTGACAGCCAGAGGTTTACCGCTAAACAAACAGAGCAGTATTTTGGAAAGCCCACAGAACCACAGTGTTTCCACTGTTCAGAGAAGTCAATGGATGAACAGCTCAGAGAAATACACTGCTATAAGCGGTTTTACATACAATACTGATAAAATTAAACAAAAACAAAAAATGTTTCAGAGATTGACTTGTTCACTAGGGACATTAGGCAATAAATCTAAGATTATAATAGCAAAGAAAAAGCTCAAAGATGTTAACGTGATGAGAGAAGAAACTTTTGGGAGGAACTCCCAAATCAGCAAATTATATGACACTATGTTTCAGGAGAAGCAACACAGTTTTGGGCCATATGGATTGTAGCTTTCAAAGTGCTTTAAACAAGATTCAAATGCTTCAAAAGTCAACATTAAATCTAAATTAAATCACATTAGGTCTTATTGTGAATGATTAATCAGAGCATGTTATTCTAAAGGGGAAAACGTTTCTTCATGATCTTTAATCAAAATACAGCTACTCGGACATGCACTCTTACTCGCCTTTAACACCAACTTTTCATGATTCAATCAAATCCCATTGGATAAAATGATCTTCTCTCGTTTCCCCTCTCGTTTGTTACAATTTATTTTTCATTTCCTTGACTCTGTAAAAGCACTTTCAGGCCCCGTTTACACGATGGAAAACGCAGATATTTCTCTCCGTTTTGCCCTCTCATTTACACGAAAACGCCGTTTTTATCACTGAAAACGATTATTTCTAAAAACTCCGGGCAAAGTGGAGATTTTTGAAAACGCCGGATATTTGTTGTCGTGTAAACTGGGAGAAACGGCGTTTTAGGTTCTCTCTTGTCGATTCCAGGATTCTGATTGGCTTGCTTGGCTTTATCCTTAACCCCTACACTGCCGCCTTAGGTTTAGCATTGTATATGATGGCGCTCGACGGCGTATTTATGCGGGTGTGTAAACGATGTTATTTTTGAAAACGGAGAGGGGGAAAATATTCGTTTTGCTAAATACCCGGCTTTGTGTAAACGTGGCCTCAGTAACTAAAGAGGAAAATTATATGATGCTTTTAAACAATTATTTCCTGTTTCTGATGGCAACTCAAAAGACATCAATCATAGCATGAGGTGGGGTTGAGAGGGCTTCTTGCAAGATACAGGCAGTGGTAACTCCTAAGACTTCCTGTGGTTCTGTAGATAAGCGTAGCGCTGTAAAACATACTTCACCTTTGGCTTGGCTTTCACTAGTAATATTGGTAACTTTACTCATACATGTTTTCTGAAAACAATATACACTTACCTAAAGAATTATTAGGAACACCATACACTAAAACTGTTTTTGACTCCCTTTCGCCTTCAGAATTGCCTTAATTCAACATGACATTGATTCAACAAGGTGCTGAAAGCATTCTTTAGAAATGTTGGCTCATATTGATTGGATAGCATGCAGTTGATGGAGATTTGTGGGATACACATTCAGGGCACGAAGCTTCCCGTTCCACCACATTCCAAAGATGTTCTATTGAGTTGATATCTGATGACTGTGGGGGCCATTTTAGTACAGTGAACTCATTGTCATGTTCAAGAAACCAATTTGAAATGATTTGAGCTTTATGACATGGTGCATTATCCAGCTGGAAGTAGCCATCAGAGGATGGGTACATGGTGGCCATAAAGGGACATGGTCAGAAACAATGCTCAGGAAGGCCATGGGATTTAAACAATGCCCAAGTGGCACTAAGGTGCCTAAAGAGTGTCAAGAAAACATCCCCCACACCATTACACCACCACCACCAGCCTGCACAGTGGTAACGAGGCATGATGGATCTGTTTATGCCAAATTCTGACTCTGAATGTCTCAACAGAAATCGAGACTCATCGAGACTCTGAGACTCAGAAATCTGGCAACATTTTTCCAGTCTTCAACTATCCACTTTTGGTGACTTTTTTATGAGCCCATCCACTTTCTGGTGTACTTTTTTTGAGCCCATCCGCCTCAAAGTTGTGCGTGTTGTGGCTTCACAAATGCTTTGCTACATACCTCGGTTGTAACGAGTGGTTATTTCAGTCAAAGTTGCTCTTCTATCAGCTTGAATCAGTCGCCCCATTCTCCTCCTGACCTCTAACATCAACAAGGAATTTTCACCCACAGGACTGCCGCATACTGGATGTTTTTCCCTTTTCACACCATTCTTTGTAAACTCTAAAATGGTTGTGCATGAAAATCCCAGTAACTGAGCAGACTGTGAAATACTCAGACCGGCCCGTCTGGCACCAACAACCATGCCGCACTCAAAATTGCTTAAATTACATTTCTTTCGCATTCTGACATTCAGTTTGGAGTTCAGGAGATTGTCTTAACCTGGACCACACCCTTAAATGCATTGAAGCAACTGCCATGTGATTGGTTGATTAGATTATTAGAAATTGAACAGGTGTTCCTAATAATCCTTTAGGTGAGTTTATATTTTAGTGCAACTTTCTGATGCAATAAGATTTAAACCATAAACCAGGCAGAGCAAAATAGATTTAGGGCCACTTAATTTTTAATAAGTCAATGTGTGCGGTAATAAACAATAGGAGACAGCTCAATGAACAAAATCTGAACAGAATGAAGTAGACTTTACGTATCTGGTCTTACTTTTCTGCTCTCCCTGAGAGCCTAAAAATGTAGCTGGTTTAAATATAAACCAAATTGGCCTATGATATTTTTTCCCTTTCTACCCTCTCTAGTGACCTGCAGATTCTAAGAGAGGAAAGTGCAAAAGAATGAAGCAGGAAGGAAAACTTAAGACAGATCGCGTGGAGTGAGAGGTTAGGGAGTTACTCTGTGTCGCTCTCTCTCTATTTCCGACAATACATTTCTCCATTAGCTTCGGTTTTCATTCATCTCCTTTGTAAAAGTTTCTGGTGGAATTTGCTTACAATAGTGTAGCCTTTAACTTTAATAGGATGGACTGTACAATATATATGTAAAAAAAAGTATTTACATATTATATTATGAATAAATTTGTATACACATATTTTACTATTATATAGATATTTTGAACATGCATTAAATGGTCGCTGAAAATACTTCAGTAAAATGACCCTCAACAATAAAAATAAATCTTTTTTACTTTTACCAGTCACCAAATTTCAAAGCTACATTTATTCTGAAGTTGTTGCTTAACCCCATGTCAAAAAACTTTTGTGTCAAATACCAAGTAAAAAAAGGAAAAAAAAAGAAAATTACAGAGTGATCCAAAGTAAACAGGATATCGTCTTCCTGTGCTTATTCTATTGTGACCTTCTACATTATTATGTGTTCACCCTTACATTCTAAGCACATTATATTTTCTGGGTTCAGAAAGTTGGCATGAAACACAAGTTGTGAAAGTCATGTCTTTCCTTATATTGTTATATATATCCGTGTCAAATAGTAAGATGGGACTTGCTTTGTCCATTAAGAATTGATTGGATTGTTCTGATTTTTATTGCTAAAATTTCATGTGAGTGACAGGTTGTCCTGCCCTCGTGTCAGTAAACAAGTCATCAGAGAAGAGAAGATGGAGCGGGAATAATTTTGATTAATTTGATGGAACATTTTTTGTGTTGCTGTACTGACCATATCAGCAGATGAAGTTAGCACCTCTTTAGGCAGATGCACAGACATATGAGCAGCACAAGGGCCACACAGCTCGCTGAAATGAGAATGATATGGGCGTTCCTAGCTGTAACAAAAAACAAACCCATGCATTAATTAAATAAATCTAACATTACCAACCATCTAGATATAGTAGAAGCCCTATACAGTCGAGTAATTTTCACTCACGTTTATTCAGAGAAACATAGATGGTAGACCCAAGGCCCCGACTGATGAACTTCACACTTCACAGGTTCATCGTCCAGTAGTTCAGTCTGGAGTTGAATGGAACTGACCACCATTGTGGTTCCGTCCCCTAGCTGGTAAAATGATGTCACGGCAGGGCCCAGTGTTTGATTATGTCCCTCCACGTTCCAAGAGATCTCTGCTGCAGGACGTGACACGGCTGAGCAGTTCGCCTCAACAATGCCCTGCGATACGGTGATGTAACTGGCCTCAGGTTTCGGTAGGACTAGGAAAATTACATGAAGTTCATTACATATTTAAGTAAGACATTAACATTATAATCTTTGTAACAGTGTGAAAAAATCCTCCAAATTAATTAAAATACATTACAGTTGTAGTAAATGAAAACATTGAGAATTATGTGGCGATATATCTATCTTTAACTTGATTTTGCTCAGTTTTCAAAATTAGTATTTTGCAGCAACATGACATCATGACTTATATCGACATCATGACGATATCTATACGCATTGTGAGCTATCCGCGTGTATGTGTCTACGCTATTAATGTCCGAGTGATTCCACGTGTATGTACACGCCAGACAGATCTCGAATTTGCGCGTGTATGACACACCAATTCGTATTTTTTTGGCGTGCGGTCAACACGCATAATCGCTTTTCAGTGTGTTTATGAATGGCATTGACTTAACATTATTAATATATATGACTTACCCCAACCCCGTCCCTAAACTTAACCCTCACTGGGGTTAATGGCATTTATGAGTCTTCCCTACCATCCTAAGAAAAAAATATCACTCTCCAGACGTAGATCTACATTTTGCTTCGTTTCGCTCGGACATTTAACAGCGTGTACATACAAACAGAATCACTTCGGACATTATTGGCGTAGACATACACGCGGATACATGCCGATAGCTCAAAATGCATATAGATAACACGCCACTTGACTTGAAAGTGGCGTGTATGTTTACGCAAAAGTCATGATGTCATGTTGCGCCATTAAATGTCTGAGCGAAACGAAGCAAAATGTAGATCTACATCTGAGGAGCGATATTTTTTTCCTGAGGATGGTAGGGGAACACCCATAAATGCCATTAACCCTAGTGACGGGTAGGTTTAGGGAAGAAGTTGGGGTAGGTCATATATTTATATATATACAGTAATAACGTTAAGTCAACGGCATTCATAAACACGCTGAAAAAGCGATTATGCCGTGTTGATAGCACGCCAAAATGGAAATATCGAATTTGGCGTGTCATACACACGCAAATTCATGAAATCAGTTGTTTCCATCTATCCTTTTTAGCAGGGAAAGTGTGACAAATAAGTCCAGTACAAATACTGTATTGGTCATGTTGACTTTTTTTTGTATTGTAAGTGTTAGCTTCATTCAGAAGACAAAAGAAGGCACTTGTGAGGCACTTGTGTTGTTATGTTGATTACAGTCAGACGTTAGTCATGTCTGCGGCAGACTCCATCAAAGAGGGACTCTGTGACATAAGTCAGATAAAAGAGAAAGAGACAAACCATGACAAGATGAGGGAAAGTGAGGCTCTGTCCATTTTATTTTTGTGGCTGAGAGCTTTTGGTGACAACAGCCAGACTGTTTGGGGAATATCAACAGAGAGAAAGCAAACACAGTGGAGCTCTGTTCTAGAGGAACAGAGACACAGTAATCACACTGGCCCTCATCCCAAACTATTCCCTAAACTATAGTCACAGCCCAGCATTAAACCAGTGTCAGCTCCTGATTGTGAGCTTTCTTCCAAGTAGAATTTACTTGGCAATGAAAAGAAGGTTTCCAACAGAGAAACATCCTTTTCCGCAAACATTGCCATTGTAAAACAGTTGCATGAGATAACAAATGTATAATTTGTTATTTATTGTGATACTGCATTGAAACAGGAAATGCTATTGAGTAAAAGTTATTTCTGTAGAAATGTAGCATTTTTGGAGTGAACAAGGAACTAATCCATCAAATTAAAGTAATAGTTGACCAACACAATTCTGTCATTAACACAATGTGTCATATAAACCATCATAGATGTAGTCCATATGAATTCTCACAACCTCTGTATTGACTCTCTTTAGCGTGCTCACCAAGAAAGAGGTATAGGCTGAGACCCAATTCGCTTACTATACAACGCCTGAAAGTATGTACTCTTTTTGTGAAGAAAAAGTACATACTTTTGAGTGTGTAGGTAAAGTAGTAAACAAGCTTTGGGACATACTACTTCACCATCTTTAGCGGAACGCTCTTTCACTTATGTGCATCCTGCCATCGTAAACTGCCCTGTCAATCATCTTGTCACAGTTAAAGCAGCATTATGTAACTTTTGAAATTTTGCTCTCGGGGCTTAACCTTACAGTTGGGAAACAGTATTATCTTCTACTAATGTCATCAAATCTGTCATGGTTACACTAGGAACTACACGCGTGCATTTGTTGACAAGCGATACCCTGAACTCTGAAGAAGGAAGGAGTTCTCACGTCTTGGGCAGACTGCCAGCGTTGTGTGTGAAATGTCTTTATCCGCATTGGCATATATTTCAGCATGTCATATGAATCTAGTTTCAGGGGCTTTATTTTTTTCGAACGTCAAAAGATCGCATAGCTCACGTTTATAAGCCAGCGTCTTTATTGTAACATTGGCCTATTGGCTACTGTTTTACATAATGGATATATGCTAATTCAATTCAATGTTTATGTGGTAGGTAATAGCCATATCGTTAATATTATAATATCAAGCTACCATAGATGAATCTGCAAATTTGAAAAATTGATTTGCATTATAGCCTGAGGCAAGACACTTTCACCAGAAAATAGGTAAACAAACATGACTATCAGCCTGCAGACATAGGATAGTTATCCTGACTGATTATTTTGTCCATCTAATCATGTATTATAGTATACTTTCACATCTCGAGCTGGCACGAGCTGCCCGCCCCGGCTCTACGGAGATGCTTGAATGCGTTAAGCACCCTCAAAAGAAAGCAATGCAGTCTACATTGGATGCAGCAAGGGGCGAAGCTACACAACACATTACCAACAGTAAACTGATCACGCGCTCTGTATTTGACGCACTTCACATTTGGTTTTACTTGCTGCTTCAGCCATGACAACATACAGAGGTAAAACAAAAAAAAATGCTCATTGGGTTCTCGCGTTGGAATTTGAGGAAGTGGGGGAAGTGATGTATGCCGTAAAGCAGTCCAATTTTGTAGTTCTTTTTGTGCTCGGGTTCCTACCCGCACCCTGAAGTTACAGAGTGTCAGTAAAAGCGATACAGACACTGTCAGGCTATGGCAGACCTGTCATTCAACCTATTGTAAGTCGATGTACCATCTCAAGGGTTTTGGAAAATATTATAAAGGTTGAAAAAAGTTACATAGTGCTGCTTTAAAATTCTCCATTCTATTCTTAATTTCCTACCGTTTCAGAGAGAAATGTTCACAAAAGCTCACAATGCTGCTGCAGGTGTAATATAATGTGGACAACATTGAATAAATTCAGTGTTCAATGAAGGTTTTCGTCAGGTTAGATGCTGATATCATTAAAACCCCTTTATTTAAACCTTTCTACATTTCCGCTGGACTTGCATATCCTCTATGTCTGTAGTTTTTTTAACACTGTTTACTTGTGTTTGTATTTCTAATCCAACACTACATTTTGATGGTTCAATGGGGGTTAATGCTAAAGCTCTGTATGTCATTAATTATGGAGCAAGAACCCCATAAGGAACCATACCGCCAAAGATAAATTATGTTCAGTAAACTCAAGTAACTTGCCAAAGTGGTCTTGTCTGAAGTATATTTATATATATATATATATATATATATATATATATATATATATATATATATATAGGCTATATATATATATATATATATATATATATATATATATATATATATATATAGGCTATAAGATTCAACAAGATGCTGGAAGCATTCCTCAGGGTGTTTGGTCCATATTGACATGATGGCATCACACAGTTGCGGCAGATTTGTCGGCTGCACATCCATGATGCGAATCTCCCGTTCCACCACATCCCAAAGATGCTCTATTGGATTGAGATCTGGTGACTGTGGAGGCCATTTGAGTACAGCGAACTCATTGTCATGTTCAAGAAACCAGTCTGAGATGATTCCAGCTTTATGACATGGCGCATTATCCTGCTGAAAGTAGCCATCAGAAGTTGGGTACATTGTGGTCATAAAGGGATGGACATGGTCAGCAACAATACTCAGGTAGGCTGTGGCGTTGCAACGATGCTCAATTGGTACCAAGGGGCCCAAAGAGTGCCAAGAAAGTATTCCCCACACCATGACACCACCACCACCAGCCTGAACCGTTGATACAAGGCAGGATGGATCCATGCTTTCATGTTGTAGACGCCAAATTCTGACCCTACCATCCGAATGTCGCAGCAGAAATCGAGACTCATCAGACCAGGCAACGTTTTTCCAATCTTCTATTGTCCAATTTCGATGAGCTTGTGCAAATTGTAGCCTCAGTTTCCTGTTCTTAGCTGAAAGGAGTGGCACCCGGTGTGGTCTTCTGCTGCTGTAGCCCATCTGCCTCAAAGTTCGACGTACTGTGCGTTCAGAGATGCTCTTCTGCCCACCTTGGTTGTAACGGGTGGTTATTTGAGTCACTGTTGCCCTTCTATCAGCTCGAACCAGTCTGGCCATTTCGGACCATTCTCCGAAGAGGAGATTGTCTTGACCATGTCTACATGCCTAAATGCACTGAGTTGCCGCCATGTGATTGGCTGCTTAGAAATTAAGTGTTAACGAGCAGTTGGACAGGTGTACCTAATAAAGTGGCCGGTGAGTGTATATATATATATATATATATATATATATATATATATATATATATATATATATATATATATATATATATATATATATATTTTTTTTTTTTTTTTTGCTCTTTTGCATCCTTTTTGAAGCTTGACGTCTTCGGCCTTTATACATTGTGATGGCATGGAAAAGAGCAACCAAGACATGTTTTTATAACACTTCTTAATTAATATTTTTTTCTAGGCTTGTCATTGACATTTCTTTTTCGTTTTTAATTTGTCTTTTATATTTATTATGTTTCCTTATTTGTTGATTTCAGGTATTACCTTTATAGGGACACTTGGTCACAACAATGTAGGCAAAATGTGAACGACACGCACACAAACACATTATCTTCCTTCCTCACTTGCACTTTGTCTCTCTACTTCTTACAAATACACCCACTCAGACATTCACTTAAACACCTTTGTATGAACCAGAAGACAGACAAAAGGGGCTGTGAAATACCCTTACAACCCTTATGGAAAAAGCACATTGATTTGTCATTTGCACACGTGTTCACATATTGTGCGTACGTGTGAAAACGTTCCATACCCACACATGTGTGATTTAGTGAAATGTGAAATGTCTGTCCCTTTAATAGCTGTAACAGCTTAATTCTGTGGCACTGTTATTTAGAAACATACTTGTGGATATTATAACATATCAACTTAACATTTTACATTATAACAATTTAAAACATTTATCACAGAAGAGGTATATTCAACCTATTTTATGAATTGCATTTTTAGTGTGCTTTAATTTTAACTAATTATTAGATCATGAAAAAAAGAAGTAATTTACCTTTATACAAAAAAACATGAATTTGTTTCAGGGGTGCTCAATCCTGTTCCTGGAAATCTTACTGCCAGTTTAGGCTATGTTTACACGGAAACGATCTGAAGAGAAAAAGTACTCGGTTACCTGAATGTAATCTTGGTTCTCTCTAGAAGAGGTTCTCTCGTATTGCGTAAGTTGCTTATGCAACGGGTAAAGTCATCTTTTCTCAAGATCTGAAGCCAACAATTATTCTTCATTTTGTATCTATTGACAATGCAGTGCGGTGGACAGCAGACCATTGGAGGCTGTATAAGCGTGCTCATTGGCTGTCTTGCAGCAACTTCTGCAGCCTATTGGTGAGCCCTGTGTGATGTTCGCGCCCAATACGCGTCACAGCCCGCCAGAATGGGAGTGGCTAACGTATATAAAAGAGGGGCTCGCAGACTAACCTGTGATGTTTGTCTTTTCAGCGAAAAAGCTTGTGGCAGGTTATGCAATACTTGTTCCCTCTTCTAGAGAGAACCGAGGTTACATTAGGTAACCGAGTACGTTCTCTAATGAGAGGTTCTCTCGTATTGCATAAGTTGCTTACGCTACGTGAACCACTTTTCAACGCTGTGCGCGCCAGGCTTCTGCTGCATGGGACCCGTGGGACAAAACATGCAAAACAACAGGCGGCCAGCACATGTAATTGACACTTAATAGGAACACAGAGCAGCTCCGCCGGTTTATGTATAAATGTAGAATAAAGGCGGTCAGCAACGCGGGCCAGAAGAGTTCACAAGCACCTAATAGAGCAGATAATAGAGCGGCTCCGCTGAACTATGTATGGAAAGCATTACCCCTTCGCACACCTGTATGGAACAGGCGGCCAGCAAAGCGGGCCCGCACAGGCATACCGGCGCATAATAGGGAAATACAAATCGGCTCAGCCAATCTATGTATAGCGAGTCTCGCCTCGCTGATATGAGAGTGGCCTGCAGACACGGCCAAGAGCTAGGAACATGACAGCCAGGCCGCCATTGCCACAGAGTTCAGTTCTATGCCCAGAAAAAAAGGCTGACTGACTGGGCAGTAATGAGCTCTTGGTCCAGTTGAGCACCAGGTTTTCAAGGTGGATGAGAAGCACAGTTCTGTGAGAAACAAGTTCCTCCTCTCTGATTGTGCTAGTATATGCCAATCATCCAATAGTTCAAAATTTGCATACCCTGAACTCTCAGGGGAGCGAGAGCCATGTCCATACACTTTGTGAAGGTGCTGGGTACCAAAGACAGGCCGAACGGCAGGACGATGTACTGATATACCTGAGTGTCGAAGGCGAATCTCAAGAATGGCCTGTGACGGGGTATTATCTGAATCTGAAAGTATGCGTCTTTCAGTCGAGGAAAAATACACCAGTCCCCAGGGCGAATTTGTTCAAATGGAGCTCAGCGTGGAGCACCGTCAGGAAGGGTGCAGTCCGGGATGCGGGTGTTTGGCGGCGGCGATGGAGGAAATAGCCATCGAGCCTGTTCAGTCCAGGTTTTTCAGGCATTGACCACTCGAGGCCAAGTTTTCGACGGCCTTCGTGAGGAGGCACAGAAGCTCTGCATCAACGCCCGGGCAGTAAAGCCAGCCTCCCGGACTGACGTGTGGTGTGAACCGGACCATTCCTCGCTGTTAGAAGCCAAGATAGAGCAGCTGTCAACGGCGGTGTCCACATTCATGTCACCCACCTCATCTTCTGAAGCACCGGCTGCGCGTCCGAGAGGAGGGGCGGAGAGCAAGAAGCGTGAGGGAAAGGTTTCGGTGAGCTTCTGCGCACGGCATTGGTCTCCGGTGGTCTCTGGGAACAGCGCTTCTTCCTGCGCAGTCCAGCAGAGACAGGCAGAGCAGCATCATTGAAGCCTGCAGGGTCAACATTGAAAGATCTTCACATTCAAGAGATTGCGATGGCTGCATGCTCATGGCCCAGACAGAGAATGCAGATAAGATGGCGGTCTTCGGCGCTGAGCGGGTGGAGCGCTTTTGGATATAAAGTGTGTGTCACAGCCGCGAGCACACACAGAGGAGAAGGAAAAAGAATACTTGTCGCCAGATAGCGTAGCAGGCACGGATTTCTGAAGGTGGCGAAGACGGACGGCTTCTTCAGACACTTCCTAAGCTTGCTGGTCGCTTGTTTCAACTGCGGCGACTTCTCAGGTTCCAGCGATGCGAAGAGCTTCGCTGAAGAGATGAAAATTAGAGTTCAGCCTGCAAGCCCCTCTTTTATATACACTAGCCACTCCCATTCTGGGGGTCTGTGACGCATATTGGGCGTGACATAATGCAGGGCTCACCAACAGGCTGCGTACAACCTTCACTGTCTAGCAGGCGTTTTTACCCTTTAGACAGGAATGCGACGGTGGAGCGTTTTTAAGATTTCCACTCTGGAGGGTGGTTTCACTTTTTTGCATTTTTAAGCCCCCAAAACACATCAGATAAAACATTTTTTATGTTTCACCCGCGAGCGTTCTTATGTTAACAGGGCCTTAGATTCAGCCCTAATAAATCACACTTGGACCTTATAATCAAGGATTTGGGTTAATTAAAAATTCGGTAACGCTTCCTTTTACAGTCCAGTTACCCATGTAAATACTATGTACTTATTTTAGTAACTACAATTATTGGTTAATAACTATTACTAACCCTGAACCTACCCCTGTTCCATGTACTTACCTTATATTAGCCAGTACTTTCTAGGTAAGTACACTGTAAGTAAACTGTAAGTACTGTACTGTAAAAGGAAG
Source organism: Hybognathus amarus (assembly GCA_030378365.1). Taxonomy (NCBI): domain Eukaryota; kingdom Metazoa; phylum Chordata; class Actinopteri; order Cypriniformes; family Leuciscidae; genus Hybognathus; species Hybognathus amarus. The sequence goes on from JAQIUQ010004208.1 coordinate 170,982, forward strand.
CGTTACCAAAAATTCCAGACAGGTGTGTTTGAGCATTCCTGATTTCACACAATATATTAGGTGTCTACAATGCCTCTAACTACTATGTGTTTACATTAAAAAAATAGATTAGTATTTATTTATTTTATAGTGTTCATGTTGTTTTGCAAAACACTTTTGCTGATATTGAGGTGGGATGGGGTGAGGTTACATTCTGGTTTTGTGGTATGGGTGAGTTAAGGTGTAAGGGAAGGGTCAACAGTATAATTATAGATGTAACTTCAGAAAATAATTGCAATTATATGAAGGTATTTGTTAAATATTACTACAATGTAAAAACATGTATGTACACAATGACTGTATTTTAAGAAATTATTAATATAATTGTTGGTACACAGTGGTTAAAGTCACTTAATATAAAGTGGTACCCAAATAAATGTATCTATAAGTTAAGTATTTACTGCCATTTGCACTTACCATAAACAGATAAGCAAGCTGTTGCACTCTTAATGCCATCTGGATACGCATGGAACTCACAGGTGTAACAGCCCTCATCCTCTGTCTGAGCCCGCTGTATGGAAAGTCTTGGATTGCCCAAGTGAGGGATTTAGAGTTACCCGACCATTGAAGGTGTCTCAACGATAGGTCGGTCATTCTTGGCATAAGAAGCAACAATGGCGGTGTCCCCTTGCTCAGCTGTTTTTTTCCATAAAACCTGCTGGACTCGCTTACTGAGAATGTACTTGCACAAAAGGGAAACAGGCTTTCCACTCACAACTGTTTTATTGTCCATCAGTTCCACCGTTGCTGGAAGGAATAATAAAAATTAAAAAAAATAAATAAAGTGAAGAGATTTTACATGCTCTTTAACCATTAGGTAGATATGTTCTACCCAAAATGAAAAATCTGTCATCATTTACTCAATCATTTCGAAAAGCTGTATGACGCAAAAAAAGTTGAAAAGTGAGATTATTTTTTCAAAACATTTTCTTTTATGTTCCATGCAAGATAGGCTTGAAGATATATGAGGGAATTGATGACAGAAATTTCATATTTGGGTGAACTATTTTTCAATAATACCATGTTGCAGTGAGTACATGTTCTACTTTTGGTTCAGTGCTCATTGTTTTGTGTTTGCCCATTTATCCTTGCCTTGTCTGTTTCTGATAGTCATTAATTGACTTACACAGGTCTTGTGTTACGTTAAAGATCTCTGTGTGTATTTAAGCTCTCAGTTTTCTCAAGTTATATGTTCCGTGGCATCTATGTAACGTGGTTGTGTTTTCCCATGAGCTTCTCCTGTTCATCTGTGGATTATATTAAAGACTGTTTCCTTTTGAGATACTCGTCTTAGTGTGCTATTTTTTTTACCACAGCCATGTGTGACAGTTAGCATACACTCATTGCTTTCATTTTTAAACCACACTCAGGCTGATAAAATGTAACTAATCTCAAACCCTATGGCAGATTTGATCTGATCAAGACCCATCTTTGTGGTTTTAATGATAGTTTTTTGTCAGTAAAAGGAGGCCAAGCAGAAGAGTGGTTAACACCACTTCCTGCTTGGGGATTATTTATAACAACTCTTCAATTTATTGTGAGTGCAATGTAAACAACCAGTAACAGTTATTCATTATGAAACCATCTTAGTGCAGGTCTAGAAAAATAGAATTTCATGTTTGATGAGTGATATTTCCTTTTAAATTTATATTTTTTAATTATATGCTTATTGTTGAAAAAAAAAGAGATGACAAAATCTCACCTATAAGTGAAAGACATGTCCTTCCCTCTCTGCTGCCCGGTTGGGTACACATCAAAAAGACACTGGTAGCAGCCCTCGTTGGCTTGCCCTACTTTACCAATGGTGATGATGCTGGTGTGAGCTGGTTGACCTGCTGTATGCTGTGAAAGCTTGACTCCATCTTTGGTGATGTGGTCATACTTATCGGGCTGATAGTGAAGTATAGTTTTATTCAACATGTCCTTCCACAGTACTTGTTTTAAAGTCTCCCTGTGTCCATTGTAATATTGCAAGCCAGCATGAAGGGAAGTCCAGCCATCACCTGCAGATGAGATGGTGCATGTACCTTGCCTAGGAAATATCAGAGATACCACAGAGATACAGTGATGAGATCCTGAGTAGGGTTGCAAAGGGGAGGAAAATTTCCGGAAAGTTTCCAGTAAATTTCCATGGGAAGTTAAGCTGGGGAATTTTGGAAATATTCCATATTAGAACATCGGATGGTGCACGTGGCATTTTTCTGTAAAATAAGCTTGTAAAGAATATTAATGCAATGCAAGAGCTTGTAAGAAATAAGAATACTAATGCAATGACATGAACAGATACATAAATAGTAAGACTAGCTAAACAACTGGAATGAAAACATATGAAAACATATTGCAGGAAGCAGAGAAAAATAGACACATGAGGTAGCTTATTTAGTATGTAACTTTTCAGCATTGCTACTAGATGTATTAGGGCTGCACAATATTGGTAAAAAATGGCATTGCGATATTTCATTTTTCCGCAATATAAAAACAATTTCTCCAGATGACTTGAATAGCTCTATTTGGAAAGAAGTGAATCATTCTAGAATGACTGGGGTGGTTTTGTCATGAAGTAAATCCGCATAGAAACTAATATTAATAGAATGTTAACTAATGTAGTAGTTAACGAGACTTTATTGGAACCTTATTGTAAAGTGTTTCCATTGTCTCGAGTTCGGTGTTGGATAGATCAGTTGTTTTAACCATTCATTAAAGTGAATTGGTTCAAAGGAGTCATTAGTTCGCGAATCGGACATGTCATTTACGGATAGATTTATTTATTTATTATTAAAAGTGTGGTTTATGTCATCTGAATGTGTGGAGCGCTTTTCAGCTTTTCAAGTGTATTTGAATGGCATCTGTTTGTTTTAGTCAAGATTATGCTAAAATATACTTTCCTCAACTATATTTAAGTTCCCTATGAAGAGCTAACCCTCAACTTTGAAAATTCCCACTTTATTCCCGTTTATTCCCATAAATTCCTGTTAATTCCCTTAAATTCCCATTAATTCCCATGGAAAGTTTCCATCTTTGAAAATTCCCAGAATTTTGCAACCCTAACCCTGAGGCCCATTTTTGGGCCATTCACCCACAACCATCACCATCAACCATCATGTTGCAGCATGATGATGCACGGCCCCATGATGCAAGGATCTGTACACAATTCCTGGAAGCTGAAAACATCCCCAGTTCTTCCATGGCCAACATACTCATGTCACCCATTGAGCATGTTTGGGATGCTCTGGATCCATTTCCTGCCAATATCCAGCAACTTTGCACAGCCATTGAAGAGGAGAGGACCAACATTCCACAGGCCACAATCAATAACAATTGTTTTGCTTTTTAAAAATGGCATAAAATGTTATCTAACCCTTAAAAAACAGCAATTTTAAGAACCCACATTTTAAGCTACAGCAGGCAACCTTTGAAGTGGATCAAAACCTTTCATCAAAGCTATACATGAATTTTGAACAATACACATTCTTGTTTTAGGACAACTTTGATCCACTTCCAAACTGTAGATGTTAAAAGATTTTCCTGTTCTTTATCATGGACAGAGCTCAGATATTCTAATGCACAGAAAGTAGACCGGACAGGCACCTTGAAGTCGAGAGAGCAACATCAGTGTCACCCAGACTTGCAGGAAGATTGCAGACATAAATCCACTCATCTTGACCTGAAGGAAGAATCATTTTAACTGTGGTCAATGAACTGATGGGCCAAACAAATATTTAAGCAAGATAAAGAGTGTTTAACCAAACACATTTCCAGAATACTGGCTGTTTAAGCCTTGTGCATTAAAGTAGACTCTACATAAACTAATTTAACAAAGGCATTGTTAATTACAACAAATAATCAAGCGAGTACCGCCTTAATGAGTATTGCTACATTCTGAAAAATGTCTAAGCAAATTTAAAATAAAAAATGCATACTTACAGTCACAGATTTGTAAAGAGCATACAATCCACACATCAGCAGTTCACCTCCTCAACAGCCATTGCTTTATAGAGAAATTAAAGATAAAAAAAGATTAAAACAATTAAGAAGTTTTGATTCTGGTGAACAAATATATTTCTATTTGGTAATGGAAGTCATCTAGGATATAGCTTAGGTCTAAATTGGGCTTAAGAAAAATATTTGTCCTAGAAGTCTGGTCTGTTCTGGAATGTGAGGATTCAGTGCACTATTTATGGCATTCTCAGGCGCCACAGTGCAATTCAGCATTTTTTGATTATTTCGAAATTTAATTATTGTTTGCAAGGTTTGTTTATGGCATGAAAGGAAAATCTCTAACCATCTGCATCCTGTCAATGTCCATTATCCCCTGGCACTTTAACAACAATAAACTCACACTTTGTTGTCTAGACTAACATTAACTTGAGGAAATAGCATCTCTTGCTTTTTACACAAACTATATGATTAAAATCACTTGTGGCTAAACTATGCCAGTAAACCAACATAAAGAGTGCTGGCAGATGATTTTGGGCCACAGCAAATACTTCCAGGCAGCCACACGCCCTCGCTGACCTCAAAAAGATTGGTTGAGCCATTTTCTTTTATATATAGCCTATAACTACTTTGCTTTATTTTTATTGTTTGCATTAAATTGTAAACAACTGACTTTGAATCGTACAAATTATATATAACATTTTATAATACCATTCATTAACCATCAATCTATAGTTTATATCAGGCATAATTTGATTTGAATGACAGTCTGTGATTAAAAGATGGATGGATATAAAGTCTTTGCAAATTATGTGATATACAAAATATCACTCAATATAAGTCTTCCTGGCTCTTTCACTATATAAAAATATAAATAAAAGAACGAGTCCATACAGTAAGTAGCCCTGAAACCCTGAAACAACCTAAAAGTTATGCATGGGTTAAGTAGTCACATTTTGATTATTTTTCCAGTAACTTAAAAAGAAAATGAAACGATTGCAAACAGTTTTATTAACTAAAAACTAATACAATTATTAGCTCTATAAATATATTTTAACGGTATAATGTTTAAAATATGCGACTCACCTTGCAAAGCATGGCTGCGTTCTTTGTGTTGGCAAATCCTTTGCCTCAGAGCTATTCTGTCATGTGTGTGATTCGGGATACGAATGGAAGTGGAAGTGAGGAAGTTTGGGCATCCAATCGTGGGAAGCATAGCAATCAGTGTTTAGGCAGGCCCACTGAAGTTCAATGGATGGAAGCATGCAATGACTTAAATACCCAGTTAACAGCGACATCTAGTGGCGTTAGCCATATGTACAAAAACATATCAGTTTTGGTAATGACAATTTGTCACGTTTAGGCACTCAAAAGGACGTTACAAATATGAAGTCAGGCTAGCTCTACGTGGGGTCATGTTTAAAGATGGAAAAGTAGGCTCTATTAATGCCAACTAATGTAGTAGTAGTAGTAGTAGTAGTAGTAAGTTTATTTAGATAGGGACAGATAACAAATAACATCTACACATAGATAAACTTTAACCCAGATAGCAAAAGGCTGTTTGATGTCCTATTGACATCTGGCAGACGTATTTTTAAGTGTTTGCTCATCTGCAAGACGTCTATAGGACGTTTCCTGCAGATGTCAAATAGACGTCTAGAAGATGTCTCTAAGATGTAATGAACATCTAATAGACGTCTATTTGACATCTGACAGGAAACGTCCTATAGACGTCTTGCAGATGAGCAAACACTCTTAAAAATGCGTCTGCCAGATGTCAATAGGACATCAAACAGCTTTGTTCATCTGATGCATGTAAGTGTTTTTAGCTAATGCTAATTCACGACACTTGTCCCTAGTGAGGCTCTTTTGTAAAATAAAAATACATAAAAATACAGTTATTATTAAGAATAAGATGACAGAAAGACAAGACAGACTGAGAGAGAGAGAGAGAGAGAGAGAGAGAGAGAGAGAGAGAGAGAGAGAGAGAGAGAGAGAGAGAGAGAGAAGAGAGAGAAGAGAGAGAGAGAGAGAGAGAGAGAGAGAGAGAGAGAGAGAGAGAGAAACAGCGGTTATATGGATTGTGACCAAGTGAGAGCAAGATTGTTTTTTAATTAACCACAATTTGGCAAAAAAAAATAAAATAAAAAATAAATTAGATTAGTATTGAGATACAATTCAAGTGTTCTGGCAGATAATTCCATAATTTTGCCCCTTTTACTGAAAAAGCAGCCTGGACAAATTATGTTCTTCGAAAAGGGATACTTTCCAATTGCCCCTTGACACTGATAGGGTGATGGGTCTGTTACTTTGCTATTTAATAATTTTTTTCTCACAGAGCAGTGGTGGAGCAGTGTAATTAAGGCAATTGAGAGACCAGATTGACCAGATGCAGAAAGATACATTTAGCAGACTAGTTTAGGCCTACGCCAGTTCAGCGCGTTCAGCACAGCAGCGCGTCAGTCTGTGTTCACTGAGATGGAAGACCTGCTTCTACAGTCGATGGAAACAGCATCGGTCTTCAGAGATTCAGCGAATTGTAAGTGTGTCCCCATCATTACATTAGTCTGCTATCAGTGGCTTAAACCTCCGTTATCGACCTCTAAAATGACGTTTTGGAATTAGCAACGGAGGCATGGGATTAGATGCGTAAGAAATTAGTCCTATATACAAGAGCGCTTTAATGTCAAAAACTTGACAAACGTCTTGACATGAATCATCTGAACAATGTTTTGAGGTGTGGTAACTGTAGTATAAGCGGAATAATTGACTTCAGGCCGTCGAACTATCCAAAAATAATGCACACGTACGGGTGTGCATTATTTTTCTAATAATTCAACGGCCTGCGTCAATTATTCCTTACTTCTTGTCCAGAACTTTTAAAGCTTGGTTATAAAGACACTCTATGGCTTTGACTGATGACTGAGGAGCTCTGAGACCATGTTGTTAAGCCGATATGTGTGAAAGAATTTATAGTATTAAAAAAATAATAATAAAAGCACAGTCTAAGGTTAAAACAATTTCTTATTATCATAAAACAGCTAAAGTTGGCCTTAATGGTTTTACAAATTTTCTTAATATGACTTTTAAAGTTCATCTGGTAGTCTAAAATTATTCTGAGATACTTCATCTCGGGTACTTGTTAATTTTTACACTCAAAAGTTGTTATAGCGGTAGTTTTTTAATAGAGAAGCAGACAGAAGGTTAAACAAGATGAGGTCATCCAAGATGATATTTTCCAAGATTTTCCAAGACAAGTCATCCAAGATGATATAAGTTGGTATTTATATTGTCAGCCACAGAGATTCAGGTACTACCAAGATGCACACGCCACTGTATCATCGGCATACATCTGTAGACCTATTTCTGGCCAAACTACATCAGCCAAATCATATAGAGACTAGAATAGAATGGGTCCCAAAATCGAGCCCTGATGAATCCCTGTTTTATTTTCAAGAAAAGTGGATCTCACATTGTTGATCACAACACACTGTAGCCTTTTAACACACTGCAGCCTTTTAAATATGATTCTGAGCTAGTTTTAAAATTAAGGTATTGTGATTTACCATGTCAAATGCCTTTTTTTAAAATCTGAAAATACTGTACCAACTACATTTCCCTTGTCAAGTGATTGTTTAATATTTTCAGTAAGTAAACAAATAGCGGATTCTGTAGAATAGTCATGCCGGTTATAGAATAGTTATAATAATGTCAAATCGAGTTGCTGATTTTTTTTTAAATATATAATTATTTTCAATGAACATTACACATTACAATAATACAAATCAAAATACAATAACACTTTATTTAACAAATTTACTACAAATAGGAAAAAAATGGTAACACTTTACAATAAGGTTCCATTCGTTCACACAATACAAGAACTAATTATGAAGAGAAAAAAAACAAGGCATTTATTAATCTTAGCTAATGTTAATGCTAATAATAACAACATTTGCTGACATGAACTTACAAATATGAATAAATACTGATTCAGGGAGCAAATCTGCTTTCTTCGCCCCTCTGTCTCTGGTCGTGCGCTGTGCTCACTCAGTGTGCAGTGTGAGAGAGGGAGTGGCCAGCGGCTAGAGTGGCAAAAGCCAATGTGTGCTTTTTTTGCTTTTAGCGATATATTTAGCGATATCTTTTGCAGTTTCTAATCAAACAACGTCAAACTCGGCACTGCACTTACTTGTGCTCGTTAGCAAGACACTTGTCAAGTGTGAGATCCATCCCACCTTTGTTGCCATTTTTCCTCTTTCCTTCTGATCTTGAAAAGCTAATGACTGCTCTCTATACTCTCTTTTTTTCTTTTTTCTTTTTTGCAGTGTTTTCTTATAGCTATTTTGTCTACCTTTTCCTTTTCTATAATACCCATGTGCAGGGACCCACATAAATATAACGTCATCACCTTTATTCTTTATTTTTGAATAGATCACAACGGAAATGTCTCCAGGGGACCCCAATAAGTGATGAACCTGACTGGGACATGCTTATTTGCTCATGAGCATCCCAACGAACTACTCCCATCAAAGGGCAGAGCCCTTGAAGTGGGGACTTTGGAGTAAGCAGGGCACTTGTCCTGCCATTATGTATCCATTTGGAAGGCTCTTGCAGAAGGGAGCAATGAAAGATATAATTTCCTCATTGTATTCACCTAGGATGTTCCCATGACAATGATGTTCCCTCAGCACTAGATCCCTCAGCTCCTTTCACTCATGTTCCAGGAGTATCACCACTTTGTGATCGTCTACATAGATGACATATATTATCTAATCTGATCTATTCCGGAATGAGGAGAACAACATCTTAAAATTACAGAAGTGGGAGTATCATCAATCATCTATCCAGTTTTTGGGCTACATCTATTGATGCGTCTGGAGTAAGATGTACCAGGGGAAGGTAGAAGCTGTCCAGAATTGGCCACTTCCATCTTCTGTGAAAAATCTCCAGAGATTTTTGGAATTTGCTACATTTTACAGCTGATTCTTTGCAGATTTCAACAAGATTTCCTCACCACCATGCTTCACCCAAGTCAATAAGTCTCTGTCCTGGACACCCGCTGCTACATCTTCATGTCTCATTAACTCAAGGAAGCTTTCACTTCCTCTCCCACACCCGACACATCCAGAATGCCCTTCATGATTGAGGTAGACGCTCTCCACATCTGGTGTGGGACGGTGTTGTCACAGTGGCTGGAGAATCAAATAAAGCTTTATCCATGCGCCTTCTTTTCAAGGAATGTATCCCCGGTGGAGCAGAACTATGACATCGGCAACAGAGTTGCTAGCCATCAAACTGGCACTGGCGGCATTGGCTGGAGGAAGTCAAAACATTCCCCTGAGGTCATCACGGACCACCACTCACTCTGAGCCTGCTCCACCGGGAGGCTCTTAAGGTCTATGTTCCATCAGCCCTGGGCCTTCCCTCATGGACTATGTACATTCATCCTTAGGCTCAGGACACCCAGGCAACCATATACCCCTTTTCCACCAAGGCAGAGCTGGTGCTGCTTCAGAGCCAGAGCCTAGTTTCAAATTGGTTCTTTGTTTTCGACCACCAAAGCACCAGCTTTGAACCAGTAAAAGTGGTTCTTAAGTAGCACCAAATCAATGCTGGTCTAGAAGAAAAACGCTTATGTCAGCGGCTGGGGGCGGGGTCACTGTGACCAACAAGAAGAATAGAAACCTGTGACCGCCACTTTTTAAATAGCATCTAATCATGCTAATAGCAGCTTGATTATAATCTCCGTTAATGCAAGCGAGCTGCACATGCTGGATTTGCTGTGTTTGGATACCGATGTAGGTTTGCAAAGCCATGAGCATAAATAGTAATACAACAACCGCCAATGTTGATGGAAGGGCTTGTTCGAGATGCATCGGAGCAGCGTGGACTGATCGGAGCTGCGGGAGTGTTCGGAAGAGTTCACGACTCCTTCTGCTTCTGAATTGAATCTTTAGGGCCCGAGCACTAACGGTGCGAGTAATTGAAACTAACTGTAATTGAAACTGTGTTAGGTATTATTTTTTAAATGTATTATTTTTTTCTACAAAGTAAGCGCCATTTTCGGGGCCACAACATGCTCAGAAACTCACCAAATTTGGCACGCATGTCAGGACTGGTGAAAAATGTTGTATTTGTGGGTTTTGGATGGGCGTGGCAAAATGGCTCGCTGAGTGCCACCTGGAATTGGAAAGCACTCGCCCCACGTAAGGACCTACACCACGAAAATTGGTGGGACGTGTATCATATCAAGACGCACATAAACTGAACCAATTCTAACAGGAAGTCCGCCATTTTGAATTTGGCGGCCATTTTGGGACGATTTACACACTCCGTACTTTAACGAACTCCTCCTAGGGATTTAGTCGGATTAACTTCAAATTTCTGCTGTGCCTTCTAAAGGCATTGACGATGTAAAGTTGTGCTATCTGTGCATTTCCGTCGATGGGCGTGTCCGTGGCATCGATGATTCGCCATGAAACAGGAAGTTGTAGTAACTTGGCTGTAAATGCCCAGATCTGCACCAAATTTTACACTTTTGACAAGAGTCCCACCCTGAACAAATCGTACATGCCGACATTCACCCACAGTCATAGCGCCACCTGCTGGCAACAGGAAGTGCCCTTTAACGAAGCAGCCCCGCCGCATGTTTGACCGACATGTACGAAATTTCTGTGGTACATCTAACATATCCAGTCGCACAAAAAAGTCTCTTGGAGTCGAATGCCCTAAACTCGACAGGAAGTCAGTCATCTACAATTGTGATTTCACTTTTTCATTATATCTGGAAGTTTACTGCCTACAAAACGACCTCGATTGGGACTATAGCTGGGTTTTAGACGTCACTAACCCATACATTTACATTAACCCCTCCCTCCCGGAATATGCAAAAAAGGGCACGGCCATATTTCTGCAGCTAGTCAAGTGTATTCAGGCTTCCCACGGACATTGTAGTTTGTCAACAATGGATACAATTTATGTTTGATTATGTTCCTGAAAATGACGATCGTAATTTAGCTCTCTGTGCTGCGCATTTTGCGAAAGACAGCTTCCAGAATCTCCACGAATTAAATGCCGGATTCAACAAGAAACTGTTACTAAAACAAAATGGTACATGTTATATTGCACCCCTGCAAAGAAAAAAAGTAAACCACCCATTTTAGGTTGCAGACCACCGGCCTCTAACACCTATCCCATCCCACCCAGGGCTCAGAATCAAACATTAGCAAAATATTTTTTTTTATAGTTCCCTGTCACTGAATAAATATATTGATGTTTTACTGTTTTAAATCAATTGATTTTTACATTTTGTTAATCAATGAGGATGTGGGCTTGGAACAAATGCAGGCTTAAATGGTGCCAAAGAACCAATTAAGCCCATGCCAGACTTGTGACTTTTTTCCTAAATTATCTTAAGTTTATATTCTAAATTGTACATTAACTAATTAATAGGCCTACATTTTCAAATGAGAGATAAAGGTACACTTACCCTATATTAAATTATGTTGTTTTGATGCATTACAAAATGTAGGTTATTTATTTATGTATTTATTTATTATTATTATTGTTTTGTCATCCCAATAAAGCTTTCTGAATTTATTTTAAATTGAAAGAAATATATATATATATATATATATATATATATATATATATATATATATATATATATATATATATATATATATATATATATATATATATATATATATATATATGTGGTATATTTCTTAATACGCTGTTAGTTTTTCATGTTAGAATTCGGTGCATATAGCCTCCAGCAAAAAAAATGTTGAAAAATGCTATCACAAAAAAGTTCAACTCAAACCTATAGTGAAATGATATATGATTCATAACTTTGATAAAATAAAAATAGTAATAACTAATAATATAATATAATATAATATAAGACAATATAACATTTTATCTAATACTACAGAGACATAAAAGGCAGGGAGACATGACCATGGAAGTAGCCTATATGATGGAAAAGTAACCTACTGCATAAGATGAATGATCCAGACACCTATATGTCACATAGGCTATATCTTGGCTGCTGTTTTAACACTATTACAATTTGTATATTTCTCTGAAATTGTAATTTCCCAATATCTAAAATAGTTATATCGTTCAGTGGGAACCAGTGAGACAAAAGTTTTACTTAACTCGCAATACCTGTGGACGGAGTGATTTCATGTTATACCGTTCAGAGGGCGCCAGTGTTTCTCAGCGCATATATAAGATGCCCAATCGAGCGCGTCGGCCTTTTTCAGCTGAGTCCGCGATCAGGTCACAGCCAGCGCTGTTTGCCTCCTGACACCCTCAAACACAATCCGACAAAATGATCATCTACAAGGACATCATCACCGGTAAGAATATCGTCTAACACAACGTTGCATTCCAAAATGATACGATTTTACCTATATTTTTGTCGTCAAGTGTTGTTGAACTGTTTTAAAAGGGCCGGTCTTTCCCGGCTTTTTGCGGCCTAACTTTGTTGAATGCAGTTAGCTTAGCTAGTGGCTAACCAAGCTGGAAACTGAAACGTTCGCTTCATTGCCGCGGTTTTAAATGTTACAATTTTGTTTACCTTAGAGTTGCGAATTAATTTTGCTTAAACTATTATAGGGCATAAACGTGTTTGGTTGTATTTAAACAAAGTTTATCGATAAATGGGTCTTAGCAGCTGGGTTAAAACGCCGGTCGGCCAGTTTGGTGCTAAGTTAGAAGTTATGTTGTATGTGTCTTAATAGTCGTACTCCTCTAACCGCTGTTTGTTTTGGAAAATATATCTAGTGAATTTGAACGGAAACGGTTCATTTTGAAAATTCAAGTAACGTTAGGCTTTTCACAGCCCATTATTATGAGATGATGAAATGAGCGCTAAACAGGGCGTGTTACTAACGTTAGTCCATACTCGTCACTCATTTCTGAGGGCCTTTAAATGGAAAGTTCTTTCATTTGATAATTATCGACCTTTTCTTAGCAAGAAGCCCATAACGGTTTGCGCTATTATGGGTGAGTTAGCATCCGTTAAACTCCAAACAGTCAGGTAACTGACAATAAACCTGTTAAAGGGTCGATGCTGGTGTAAGTGAATGAAGTCGATGGCAAAAACTGGGTAATTTACGTCATAAGGCGGCATTCTTTTCACCTTTAACCGTCGAACACCACAAGGAGATTTAAATCAATTAATTTTAGAAGATTATGAGTTGACACAAAAGTTAAAACCAGTCTTTCCGCAGCAACATTTGCGGACGTGTCAAATATTTTAGTTTTAATGTTAAGTCTGTTATAAATCGTAACTGCGTTTGTTTCGAGTTAAATGTTCCGTCTTCTGGAAATTTATAAGTACTTTCTGTCATCTTGACCGAAAGCAAATATTGTATGCGAGTTATCTACTTTGGAAACGTTCCAGTAAACAAGCTGTTTGAGATTAGATGTAAAAATGGGTAGAGAACTAACTTACTTTACTGTTAACGTCTACCCCTCCGCTAACGTTACGGTTACCGTGTCGGTGTATGTATGTATATATATATATATATATATATATATATATATATATATATATATATATATGCATGCTGTAGTTATAATAAATATTCTCTTTTTTGAGCTTTAACCTAAAACATGATGTTTTCAACTTAAATGTCATACATTTTGTATGCTTTTGTTTTGAGCACAGACTGTTTGGTCTGGTGTTAAATCTCAGGCACATTGTTGTAGTCAAAAAAGAGATGAAAGTTTAAAGAGGTGAGCTTGGAAAAAGCTATACAATTTATTATTATTATTTTTTTATTTCTTTTTTGTAATGAAAAATGCACAAATTATGAAATGTATGTTTTCCAAAACACATTTTACTCTAAAACTAAAAAACAAAAATTTGAGGTTTAAACTCTTTAGCATTTTGTTTGGCTGCAGTACAAAATGTTTATAGTACATGAAATTTGCCTACCATTTATTTTCAATGTGGTAATTTGAAATGTACCCATAAAACAGTACTTTAATAAAAATAAAACAATTATACCGGCCGTTAACATTTTCGAAATCGTCCATTTTTTGTGTGTGCGTGTTCACATAGCAAGTGCCAAAACCTTTAAGTTAAATACCGATAATGTAAATATATATATATATATATATATATATATATATATATATATATATATATATATATATATATATATATATTGCTCAAAATTGGCAGAACAGCAGCAGAGGGTTAAAGCATTAGTGTGAAACCAGGCAGAATTTTATGCAGAAAGTGAGAGATTTGTAGTGCATTCCAGTGAATATTTGTTGGAGTTAAGTCGGACCACAAGATCGGTTTTGTCTTTCACTTAGCGACAGTGGACTAGAGAAATATAGTAATCAGAAGTAACTAAACCCATTGGACTGAGAATTTAACTTTTTTCTTTGTTTTCTTTCACAGGGGACGATGTTTTCCGACATCTACAAAATCACAGAGTCTGAGAATGGAATGATGATCGAAGTGGAGGGAAAGGTATGAAGGTTAATTTGAACCAAACAGCTTTTTTTATTAAATTGAGTGGCAGCCCTCCCATGGACGTACAATGATGACAACTTAGGACACCTTTGAAGGCTATGACCTATGAAACCACCATATTCTGAGTACGATCTCTAACGGGCTATTGCAAAATAAAAATATTTGTGTGTGCCAAATTGAGTCAGTCAACACTTTTTCTAATCAGTTCTGCAGGTATTAGCTTTGGTTGTACAATTCCCAATCAATATGTTGATGTGATCAGCTACAGTCATTGACTTTTTTTGCAGATGATCAGTAGAGCGGAGGGAGACATAGATGATGCACTGATTGGTGGCAATGCGTCAGCAGAAGTTCAGGATGAGGGCTGTGAGACTGCCACTGTCAGCGGTGTGGATATTGTTCTGAACCACAAACTTCAGGAGACCTCCTTTGACAAGAAGTCTTACACAGCACACATCAAGGACTACATGAAGGCGTAAGTTTAACATTAGTAGGCATGTTTTATCTTGCAACAGGCTTAGTTTACAGTAAATATCATTTTTCACATTATTTCTCCTGGTATGTTTTTTGCATCATTGACAGCTCAGAGTCTTGCATTGTGGCCACCTGGGTTTTAAAATATTGAGTATGCAAAATTAAAGGTCCCTGCGCTTTTCTGCCTGCCCAGTGAGTGGCATGTAAGATTGAATTGGGGACTACAGAATTTTGATTTGAAACCACTGTGCTTGGCAGCTTGTGAAGCTGAATGAAACTTAAATATTTCAATATTAGCTTCTCCCCTCTTATTGTGACAGAGTGAAAGCCAAGCTACAGGAATGTGCACCTGACAGGGTAGACCCCTTCATGGCTAACACACGGCTGAGGTCAAGAAAATTCTAGGCAACATCAAGAACTATCAGGTAGGCTGCAGTAACTTTTTTGATTTAGCTTTATTTGTATAAATTGCTGTTCAAAAGTTTGGGGTTGGTGAGATTCTTTGTGTTTTTGAAAAATCTTTCATCAAAATCAGTAGTGTTGACATTATCCACAAGTTTCCTACGCCCCATGAGGCCTTGCATCAAAAGTGGGCGCGTCTTCGGTTTTAGTAAAGCGCAGCTTGACATACTTAACACTCGTTCATTCAACAGTTGACAGTCATTCAAAGTTATAGCGATCCAAACTAGCTAACGATTTGGGAACACAACCTCAATGAAATTAAAAAGGGTGAAATAACATTACCTTTACCCTCTGCAGTAGTTGGTTGGGAGTATTATTAGGGATGGGAATTGATAAGAATTTAACGATTCCGATTCCATTATCGATATTGCTTATCGATCCGAATTCCTTATCGATTCTCATTGGGTGAGGGAATAAGTACAAATTTGTTTGTTTGTTTGAACTTGCTTTAATATCTGATCAGAAGCACAGAGTATACACAAATTATGTAAAACTAACATCATAAAGTATGATATTTTTTAACTTTGAGCAATGATGGAACTATACTTTGACTTTTCTTGGGAGCATATAAACAAAACAGCTCCTTGGACAAAATGAAATGTAATATTGTAGTAGTTATAAACAAAGGTTTATTTTAGTTTAGATTAACATTTGAGGGCAGCAATTGTATTCATAATGTCAAAATACAACCGACGTGATGTTATTTGAAAGCATTATAGCCTACTATTCCTGCCAAACTTACAGATAGTAGTGTTATACAGTAAATCCTTGGTGATGTTGCTGATCTGTGGACACTGGATAGTTCATTCATGTCACAATGTTTCTTCCTGGTTTCCACGTCAGCGCTGTTCTAGTCCGTTAATAACGGAGAAATGTGAATGTTTCTCACTGAGATCTCGCAGTGATGTTATTACTTCAGTGGCGAATTCAAATGTTTTCTTTACTGGAATTCGCTGCTTTGGTCCAAACTGATGACGTTGCCGTCATCCAAACAACCACACAATAACGAGTAGCTCAGTTTCGTTCCGTTTACGTTAAATTTGCCATTGATGTAGGGCAATGTTGTGGTCACGCCACACTATGAACGCGCTCTGCCACTGCGGCGCGCTGACATTTGAATAACGAAATGTTGGTCGGCAGGAGAAATGAACCGAACGAACTGCCTCTGCCTTTAAGCCATTTTGCCGCATTCTGAATCAAAACAACATAGCGTGTGTGTGTGACGCCATGACGCATTTACAACGAGGCGGAACCGATAAGCAGAATTGATTAAGCAGGCAAGCTAACGGTTCCAAGGAATCGAATTCACAAGGCACCGGTTCTGAAGAAGAACCGGTTTCGATTCCCATCCCTGAAGTATTATAATAACATTATTAATAATCAATGCTCATCAAGGCATGGTGACCGACAGTTGTGTGAGCTGACAAACAATTAAAATAAAAAATACACACTTAGTCATTGTGCTTTGGAGTTTATTCAAAATTATAAATGAATGTGCCACTTGAATACATTAACTGGCACATTTGGTATTCTGTCAACTCAGGCTTTGATCCTGATTTTAGGTGTAACATCAGTAGAGAACATCCAATCACGTGCTGATAGAGTTTATAGAATACACTAATGAACACCGTAAGCTAAACTAATGTACTCGGAAGATTCGTTGTCTTTTGGGAGGTGATGGAAACTTCAATCGTTGGCAGGATCTCTCTGGTTTCGTTTTCTGCTTATGTTCAAAACAATCACATTTAAGCCACTGAATTAGTTTAGTCTGGTTATATGTACAACCGCGAATAGCACATGTTGTCCCTGAGCTCCATAACGACATCTCTCAAAAGATTTGCGTCTTTAAATGGTAAAATAATTCTCTGAAAAACAGCTAGCCTCTTCGCTAACTAACACACAAAATACCATTGGAAAGCTACTTCCGCCGTCGTTCCGAAAGTTTCACCCACTTTATTTTTACAGGACCGCCCCCGGAAACTTATGGATAATTATTTTTGATGCACCAAAATGAAAATTCTGGGCCAAAACTGAAAATTTAGGATGCACTTGGCTGAAATCCCTCTCTCTATATGATGCAATAGAAAACTTTTAGGTAAAGTAATTTTACCTAATAATATTTTAGTTTTGTTCCATCAAATAAAATTGTTTAACAGTTGTGCAAAAAGTTCCATGATTATCTAAATAACTGCACACAATCACAGAATGGCAGTAGGCCTCTATTCTGCTGCTGCATGTAAACATTTTTTTACTTGCATTTTAAATTGCTGTGAAAAGCAACAGTGCAAAAACGTAAAAAAATTAAACATTCAAGAAACAAAGTTGTGCAGTGCTATGCAAATTAATGTAACCGCTCTACACAGAAAATTTGCAATTCACTGAATTCCTAGTTAGTTCCGCTAAATTCCCATTAATTCCTATTCCCATGGAAAGTTAATAGTTTCTGGAAGTTTGGGTTTTCGAGAAACATTATCAATTTTGAAAACTGTTGTGCGGCTAAATATTTTTGTAGAAACTCTGTAAAAGTAGAAAACCAGAAAGTCTTAATTTAATAACAGCTTAGCACAAAATAATCGCATGTATACTCGTGCATCAGTGGGGGGTATTGTTTTGGATTCCGAAACTCATTTGTGGTCCGCTAACTGATTTTCTCCATCTTAGTTTTTCACTGGCGAATCCATGAACCCGGACGGTATAATTGGTCTCTCCTGACTTCCGTGAGGATGGAGTCACACCATTCATGCTCTTTTTCAAGGATGGTCTGGAGATTGAGAAATGCGTAAGTTCTTTTTTACATTTTAAGTGTTTTGTTTCCGTTGCTACGTATTACATTTCTCAAGTTCTTGAAATATTGCGTAGCATCCACTGATAGGCCTGTTGCCGTTATTGGTGGTGTCTGGGCTTGCACAAGGATGCAACAGTAATTTTCCTCATGATGCCTGGCCATCATCTGAATGGTGGCTGGAAAGGATTAATTTGAGGAGGATAGAAAGAACCAGAATAAAAGAAACTTGTTGCATGATGGGTTACCTAGATTTTAAAATGTGGTATTAATTGTGTGTGGGTCTTGGTTTTAACTTGGAAAAAAAATTGATCCTTATGTGTTTCTCTTCTCACCATAGTAAACATCCCAAATGTCTTCAAGTTACCCTCCAATTCTGGCTTCTGCTTGGTGGATTGGATTCCATGGATTAAACAAGTCATTCCCCTCATTCTTTCCATCAGGACCAGAGGCTCTTTTTAACATTACAGAGGCCGCCGTTTCGTTTCTTGATTGGCTTACGTCCATCCATGGCGAAAAGACGTGAACTATCCATTCAAAGGAAATTAAAAACAGGACTTTTAGCAAGCCAAACCGCAATGTTGAAAAGATTGTGGTAAAGAGAAACTGAGTAATTTGGGGGTTCTCTTTTATTTCTTTATCATGGAGGTGAAGTTGACTTGCTGGCTTCTCATTTGCTGTGCATGTCAGCTTCTAGTTTCAGCAGATGTACAGTTGTAATTTTCCCGCGTTCCCATTGATTCACAGGATTGTATAGGATTTCTTGGCACCATTATTGAATAAAATCAAGCTGCTGGCTAATTAAAGTTTTTGCTTGTTAATTCTGCCTTGCAAGTTTAGTCACAACCAGTTTTGTTATCCAATTAGCTTTTGCTCATCTGCCATTGATAAACACTTTAAAGGGTAAAGGAGATAAAGCTCCTTTAAGATAAGTTGAAAGCTTTACAGAGGTGCCAATTTTTCACTATACGAAGCGCCAAGAATAAAAATTAATTGAGGGCAGTGGGAATATATAGAAGTACATATTAGATCCCGATAACACTTTACAATAAGGTTCATTAGTTACAATGTTAGTTAACATCAGCAAAGAATGAACAATACTGCTTCAGCATTTGTTAATCTTTGGTAATGTTAATTTCAACATTTACTAATACTTTATTAAAATCTTGTTAACATTAGTTAATGCACCGTGAACTAACATGAACAAACAATGAACAGCTAGATTTGTATTAACTAACGTTAACAAAGAATAACAAATACAGTAACAAATGGTTAGTTCATGTTAGTTAATGCATGAACTACGGGCAATCGTAACTTTTCTTCTCTATATTACTAAATCCTAATCTAGTCATGACAAACTATATCTCGTTGGAAAGGTCTAAGACTCCTAAATAGATATTTTAGGTCTGTTTTTTTCTTACAAATTAGGAATGAAGAGTAATATATGAATTTATGACGAGTGCGTCTCAAAAAAATCGACGTCATTACAGGAGTTTCTGAACTTTGTCACAAAAAGTCGACGCACACACTTAATTATTAAAACTTTGTTTTTTAGTGCTAAAAGTTCATAATAAAACCTAATTAGTATTTGTCAATTAAAAAAAGATAAAATTATATTTTAAAAAGTAAGGTAAGAAGTCCTCTAAAAAGTATAATATATTATATATATATATATATATATATGGGGTGTAACGATTCACTCGTTTTCTCGATGCATCGATTACAAATCCTGACGATGCATATGCATCGATCCTGAAACATGTATTTTGAATCGTGAATCGTTTATTTACGTGAAACATCGATTTAAAAGGCTAAGAATCGAATTAATCGCGATTCTATAGCGATTCAGTGGTTAAAAATATATAAACACAACCTTAAAGTGTTCCTGGTACAAGCTGCCTCACGCATTGGCCGTGAGACATCCGCATTTGATTGGTTTCACGCGCTCACACACCCCTAATTTCTCACGCTGAAGCCTGGTCGGTCAAATGCCTGAATGATGAGTTTATCTTTTTACCTGTTGAGCAACTCGTGTCGTGATCGGCTGAGTTATACCGCAAATTAGTTAAAATCTCCCGGAATCTAGAGCGAGCGTGCATCTGAGACAGAGGTTGTGCTCCAAACTGCGTATCGCGCGTGCACGCACTCGGCAGAGAGGGAAAGTGAGCGAGAGACCACTTGCGTGTACGGAGAGTCTTTCCATGTTATAAATGCCCGCCCTTAAATAAAGTGGGCTTTTACTTCACAGCTCAGGACTGGTAATGTCAATGGTATGGCCCATTTTAGTATAATCTTATCTCAAAGAAAATAACTGCGACGTTTCCACGCAATGAAAGCGTTTTATTCATAGTGACCACGCAATGGCATGGCAGCTTTATCAATGGCTTGAGCGGTTTGCCCTTAAAACTATTGCTTTCTTGATAGAGAGCTGGAGAGCTCAATCATGGACTGCTCAAAAATCTGTACATGAGAGCTATGCGGGACCGAGCGCGAGCAAAATCCAGTGAAAAGATGTTAACGAGTGCACTGAGAGGATGCAAAATGAAACTGATGAAAACGTCTCCATTAATTTGTGCATGTAGTCATTTAATGCAATACTTTAAAAGCCTTTTTAAAAAATTGCGGTTTCTACAAATGCTAATTCGTGGGCATTTAATTTTTTTTATAATAATATATTTATTAAAATTAAAAACCAACATGAATTAACATTAACAATGGACAAAATCCCCACTATCTGACCCCTGAAGGCCGCTGTGTAATTCAAACCCAGACAAAGACTCATTGGGTGAAGCATTGAAATAATACTATAATGCATATAAAAAATTAAGAATCGTATTAATCGAATTCGCATCGAATTTGGATGTGAATCGCATCGAATTGAATCGTTCTGAATTTGCACAAATCGTTCTTGAATCGAATCGAAAACCTATGAAATCGTGAATCGAATCGATTCGCTGTACTACCCAAAGATTCACAGCCCTATATATATATATATATATATATAAAAAATATATTTTTTTAATTATTATTATATCACATATTTTAGTAGTTGTCATAAATTAGGTATCATT
The DNA here is from genome assembly GCA_030378365.1 of Hybognathus amarus. Lineage (NCBI taxonomy): Eukaryota > Metazoa > Chordata > Actinopteri > Cypriniformes > Leuciscidae > Hybognathus > Hybognathus amarus. The sequence goes on from JAQIUQ010004208.1 coordinate 192,250, forward strand.
TGAAAGCTTACAAACTCAGAATTCATCCTGTGAAAACCGTTTTGAAATTGGACGCTGTTACCATAGAAACGGTATTTTTTATTAGGCCCCTCCCCTTTTGGGCATCATCTTTCATAATTTATTATGAAAATCTTTTCTAATCTTGACAAAACACATATTGTCAGAAAGGTCTGAGTCTCAATGTTATATATTTAGTAGGGGTGTAACGATTTTCGAACCGAAAAACCGCGATACTGAACTCACGATTCGAATCGCGATACTGTCATTGCGTACCGAACACGCCCCGCCCCCTGCTACCCCGGCCCCGCCCAGCCCGGCTAAATGGACCTCAGGTCTTATGTAAACAGTACACAATGAATTGAGTTTTGTAGCCTAACCACCATTAACACCAAATAACAAGCTCTGTGTTGTTACTTTCGATAATAAGCAAGGTGTAATCTTTCAAATTCTGTCTATTTGATCACGAAATTCAAACAATAAATGGCGTTTTGGCGCTCTTTGATGTGACGTGACAGATCGCTTACTAGGCTCCTCATTTCAAGCTGCAGCGCAGCGCGCGAGTAAACGCGATCATCTCTTCCTGACATCCTCAGTTACAGAAAAGACACCTGAAGGTATGTTGAAAGATACAGTATACTTACTGAAAGGCATCATAACTCGTGTAATCGCTCAATCAGTGTTTAAGCAGCGGAAAGACGTCAATAAAACAGCAAAGCTTTAGCTTGTCACTAGCATTATATTTACCTCAGCAGGCAAGTGATTCAGTGTCCACAACTTCCTATAAATGAAACTCTTGCACTAAATAAATGCACTATGTTAGACTGTATATTATATTTTACTTAACCTGTTAATGATATCTTGATTATTTAATTATGTTTAAAATATCTTTCATGAAAATGACAACTGTGTAAATTATTAGAGTAAAAACACAAGTTAATGTAAAAACTGCCTTATGTTCAGTTTACATGTTTTCATACAATGTGTTGTGTGTTGATTATTATATCTAAAAAATAAATGGCATCTGAATTTAGGTTAAAAGTCTAGGCTACAACATTTAACTTTATAGTAATGTGCAGCCTTCAATATAGTTCACAGCATTAGCAGATTTTTTTTAATCCTTGTGAAATGTTTAATTGTAACTGAATTAATTTAAAGACAAAGACCATTTTTTTTCATTAAACCACTGTTTAAAAAAAGCCATTCTAAACCGAAACCGAGACTTCAAAAACGTGGAAAATCCAAACCGTCAGTTTTGTGTATCGTGACACCCTGAATATTTAGTGACAGAAGTAATATTTGGATAGAAATGTATTAATTTGTTATGGCAAAATGCATACAATTAAATTCAATGGAATTCAATGGCATCCGGTGGCTATTTTTGGTACTACGACTAAACAAAATCTCATGGGAACTTAAATTTTTGTGATATCAACTTCAAATTTGGAACACAACTTGGTTAGATATATAGCTTTCATTTTATAGTAATTTTATAGTAAAACATATTTTGTAAAATATTTATTTCATATTAAAAAAATATATTAATAAAGTATATTTGATTTACTGTAAATTATAACTTCCATAACTTTTTCATACTTTAATTTTTTGAAGTGCTTTCACTTTAGTAATAATCTGCTGATTGTTTTCTTTAAAACAAGACCAAACTTAAGTCTATATTCCAAAGCATTCTTGAATTACAACCATTTAAGTTTGTATAGTGCATTTTTATGTCAATTATCAAAAAGGGGGGTGACAGGTAAAGGGTTAATAAATTAACCTTATTGTAAAGTGTTACCTAGATCCCTTTTCTCCAAGTGTTAAACCAAACTGAAAATGAAGAGATGCTCTTATAGTTTGACCAACAAAGGTATATTGGGGAAAAAAAAATTCAAATGGCATGGTTTGAGCATTTGTTCCATTTATATATTGAACAGCTGCATCCATTTGAACCAGTAATCAACAAAAATGAAGGATGTTATGATACTCTGGCTTACTTAGAAGTTGTAGCTCAATAGTTAATGTGAAGAAATGTTAATTCAGGATATTCAGGGTTTTCCCAGTCATCTCAATGGGAAAAAGTGTCCCAGTTTCCCCTAAAGACCTTAATGTGTGAAGTGAAAAAATAAAGTTGTACAGGATTTAGTGAGGATCAAGCCTTAAAATGCAAGAAAAGGTCCTAAATTTAAGCAAAGCAAGCAGAGATCAACTCCACAACAGAAAATTCCTTAAATATGCTTATCCTGTAGTTTATCCGATGGTAAAGCATGTATTTCAGTGCTTAAATTATTCTTTATAATGCTTGGATATTATTATTCTTACATTTCTGCTTGACCTCCTAAATGAAAGGTGGTGATAAAAGTGAATTGGTCAGTAAATGGTGTTTCCAGATGCGCATTGGAAACATAAATGCTTGCTTTTTTTTGAAGAGAAGTGTTTTACTTCTGCGAAAGCAATGAGGTGAATTGTTCTTAGGCTCTTTATAAACATATAAAAGAGGCTTTAGCATCAGTAAAGAGAACACTAAACAAAACTGTTATTCACCCCTCTCTGCCCAGAAATCGCCTGATCTTTAACTTTAGAAATTCTGGTAACACTTTACAATAAGGTTCATTAGTTAACATTAGTTAACTACATTAGGAAATATGAACTAATAATGATTATGAATAGCACATATACAGCATTTGTTAATCTTTGTTAATGTTATTTTCAAGATTTACTAATACTTGATTAAAATCTTGTTAACATAAGTTAATGCACCGTGAACTAACATGAACAAATAATGAACAGCTGTATTTTCATCATCTAACATTAACAAAGATGAACAAATGCATTGCTCATGGTTAGTTCATGTTAGTAAATACATTAACTAATGTTAACTAATGAACCTTATTGTAAAGTGTTACCGAAATTCTATTAAATAAACTTTGCAACTATACGCTAACTCTCATTAGGATTGTATACGTTAGGGTTAGTTGGTAGGGTAGTAGAATAAGTTGTAGTTGTAAAGTTAGTAGAATGTCTGTTGGGGAGCATGGAAATGAAGCAGACTTAATACTCCAATGAGAGTTAGTTAACATGTAGTTGCACAATTATGAGTTTAAAGTGGATCATTGGAGTAGTAGCCCTACAGATTTTGTCTTGTGCGCTAATTTTGTGTCTGTAACCTCACGTAGAAAAAATGTTGTCTAAAAGTAAATTAGCTAGGTGTGTTCAATATTATCGTCCAAGCCTGACATTTGTGTCTAGTGTAATGGTATAAAATGGAGTTCATTAATTCACCTTAAGATCCTTGTAGCTGCTAAGAAAGCCCAAATAATGACGCTGCGTCATGTTTCTTGATGCCTTATCACTCCTTTCATGACCACAATGCAAAATTTTGCTTTCAAAATGCTCACACTTTAAATGAAATATCAAATTAAATATATTTCAAATTCCCATGACAGCCATTCTCCTCCAGTATATAAATGGTAGGGATCATGTAGAAAACTCATGGTTATTGCACTCATTGATTAGCTGAGAATAAAAGGACATTAACATTATTCTAATATTTTTTAAATAATCAAAATTAAATATAAATTATTAAATACTTTGATTATTAATTAACATTTAACCCAGTACTGCTGTGTGAATCATAAAAAGTGTCTCACAATGTGTGCAAAGATACAACATGGAAAAAAACCAACATTTTTGTACAAAAACCTTTATTTCAAGAAATTAATGTGAAATACTATATAAAATAAGTGGTTCAATCAGAAAACTAAATCTGAATAAAACAGCTGTTTTCAATTAATCTATCAATACACCTTCTTAAAAAACATCAACATCTACTTTTTATACACAACAAGTGATGAGGATTGGAAGTTCTTTTCAACTGAATAGTTATATTTCTAGTTTCTCAAGGGAATTCCTCAATCTAACAAGCTTGGTAAAACTGCTTAGCATTGTAAAATGCCACAGGTTTATGATACACCTTTAAAAAACCCAAAATTATCCTTAAAACAATTGGGGATGTTTGTTTTTCAGGTTTTCTGAACCACAGAGTCCAATGGTGAAAATGATCAGTCACTCTCTCTTCGCTCTGGTAGTGTCTGTACTCCGGTTTGAGCTCCCAGGTGTTCTTGTGAGTACCTTTGACATTGTATATGCCAATGTCCCAAGAATCTCCTTCAAATAAGTCTGTAGAGAAGAAAAGGGAGTTTTTATAGGTAGCATTCACTATCATTCAAAAGCTTGGGGTCAGAAAGAATAAAGAAGAGCAAAGTAATGTTTTGGAAGAAATAATTATGCTATAGACGAATCCGACGAAACTACTGGAAGTAAGTGGGCGCCATTACTGAGCTGTTGCTAGGTAGCATTGTGCCATTGCCTCCTATTGTTTTAGTTGCAACTTGTGTCCACTGGAATAAACAGCCCGTGATTTACGACTGTCACTAACGTTAGAACTTTTATAATGTTCGAGTGGGAACAGGTTCCATTATAAATTGTTTCACAATGGCGGCAGTAAAATTTCAATTTGGAAGAGAAAACATTGTGAGCTACATAAAATACACCAGGTCGACTGCCCCTGTCTGGTGCCATACGGTTCTGCTGGTATTATTAAAGGTTTAAAATAACAAATTAAATATAATGCAGTTTTTGTTATAATAACAATTATTTAATGACATAAGTAAAAAATATAATAAATATGTAATATAGTGCTCAGCAAAATCTCCTCACTAGCTATTTTTTCTATTCAATTAACATGCTATGGTCATTAAATGGCTTTCCTGAGCTAAATGTAACATTTTGTAACATCATTTTCTCCTGCTGTTATATTGACCTCTTTCCATGGTTTAAAAAACACTAATTGGTCAATATTATGTATACTTTCTAGCAGTACCTTTACCCTTGCCTTTTGCATTGTGAAAATGAGATGAATAATGGACAAAAATGAAAAACATGAATTAGTTTATTTGATGTCATCATTTATTTATTTGTTGCCAAATGGACAAATGTTTTTATAGTTTCCTCGTTAGCTAACGTTAGCCTGAGCTATTTTCATAAATAATCTGTAAGATCATTTGTACCTTCATCTGTGACTGGAGGCCACTGTCTAACATCATCAACCCCAAAAGTCATTCTGCCTGGATGTAGCTATCATCGAGGGTGCGTTATCACCATAGACAGAATCACAGAGGTTTGATTACACACCGATAACAGCGATAGACAGCATAATGCCTCGTTTCCACTGAGCGGTACGGTATCGGTTCGGTACGCATCATTATTTGCGTTTCCACTGTCAAAAGTTGTGAATGGTACCAAAAAGCCGAACCGTACCGTACCACTATTTTGGGTACCCTTCCGTTGGGTACCTAGCACAGTGAAAGGGTACTAAAGGTGGAGCTAGACTCACTGCAGAACAGTGATTGGTGGACAGAGTATCGTCACTCGCGCGTGCTAAGGGCATTAGAAGCATAAAGTTGAAATATTATTCTACTGTTATTGTGTCACGAAATGTAGTTTTAAGAGTTTTTCAGGCGAGAAAGTAGTTTTTTAAAGCTCAAATCTGTGGTTTATTTAGAGATTTATGATAATTTGACTGAGATCCATTTCAAGCGATCATCGGACGCTCGCGCTCGTGTCCCCGCCTGGACAGCCTTACCTCGGCTAGTCGCTCTGATGTTTACCGCTGACTTGGACGGCTCTGTTGTGGTTAAACGAGATATAGTTCGTCTTGTATAAACCTAACAGGTGATCTTTGGTCTCGTGAATCTATAATTCGTTCCCTGGCCAATAGTTTTGGCAGAAGGCTACGTGAAGTTTCATATCTTTGAGCGCTGAATTTGTATATTTGACTGACTGAATTGTTTCTTTATGTTATTTAAGCTTTACTGTATATCTGTTTGTACCTTTTACTTATACTTTTATAATGGCTATTATTGATAAAACTGAAATGCAACAAAAAGAGATAATTTTGTCATTTTTTAAATTCTATTACAAGATAATGTGTTGTTTATTGCAACATTTGTACCAATACGATATGCAATACATTACATATTGCCTGGAATATGTTTAATATTTTTACATTTAAACGAAAAGAGGCAGGGTTGTGTTTTATATTTAGTTTTGTTATAAATATAACAACATACATGCAGTGAATAATCAATAGGCTATGCGTTGCCTGAACCACATTTGTGTGCTTTATAATGTTTAAAATGTATTGAAATGAAATCGAAAAGAAGCAGAGTGGTGTTTTATAACATATTTAGTTTTATTGTTGCTAAAATGTACAAGACCGGAGTTGCAGAGCTAGAGGAGCTGAGTGCGTACAGACGCGTTCATCAGCAGGGATCATTCTCCTGAGTCGGACTTTGCGATGGCTACTTGGTATTGAGAAACGCCTAATGCCAGCGCTTGTTTCTAGTGACAAACATGCTGAGAAGCAAGAACAAGATCTGCTGTCTGTCATCCATTGTTGTTTACTATGTCGCTTTCTTCGCGCGAAATGACGTCGATCGCTTCTTTCCAGCAAACACCACGCCTATAAAGTAAGGGTACTGTTGGCGGTGGAAACGCAAGCCTGATCATGGTGTACCCGACCCGACCGTACTGTACTGTACCGTACCGTACCCCTCAGTGGAAACGAGGCATAAGAAGGTAACAGCTCAGTAATGGCGTCGCCACAAGATGGCAGCCTACACAGAACGCTCGTCGGATTCGTCTGCTTTGAATTAAACATTCGTGTATATGTAGTGTAACTCACCACAGGCTGTTTTGTGATGTCCACCAGATCCTTAATGTTATAATACTGATGCTTTTCAAAGGCGGAGAACAGCATGTCCAGCACCTGAGGTTTATCTGCACGTGCCTCTTTCCTTCTTCTTTCTTCCTCTTTTCATAATTCAGCTGAGAAAAACAGGAACAAAGAGAGAGTGCATCAACAATCAATTGTACAATACTTACATCTGTTTAAGGACACAAAAGTTTGACCCACATTATAGGCGTGATTAGCCACAGGTTTGTAGTTGGTGGTAACGGCTTTGTCGAGCTGTTGAGAGAACCTGAGCGGTTTAGACAACTCCTCCATCTGCAGTCTGCAACAAAGCAGCATGATTTAATAAACAAAATGTAATGTCTGCATTTGTTACTGTTATATTTATCATTCTTGGAATGAACTGGCCTCAATAGGAGCTCAACAGGTTTAGTAACAGAGCTAGTGTGCATATACGAACATACTTCTTCAGCCTCATGTAGTTTTCACTGACGGCCGGTCTGCATTCAGCTCTCTGCACCACCAATCCTTCCAGTGCAATTTTGTCTTTGAGAGAGAAGAGACATTAATACTCAGTGACAGTTGTGTTCGAAGCAATCTCTGCTGCAACACACAGCCATTACTGCTCAGTCATTACATCAGCAGAGAGACGCAACACTGAAGTTCTTTACAGTCTCTCATTCAGGCAGTGAAACTTTCAATACACCAATTCAATACTTTAAATTAGGCCATACAAAGGAATATATATAATTGCTGTTTTGTTGGATGATTGTCAAGTCAAAGGCCATCAGACCATTATAAACAGAACAGGGCCTGACTAGGTCCTTCTTGGACCTCCACTCAAGCAGGGGGCGACGGTGAGCACTCACCTGGGCCTGTACCTGTACCTGAGCCGCTGGCCTCGGCATCTGACTGCCCTACAAGAGGGATGGCAACATGAGAACGAGGGGGGTACATGCCAAAGTAATCACGGCAGGCCAAGCCTCACGCCAGCTTCTCACACAGCAGTCAGCGAAAGCAAACGCACAAAGAGACACAAACCAACAAGCCACACAGAACCTCTGAGCAATCAGAAACCAATGAGGAGATTGATCCAAAAAAACAAAAACCACACACAACAGGTCCCTGTGTCTTCAGGGCTGTGTAGATTTATATCTATGACAATATCAGACTGAGTCCTAAACAGTAAATTTTAGGGGTGTGACGATAGATGTGAATTGAGTGATGACATTTTAACATTATAAGGAATCTTCAGTGATGCCTGTAAAAATGTGCTTTTTTATTTGACTGAAAGTCATAAAATGCACAAATATGCTAGCCTGAGTTTTCCCATGCTGCCTTCCCACAGCGCGATTTTATTCACGCTGAAAGGCAGCATGGATTAACCTGACTCCGCCAGATGGATTTGCTCCGCATATCCATCTGGAAACCTTCCGATGAAGAAGTTTTGGTAAGGGGCGAAAATACTGGTTAGCTGATTGGCCTATGTTGGTGATAGACGGGCCAAATCAACCAATCAGATCAACGAAGCACATGACGTACTGAACTTGCTGCTGCAGGTAAAGGCTCGTTAGCTCAGCAAATAAGCAACATGTCGGCAAAGGATATTTGCCGTTTATGCAACTACAATTTGCGAATAAAAGGCACCATTTCAGCTGCCCGGTCCATATTTCACAAGAAGGATGCAAGAGAAAAAGGCATTAGCGAGCGGCTGAAAGAATTAGGACTACCGCTGTCTGAAAATGTTTCTCAGATACGCGTTGCTTCCGCTCATTGCGTCACACCTCAACCCGCCTCAAGGCCAACGCTGATTGGACGTTCGTTGGTGAACTGCTCCCAAATTTTCTTTAACGGAAAGTATCCAGACTGATCTGCAAGTGAAACCTTGAAAGCTCGCGAAGATCAGGATGGTCTCGCGAGGCTAAGCATGGATACCATGGTCCAGATTTTCACCTCATTTAGGGAACCAATCACAGAACGGGGAGGGAGCAGCAAGACGATGACGACATCTATGCGACACACCTAAGCAGTTTGTTTATTTCTATGGATTCAACATGGCAGCAGACGCAAAGCTACTGTTCTAAGTAGTTTAGAATGCAAGTTTATTTTGGAAAAAGAGCAGCTTTTGGCGCTAAACTTCGTGAGACCCCAGTCATATTGTTGTCTCGCCATTAATCGCCTGAATGGAGGACTGGGTACAGGAGGCGGTCAACCTTGGAAATATCTGCCGCTCAGCTGTGTCCCGAGAAAGAAAATGCGATAAATAATTGCCAATCCCAACTTCTGTTTGGCAGTCCCGAGGCCTGGATGAGCACAAAGTGGCAAGACATGTTAGCCACAGAGTTGTATAGTACCAACCAGCTAGGCATCGTCATCATCGAAGTCCATTTAACTTATAAATGGTAAGGGATATTTATTAATATCATATTGTCATTATGCCTAGACTACCTGTGGTTGTCACAGTGCCACTAAGTTGTGTTGCTTTTCAATATCAATATACAGCTACTGCTTTAGTAGCATAACTTTCAGCTGTGCACACGTACCCAATTAAAGTTGTTGACATTTTAGTCATTAATTTAATTTTTTAAAATTTTTAAACTTGTGAAGTACAAGCGCAAACCATTTCCAATGCAAATAACAACTTCAACATCTATGTTAAACTGTGCTTAATTTGATTTTTTTTCTAATTGAAACGACTGGCTATGAGCTACGTACAGGCGCAATTGATAGACATTCTTAGCACCCAATAAACGGCGCCGGGCATTCCTAAACCACGCCTCAAATACGAAGAAATGAACATGCGGTTCCCATACCGCTTAACGAGAATTGGGTCTGGCGTTAGCCAGGCTACAAATATGCAGGAGCATTTTGAAATGTTTTCACTAATTTAGGGCTGTCACTAATGATTATTTTATATCGTAATATAAGATAGATTTTATAGATTTTTTATGGTAATATAAATACACCTAAGTGAACAATAATCTTTAAAATTACTTAAATACATATATAACAACGAGGCAATAATTGGTTCAAGTAAAGTATCAAAAGGAAGAATTTACGAACAGAAATGCAGTAATTTCTTAAACAAAAACACGTTGACCTAAAAACATGTAAACTCAGCAAAGGTTTAAACCTTTATTTTGAAAAATCATGAACAACAATTCATCCATTTAGAAACATACTGATGTATTCTCCTGTGTTGGCATTGGTTTAAGAATGATTTAGCCTACGTTACAAATCTGGTGAAATGGTGCACACTGCATTCCCAGATAAACGTTATAAGCAACCCAAACTCACAACATATGCCGAGATGGAGTTTGAAACCAAACTGCTGAGATGCGTGACACGCATATAAATAATAATAGTGAAACACTTCTCTTGAAACACAAAGTGCACCAGACTTTATGCATTCCCAAATGCACATTGTTAACCCAAACAAACAGCACATGCAGAGTTCGAGTGGAGCAGCATTTACTGTGAATGGAGCCGTTCTAATATGTAAATATTTAAGCGCTAATATAATGTAAGCACTGTAAAAGGTTTTGCCACAAACTCAAACCCCATCATGCTGATATTGCGAGACAGCTTTTCACCTCGACAAGAAATACATCGTCACATTTTAATATCGTGGTTTCAGATATCGTTTCTTGTCACACCCCTAGTACATTTACAGTTGAGCTAAAGATTTTAAAAATTAAACCGATCTCAATCATCCCTGAATTTTTTTTTTAAGAAATAGTCCCAGGTAGAGAAGTGAAGCGACCAGGCAATTTGGCACACAAGCACATTAGAACAATTAAAGAAATCATTCAGATTCAACACTTGCAATATAGAAAAAAGTGAATTAGGATGGCAACTAGTCACTCATGCACACATACAACACCCAAGCTATACACAAAATAAATCAACGTTAATCAAAGAATAAAGGCAATGAGTAGATTTGGCTTCCAAAACCAGCAATATTTAAAGGCCCATTCTAACATCTTCTACCATCAAAACACACACATACGTGATTGAGAGGCAAAGGTCAGCAACAGAGACCAGATGAAAGCTATTACAACCTAATTTCTGATTCATCCCACAGAATAGAGATAGTAGAGAGAAAGTAATTGCAAAGAACTGGAGGAAGAGAGAGTACTGAGGCAACTGAAGTATGTGCATGATATCCCAGAGATTGCACAACGTGACTTACCGAATAAACTGTTTGAAAGCAAACGTTTGGTTAACAAATACAGTACTATAATACTTTCATTAATAGGTAATTAACAACCATTATAATTCTTAACATGTCTTTGTACACAAATATTTAAAAAGTATCAGATAACTTTTTAGGTGCAGTGGTTCTGATTTTACATTGAACAATTGTATAAAAAGTACAAAAACATTTTACCATTTAAAAAAATATGTGCAAACATAAAAACATAAAGATGTAAATATAATACTGAAATAAAAATAATGATAAAACAATTAGTCAATAACTTTAATTTTAAATATCACTCTGCATTACTAAAAATAGTAATCAAATGTACCTAATATATACATTTGATAACACATATTTTAAGATCAGTGAAAGTTGCTTTCAGTGAAAACAGCTCAAACATGGATTTTAGTCTGAGACTAAACCTTAAACCTGGTCTGTGAAACCAGGGGTAAGAATTTTTAAAGGAGAACTCTGTCGCAATAGGAACCTTTGGTCTAATAAAACATTGGTACCTAGTTAACCGTTCTCTTGAGATTTGTTTTCATGATAATCGAATGTAAAGAGTTTTATCTCTAAAAACTGTTTAGCGTATAATGATAGTAATGGGGGCATTTAATAAGTAAAAAGAAATCACTAGTTAATACCACTAACAAGGCTCAAAAGAGCTCCATCGCTAACACAGTACCATAATGAGGGTCCCTACATGCAAAACAAAGCATTGAGAACTTTGTAAGTGTCCAGACCGTTTAATAAGAAGATATTTTATAAAGACAGTGCACTTCGTGTATACAGGCAGCAGCCATCTTTAGAAAACAGTCTCGACAAGTCAAACCACGAACGACATGTCAAGTGAGCTGAACTGTATGAAGTTCAACAAACTTCTGAACTGTATGAACGTTGTTCGTAGTTCGACTGCACTGTCTTAATATAAAATATCTACTTATTAAACGGTCCGTACACTTACACAGTTCTCAATGCTTCGTTTTGCATGTAGGGACCTTCATTATGTTACTGTGTTAGTGTGGGGCCATTTTGAGCATTGTTAGTGGTATTAACTAGCGATTTCTTTTTACTTATTAATTATATGCCCCCATTACTAGCATTATATGCTTAACAGTTTTTAGAGATAAAACTCTTTACATTCAATTATCATGAAAACAAATCTCAGATAACAGTTGACTAGGTACCAATGTTTTATTAGACCAAAGGTTCATTTTGCACCAGAGTTCTCCTTTAATTTGAGATTCAGCACAGTAAGATCCTGGTTCTCACCTGAAGAGTTTTCAGTAAAAACAGCCAGAGTCTGTCCACCGACGGTCTGCAGAGTGAATGGATGCTCTCTAGGGCTCGTACCATAGAAGGCTTCTCCCCAGTGGTGTCTATGGTGGTCAGCTCCTCATTGAGTGTGAATGACACCTGTCAATCAACCAGAAAAAAAAAACACTGAATTCCACCCAAACACACAAGCCCAAATATAGAAGAATCAGGCCTGGTTTCACAGACAGGGCTAAACCAGGATTAGGCCTTAGCTTAGTTCAATGAGGGCATTTAAATAGCTTTTATAAACATAAAGGTCTTGAAACAAAACAATGGCACTGACATATTTTAAGATATAACGTATCAGTGCAAGTTACTTTCAGTAAAAACAGCTCAAACATACATTTTATTCCTGAGACTATAGGCTTAATCCTTGTCTGTAAAACCGGGGGATAATGTTAAAAGACAGGCTAGTTAACTTACCTCCGCTTTGCCTTGATTCCTGTACGAACAAGAACAATTATGTGAATACAACTGTTATGTTTAATATAAACGTTGTGTTTGTAGTCCTCAATATACACGAACATTTGTTATACATTACATACTTGCTAATTCGGAGCTTTCCCACTTCACCTCTCCCTGTTGCTTTGGTCCATTGATGTGACAAATACTTTGGGACCTTTAAGAAGTTTAAACACCAACAATAGCGTTAAAACAATGTAATCATCGCACTGCAACGCATAAATCACATTGCAATCGTGGTAACGTTATCCATAGATGCGAAAACCATGGTAATAAAACCTGACACATTAGATTAGCGGAAGCAGTTCATCAGACTGTTTAAAAAAACACTTACTTTGACCAGCCATACACCAGTGTTTTGTTTTGCCCAGTCACATCTATCTCTCCTTTGTCTGACATGATTGTTAATAGTTTAAAATTGTATATTCTAATTATTTCATGTGGATTTAATAGACCTCTTCCACGTTATACGCACTAAAGCTAGTACATCACCAACAACAGATTCGGTTGTACGGTGGCCAGATAGGACAAAAAACGGAAGCACTACACAGATCTCAGTTAACTCAGTTAGGCTGCCACCTAATGGCTGCCACATAGTTGAATTTTATAGATTTGAAGGAGAATTTCGATATCGCTTTGTCATTTTATTAAGTCAAATGCAGTAAATGCAACTGAGTTATAGTTAATGAACATGTTTTTGAGAATAACTTATTCAAAGGAAATGTCGCACCTTACATTTGCAAAATCATAACATCGGACAACAAACAATTCAGGTAAGCCTGTATAGGTCTACTTATAATTGATTTATATAATTTTCTTTTGTTCGGAAAATTTAAGGAAAGCATAAAAAAGAAAGAGTAAAATATTACAAGGTTCATAAAATAAAGAATAAAAAATAACATATTTTTTAGCATCTTTATGATTCTTTGCATCATAACTAAATATGAATGGTGATAGTCAATACTGGAATATATTGTAATGTTACAGTAAAAATAAATTTAAATCCGTATACATTAAACGCAGTACAACAAAAACTACAGTTTTACAATTACATTTCTGCATTCACTCATGAGAATGATTATTTTTTTGCATTGTCACAATAGTTTGGGGTGAAAACAGTTAAATAATGAGACAAAACTAATGTCAATACAAAAAAAAGTTTTAATTTGGGGGTGAAATATGTTCTGAACTTTACATATTCTAAACATATATGAAAATACACACTGGTGAACAATACTTACTATTACCATTATTCAATAAACCGAATAGGGTGTTAGGATAGGATATCACTGAATATGAATTATGAACACCAATACACTTAAGCACTCATTACTTTTTAATAAAAAAGGTGGCCTAAAAACTTTTATAAGTCACAAATCAGATATATTTTTTGTTCAAAACAAATACTTACAATTAAACATTGGTGTAAAAAAGGCAAATTGAGAGTCAGTCCTCCAAATTTTTACATTATAATTATCAACATGGTTCATAATGTTTTGATGATGATGTTTTAAGGATTCCAAATCAGTACAGCGTCCTTGACAAGATCAGATAAATGCGTTTGATGTTTCTCATAGGAACATGCGGTCTTTGCTGTGTGAAAAGCGGGTGTTGAGCTCTTGTGACTTCTTGAGCAAAGCTTTTTTCTGAGCCTCATCAAAGCGATTGACTTGGAGGTCCATGTCTCTGTCGAAGGGTCTTCTCTCTACAGGCTTGTCAGCATCCTCCTCAGCTTTTTTCTTCATCTTCTTAGTGTGCAGACTGATGAGAGATTCACCACGCTTGGACTCCTGAAACAAGATGAGCAATTGAAACAATTTAGTTACATTCAAGTAGTAACAATTGCATTTTGCAAAATAAAGGTGTAGTCCATTCAAAAGTTACTTTTGTGTCATTTAGATGATTACGTTTTTTATTCAGTTGTTTGAATATGTTTGCATTTTTATCTTGTTTTATTTTGGTTAATGTTTTAGTTTTTTTAGTCTAGTTTTAGTGTATACACACATGCATACATATACATGCATACACACAATTAATTACCACACACACTTTGTAATTTATGATGCATTTAACTAAAAACAACATACATTATATTTTGAAACTTTTTCAGCCATCTCAAGCTCTTTCTGAGGTAGACGTGGTCCATCATCCTTGGCAGATTCACCTTTTTCCTTAGCCTCTTGTCGCTCCTAAGAAAGACAAACAAGAAGGTAATTTTCAAACAATCCCTGTTTTTCAAATCCCAATGTAAAAAAGCTTGTTTCATCTGTAAAATTTTAAATCACAAATGATATCATTGGTAAATCCACAGTGAGTCTCCATAACAATTTCCACATTTCATATTTGAACTCAAGACTAACTCACCCTAGCTTTTCGCTCACGTTCAGCAGGAGTGTCAGTCCAGATTGAGCGGTCTTTGTTTTCAGGGCCTGATCTTTTCTTAAAGGTCCGTGCTTCCAAGCCCACATGCTGCAACTCAGGAGGCAACTCTGTCATCCAGCTCTCTCTGGAAACCACCTCTGGGCCAGTCTAACAACAGAAGAGTCACAGATTTTATTGATGTTGCATTAAGTACAGCATAATTATTTCTGTCTTTCACTGTTGTTCAATAATATTTAAATAGAGGATATACAAAATAAAAATAAAAACTAGGGCTGTCAAACGATTAATCGCATCCAAAATAAAAGTTTGTGTTTACATAATATATGTGGATGCGCTGTGTATAATTATTTTGTATATATAAAAAATACACACATGCATGTGTATTTAAGAAAAAAAATGTATATGTAAAATATTTATATATAATATAAATTATATATAAATCTATATACTAGAGCTGTCAAAAGATTAATCGCGATTAATCGCATCCAAAATAAAAGTTTTTGTTTACATAATATATGTGGGTGCATTGTGTATAATTATTTTATATATATAAATACACACACATGCTTGTATATATTTAAGACATATTTTCATTTATATACTGTTTATAGATTTATATGTAATTTATATTATATATAAATATATATATATTTTATATATAAATAATATTTTTTTTCTTAAATATACATGCATGTGTCTGTATTTATATATATACAAAATAATTATACACAGTGCACCCAAATATATTATGTAAACACAAACTTTTATTTTGGATGCGATTAATCGCGATTAATCTTTTGACAGCCCTATATATACAGTATATACACTCACCGGCCACTTTATTAGGTACACCTGTCCAACTGCTCGTTTACACTTAATTTCTAAGCAGCCAATCACATGGCGGCAACTCAGTGCATTTAGGCATGTAGACATGGTCAAGACAATCTCCTGCAGTTCAAACTGAGCATCAGTATGGGGAAGAAATGTGATTTGAGTGACTTTGAACGTGGCATGATTGTTGGTGCCAGAAGGGCTGGTCTGAGTATTTCAGAAACTGCTAATCTACTGGGATTTTCACTGCACAACCATCTCTAAGGTTTATAGAGAATGGTCAGAAAAAGAAAAAACATCCAGTGAGCGGCAGTTCTGTGGGCGGAAATGCCTTGTTGATGCCAGAGGTCAGAGGAGAATGGCCAGACTGGTTCGAGCTGATAGAAGGGCAACAGTGACTCAAATAACCACCCGTTACAACCAAGGTGGGCAGAAGAGCATCTCTGAATGCACAGTACGTCGAACTTTGAGGCAGATGGGCTACAGCAGCAGAAGACCACACCGGGTGCCACTCCTTTCAGCTAAGAACAGGAAACTGAGGCTACAATTTGCACAAGCTCATCGAAATTGGACAATAGAAGATTGGAAAAATGTTGCCTGGTCTGATGAGTCTCGATTTCTGCTGCGACATTCGGATGGTAGGGTCAGAATTTGGCGTTTACAACATGAAAGCATGGATCCATCCTGCCTTGTATCAACGGTTCAGGCTGGTGGTGGTGGTGTCATGGTGTGGGGAATATTTTCTTGGCACTCTTTGGGCCCCTTGGTACCAATTGAGCATCGTTGCAACGCCACAGCCTACCTGAGTATTGTTGTGGACCATGTCCATCCCTTTATGACCACAATGTACCCAACTTCTGATGGCTACTTTCAGCAGGATAATGTGCCATGTCATAAAGCTGGAATCATCTCAGACTGGTTTCTTGAACATGACAATGAGTTCGCTGTACTCAAATGGCCTCCACAGTCACCAGATCTCAATCCAATAGAGCATCTTTGGGATGTGGTGGAACGGGAGATTCGCATCATGGATGTGCAGCCGACAAATCTGCGGCAACTGTGTGATGCCATCATGTCAATATGGACTAAACTCCCTGAGGAATGCTTCCAGCACCTTGTTGAATCTATGCCACAAAGAATTGAGGCAGTTCTGAAGGCAAAAGGGGGTCCAACCCGTTACTAGCATGGGGTACCTAATAAAGTGGCCGGTGAGTGTACATGAAAATATTTCTTAAATATACAAGCATGTGTGTGTATTTATATATATATATAATATAATTATACACAATGCACCCACATATATTATGTGAACACAAACTTTTATTTTGGATGCGATTAATCACAATTATTCGTTTGACAGCCCTTATAAAAACCCAAAATAGTAATATAAAAAAAGACAAAATAAGTACAAAAATTTCAATGAAACCTGAAAGTATAAACCTAATAGCTAATTCAAAATATTACTAAAATAGGATATAAATAACACTGGCTACTACTACTATAAATATTATACATGTATGCAGCTGTACTAATTGAATTAATGGGGCAAAAAATGCACTTACATCCACTCCTGTAAGTTTGTCTTTCATTTTTTGAGCCTCTTCTTTCAAAGTCCAATGCAACAGAGTCCTGGGACGGTCCTTTAGATGGCATGGGTCCAATGACAAAATCATCATCTTCTTCACTGTTTGACAATTCTGGAGTATAACCTGGTGGTAGAGCTGGTCCTAAAAGCCCTCTAGCATCTTCTTTTTCCCCCGTTTCATCTTCGTCTTGTCTTCTAAAGCCTGGAGGCAGAGCAGGTCCTACC
>JAQIUQ010004208.1:215000-253938 GCA_030378365.1 Hybognathus amarus
ATGATATGTGAGCTTTGGGTGTGTTACAATGCAGAGGCGCATTAGTTTAGCTCGGCGATTAACTTGCGTGGACAAAACGTGAATTTACCCAATCAATTTGAGCATCCAGATGGTATATTCAAACATATCTTGTGAAGTGCTCTCGGAGTATGCATTATTTTGTCATTTTAACTGTTGGAAACGGAGTGTAAAACATGGACATTGTCATTCTGTTGCGCCCTCTGTGAGCCATGATCAACGACTCAGTTGACGTCAAATTAAATCGGTAACACTTTACAATAAGGTTCATTAGTTAACATTAGTTAATGTATTTACTAACATGAACTAACCATGAGCAATACATTTGTTACTGCATTTGTTCATCTTTGTTAATATTAGATGATGAAAATACAGCTGTTCATTGTTTGTTCATGTTAGTTCACGGTGCATTAACTAATGTTAACAAGATTTTAATCAAGTTTTAGTAAATGTTGAAAATAACATTAACAAAGATTAACAAATGCTGTATAAGTGCTGTTCATTATTAGTTCAATACCTAATGTAGTTAACTAATGTTAACTAACGAACCTTATTGTAAAGTGTTACCATTAAATCTTACAGCATCTTGGCACAGCATTCCATTCGACTAGTCTGTGCAACTCCTACTTCTTATATGTCAAAAGTTCAAAGAAAATTTGACTTCTCATTTTTTGACCCCAATTCCAGACAGCTGTGAAATAATTTTATATATTGGCATTACTGTTATTTCTTATTGACATTCATCACTTCTTTTTTTCACATCCCAACCAGAGTTATGAGGAAGAGCGGAGAGCACGCTCTGAGCTGGAGATCCGCTGTCAGAGACTCACGCTAGAACTTGCTGACACCAAGCAGCTTATTCAGGAAGGAGACTACAAACGAGAGAACTATGACAAAATCAAACGGTGAGTGGGATATCCTGCATTGTCTTTTGAAGTCCACATTCAGCTCAGCCAGAAATGAACAACAAATCAACACACTAAGATGGTTACTGAAGGATCAGATTGGAGTAATGATGCTGAAAATTCAGCTTTACCATCACAGGAATAAATTACATTTTAAAATAAATTAAAATAGTTATTTAAAATTTTAATAATATTTCACAATATTACTGTTTTTATAAAAAAATGAAGCCGTGATAAGCATGAGAAACTTCTTTCAAAAACATAAAAAAATCGTACTCATCTCAAATGGTGGTTTACTTCCTTTAAATGTCCAGCCTTAGCTGCAATCTAACAAAACAAAGATATTTTAGTTGAAAATGTTTTTCAACAATATGGGCAACGTTATAGTCAACTGACTAGTACAAAAGTTTTATTTTGTATGAATTAAAATACAGTCCTTTAAATATGGTGGTTGTGTCTGCATATTTTGGTCTACAGAGAGAGAGATGAGAATGAAACTGAGGTGAGAGAGTTGAGGAAGAAGTTAGAAATACTGGACCTCACACACACTGCCCTGACCAAAGAGAGGAATGAGCTACATAGAGAGGTAATGTGGGATGAACACACGCATAAGATTACTAACAGATCGACAGGTCAATTAATTAATTGGGTGATTGTTTAAATTATAGACATCTGACACTAACAGTCTTGTTAAAGAGCCCCTATCATAGCATTTGAAATGTTCCTATTTTTGTTTTAGGAGTTCCCAAAAACAGTTTAACATGCATGCAAGGATAAAAAACACTTTATTTGTCTTATAATATGCATTTAACTGATTTGCTCGCCGACTCCCAAATGATTCGTACAAGGACTCTTTTTTCCAAACCACTCCTTTGCATGACTCTAATCGGCTGTGATTGGTCAGATGACCCAGTCAGTTATTGTTTGTTAGCATAACCCATAAACATATTGATAAAGCACTGCAGTACTACAAGACGCTCTTTTCTTTATGACAACTCCAATAACAGCGACAAACATTTCACATTTAAAAAAAAAAAAGACATTGGAGACCTAGAAGCTGCGCTGATCGTAACTTACACACACACACACACACTTATTGCGCCTTCCCTCCTCGCGTCCCGACGCTACAAAACCGTTCAAAACCCATAAAAGCAACAATTATAAATAATACTTACAGGTTGTGATTCATAGGAGGAAGCTGATCCATATACACTGGGTAGTCTGAGCCCTCCACATTTGAATTCATTTATGTTTTTGAACGATTCCGTAATTAAAATGATGAGAACACAATCGGGCTATACTGTTGTGGTCTCTTTGCAAATATGAACTCTAACCACCGATTCTTCACATTCTTGTCCCTGGTAAATGAAAACAAAGTGGCTGAACTATCTTTGCATTGTAGAACACAGCGTCTTCTCGACATGATGCTATGATGAAGTATTTGAATGTGTAGACTTCAAGTTTACACTTCCGTCTGCACGCGCAGTAACTGGGCGTGGCCAATATGTATCTACGTCATGATGTAACAGCTAATGACTCGTTTCAAAAACAATTCATTTCATAGACTCAGAGTCGACTCTCACTTTTGAAAGACAATAACTTTATATACGGTGCACTTTCAGATATAAATCTTTGCAGGATGTTTTCATTCCCGTAGAGCTATATTCCACACCATATGAACAGTCATTTTTAAAAATCCATGATAGGGGCTCTTTAATTGATCTTTTTGGGTAAATTATATATATAATGTGTATTAATATATGTATATATATATGTATATATATATAAATACACATTATATATATAATTTATATATATATATATATATATTAATATAATATATATATATATATATATATGATTACAACGTATTTGAAAACAACAAATGTGCATCATCCATTAACAAGTTTACATATTTTGTAACCAGCAACTCTTCTGCAAACTAGCAAAGCGGGCAGCTTATCAGCTGATGTCTATAATCTCAATCTGTTTATCATAAAGGTTCTTCTGTTGCTTATGTTTCCTTTTTCTCTACACCTTTTTTTCATCCGCAGGTAGCTACTCTGCAGCAGTCTGTAACATTGATGCAGAAGGACAAGGAATATCTAAATAAGCAGAACATGGAGCTTAATGTGCGCTGTGCTCATCAAGAAGACCGTCTGGACAGACTGCAGACCCAGCTTGAGGACACAAAGAAGGCCAGGGAAGATGCCTATGAAAAATATGTTGCTTCTAGGTATGTGTGATAAATAATGTACAACATATGGTGCTTCCTACTTACTTTTTTCCTGCTCTTAATTACACTTTTTTCAGTTTATTCAGTTCAGTTTTATGAACAATATAGAATTGGTCTGCAGTAAGAAGGTTGCATAAAAAGAAAAAATGGGCCAGGTCCGGTCTGGTATCAGATATTACGTAACCTTTCGAGAATCTTAATATATTTGGATTTACAGCAGGAATCCAAGATTGATTCTTTATTCTTTATAGTCTATTGTCTTTATAATGTAACAGTTGTACTGTTTGCATCCCTCCACTGAGAGATCACTATAAGACAGAGTATGAAAACAAACTGCGTGATGAACTGGAGCGCATTCGAATGAAGACCAGTCATGAGATCGAGAACTTGCAGAGGGCATCTAAAGAGATGTATGAGAGAGAGAACAGGTGAGAGCAAGCCTTCATGTCTCAGACTGGACAAATCATATTCTTTCTATCCTTGTTTACCATGGAATATCTGGGAATGTGAGGGAATTCTGAAAATCTGAAATCTGTATAAAATTTCAGAATGTGTGATTGCCAGAGTGATTTCAGAAATAATCAATTATTAAATGTTTTTTTTTAATCCTCGTCCAGTAATAACGAATGACTGGAAATTCATATGTTAAAGTCTGAATACGGTGTTTTATGTTTACACTCACCTATATGATTATTAGGAACGCCTGTTCAATTTCTCATTAATGCAAATATCTAATCCTCCCAATCACATGGAAGTTGCTTCAATGCATTTAGGGGTATGTTCCTGGTTAAGACAATCTCCTGAACTCCAAACTGAATGTCAGAATGGAAAGAAAGGTGATTTAAGTAATATTGAGCGTGGCATGGTTGTTGGTGCCAGACGGGCCGGTCTGAGTATTTCACAATCTGCTCAGTTACTGGGATTTTCACGCAAAATCATTTCTAGGGTTTACAAAGAATGGCGTGAAAAGGGAAAAATATCCAGTATGCGGCAGTCCTGTGGGTGAAAATACCTTGTTGATGCTAGAGGTCAGAGGAGAATGGGCCGACTGATTCAAGCTGATAGAAGAGCAACTTTGACTGACAAACACGCACAACCTTGAGGCGGATGGGCTACAACAGCAGAACAGCCCACTGGGTACCACTCATCTCCACTATAAATATAAAAAAGAGGCTACAATTTGCAAGAACTCACCAAAATTGGACAGTTGAAGACTGGAAAGATGTTGCTTGTTCTGATGAGTCTTGATTTCTGTTGAGACATTCTGATGGTAGAGTCAGAATTTGGCGTAAACAGAAGGAGAACATGGATCCATCATGCCTTGTTACCACTGTGCAGGCTGGTGGTGGTGGTGTAATGGTGTGGGGGATGTTTTCTTGGCACACTTTAGGCCCCTTAGTGCCAATTGGGCATTGTTAAATGCCACGGCCTACCTGAGCATTGTTTCTGACCGTGTCCATCCCTTTATGGCCACCACGCACCCATCCTCTGATGGCTACTTCCAGCAGGAAAATGCACCATGTCACAAAGCTTGAATCATTTCAAATTGGTTTCTTGGACATGACAATGAGTTCACTGTACTAAAATGGCCCCCACAGTCACCAGATCTCAACCCAATAGAGCATCTTTGGGATGTGGTGGAACCGGGAGCTTTCTGCCCTGGATGTGCATCCCACAAATCTCTATCAACTGCAAGACGCTATCCAATCAATATGGGCCAACATTTCTAAAGAATGCTTTTAGCACCTTGTTGAATCAATGCCACGTAGATTTAAGGCAGTTTTGAAGGCTAAAGGGGGTCAAACACGGTATTAGTATGGTGTTCCTAATAATCCTTTAGGTGAGTGTATAATCTGAACATTTGCATCAAGTTAAATAAATAAAGAAATCAGTTACTTAGGATGGGATGTAATCTTTGAAACTGCTACCTTTAGTAAACATTTGGTCTTCTCACAGCTACGACTCACATGTAAAGATGTATCCTTAAAATGCAAACTAGATGCTGGATCCTATATGGATATAGTGAGCTTTAACAGTGCTGAATCTTATTTTCTAATATGGCAAGAATCTTATTACAAACAAAAATGGACAAATATATACAACAGAGCAAAAATACAAATTAAAATGAGTATAGCAGTATACAAGTAATCAGATGTAAAATTACACTGCATAGTTTTCACTGTATATTAAATACAGATTAATCATTTTACTGCCTTAAAGCTATGAAAGTTTTTCATTCAAGAGCAGTGAGAGATTATATCTTTGTCTTTTGTTGTTTGACTAACATCAATGACACAGACTGAAGAAGCATTAGGGTCACTTTAAGACCAAATGCACTGATCCAATATAAAGTTACACACACGTTTTCTTTCTGAACTGTTTACATTCTATTTGACCATTTAGGCATAAATTTCATGGCCAAAGTATACTTTGCTTATGTACATTTCTCTCCATCTCGGAGCTCACGCACAGAAAGCCGCCTGGGGAACAGTGTCTTTGGCGGCTTAAGCCAACTAAGTTTCCTCGGTGTGATACGCACGGTTCGTGCCGTTGGCTGAAAATAGTCCTCGTTGGCTTTGTTTAGCCCGATTCAACATGTTGAATTGGCATCGGGCCGTTAGGTAAAGAGAGAACTCTGATTGGCTGTTCAGCTTAGTGTAAGAGTCAGTGCACAGGAATAAAAGCAAAACAGCAAGCAAAGAAGTCTAAACGGTAAAGATAGAAGGCTGTTCTTATGTTACGTCATCTTACCTGAGTGTTCCTTGGCGAATATTTCAATATTAACATGAGCGTAGTGGAATAAAGAAAGTGTTTAGCAGGATTGATATTCAAAACGGTAAGCACGCGCTGCTTTGTTTACATGTGTATCTGCAGCCGGCAGCGTCGGTTTTCCTTTTGGATGACCAATATAGACTAATATATCTGCAGAAATAGACAGTTGGCTCATTACACGCAGGCGCAGAACGCACATTATAGCTGACAGTCGGCTGTAGTTCTCTCAGTGTGTTCAAGTACAGCTTTTTACCTCGACGAGAGCGGACGAAAGGCGACAACACAGTTGGTTTTCATCAGCGCTAGTTCGTTGGTGTCGCCTTGGTGTGTTCTGGGCTTTAATGTACCTTTAATTTCACTGTTTAATATATCAAACACTTCTCTCAGTTTAGCAACAGTAGACTACATTTTACTACCCTCACTCATTCAGTTGATTTGGATGTTAAATTTGGCTTAGGGAGGAACGAAAGCACGTAAGCTGAATGTGGCAGTGGTACAATAACAGTTTTATTGAATAGTACAAATATAGTTTTATTTTATTAGTTTTAATTTTCGATTACATTGTTTTCATAATCTTTGGAAGCCAATATTGAAATAAATTACGAAATCAATTGTATTAGCCTATATGTAATAATGCAGGTAATAAAAGTTCATGATTTATATTGTTTCAAATGGCAAGGCTGTAAAGAACATTTAACTTAATGCTGTGCTGCATAATGTACAGTACTGTTAACAGGAAATGTGTTTGTTAATCTTTCAGAAACCTTCGTGAAACCCGGGATAATGCTGTCATTGAGAAAGACAGAGCGTTGAATGCAAAAGAGATTCCCAAGCCAAATATGATCAACTTTTAGACCAGTAAGTTCTTACAAACCTCTCACAAATGCATGACAGTCTGTAGCTGTCATAATTTTCTTACTGACACTTTGTTGAGTGTTTGAAAAACTATTGAGTAAATGCATTATGTATGTACAGAAATTCTTGCCAACTCATAATTCAGTGGAAAGAATCTTGATGGCAGAATGTGTGTGAGTCACTGAATGAGTGAATGAGTTTTCGTAATTAGAGAAATCAGATGCAATGGTTTGGTTGACTTCTGGGCATTTTTTTCACAAGTTATTAAAAATTAGGCCTAGGCATTGACAACTATTTCCACTATATTAATACTTGATATGTCCCAATGTGATAAAGTACTGTGCAAAAGTTTTGAGTCAATACGATTTTACGAAATTGTATTATATTGAAAAAACATGACTGAAAAGACATTTCTGATGTTACACACATTTCTATTCCTAACAAATGCTGTTCTTTTTTAACTTCTATTAATTATTTAAGCAGCAAAACCATTTTTAATGTTGATAGTAAGAAATGTTTCTTGAGTATCAAATCAACATTTTAAGATGATCTTTTAATGATCATGTGACACTGAAGACTGGAGTAATGATTCTGAAATTTCAGCTTTGCCATCACAGGAACATTTTAAGATAAATTATAACATGTTAACTGTTAACTACGGAGCCCTAAAGGGATGTGGTGATGGAAAAACATATATATATATTTTTTTTTTTCAAATCTTTTGCGTTCCCACGCAAAAGTTTTGCATTCCCTCGCAAAGTTATTTGCGTTGAATATAAAGCAGTGCTTAACTCAAGGAGTTCAGCGAAGTTGGTAATATATTAGGCTATTCAAAGTTTCCGGATCAATATTCTTGAGCTAAACCTTGTTAAAACGCAAATTACACCTATTTACATTCACAATTAACCTGTCCTAGACAACGTGCTACAACCCAATTCTCCTCAAAACGAGCTTTATAATATAGGCTAAATTGATCTTTATGTGCAGACGGCTGAGATAACAATTAAGCTTTTTTAAAAAAAATTTTTTTATAAGAAAAACGGATTTTAGTACAACCAGCAGGAGAGCGGTGATGTGTGAACTGAATTTGGTGACAGTAGCTACAGTGTGTCATAGTGAACATATGACTTACATACAAGTAAATTTACCGGCTCTAAAAATGTACTCATGTAAAAGTAAAAAGTAGTTAATTTAAAATTAATAAATTGCCAAAATGAATAAAATTTCACATTCTAGGGCGCCTTTAAGTAATATTACCGGGTCACTTTAAAGAGGCTACATGCGTTTTCCTAAAATTTAAACTCTGAACTGACACCATGTGGCCCAAAAACAGAACTGCTCTCCCTTTCTGCTCGCGCGCGCACTCGTACGTGCACAGTGCACACGTCATCCGCTACATGGAGGTCAGCATTATGTTTACAGAGGTAAGAACAGTCAAATACATATATTGTTTGAGATAAGTGTTCTGCTTGCGACTCGAGTGTAGGCTACTTGCTGACTAGCGGTGTTAGCAGAGTGATCGGAAACGTATAACATGAACGCGCTTGACGTCACATCCGCAGACAACGCGGGAAAATTCGGACCCGAAAGAAAATATTAAAAATAGGATACAGGCGAATAGATGCACCCACTGTGCACGGACAAGGTGTCAGTATGCTCATCAGGAGATGTTTGATTCATAAATGGTAAAATAAAACGGATTTTGTTAAGTTTATTTTGGGGAAAAGTTCCATATAGCCTCTTTAAAATGACAAAATTGCTAACTTAAAGGGATACTCCACTTTTTTGGAAATAGGCTCATTTTACAGATCTCCCAGATTTAAACTGTTGCAATTTACCGTTTTTGTAATCCATTCAGCCGATTTTCTTATATTTAGAAAGAATATCAGTAACAAGACAGTTTCTGGTCTCATTGACTTCCATAGTATATTTATTTTCCTACTATGGAAGTCAATAAACCAGAAACGGTCTGGTTACTGATATTCTTCTAAATATAAAAAATTGGTTGAATGAATTCAAAAACGGTAAAACTCAACAGTTAACTCTGGGGGAGTTGTAAAATGAGCCTATTTCCAAAAAAGTGGAGTATCCCTTTAACTTTACATTAATAACCACACAATAGTGATGGGTGGTGGCTTTACACTGTTCTTTAACACTGTTCTGTTGCATGCACTTTGTAAATCTGTGAAAAGGGCATTTCTTTGGGACTATTTTTTATGTTGTTTGTTTTTTCTTTGTGTCAAACATTTCAAGCTTGACTGGATTCCTCCAGGGTCAAATCAAGTAATCATAAACTGATGACAGATATGACCATTTTTGTGTTACTGTAAGTAAAAGTGGGTGTTAGCCATGTTTGTCTGTTAGTGAGGATTGTCTAAAATAATAAGTATTGTATATGACTTCTAAAGTTGCAGGAGACATATTTAACCTATGTTACGGCCTCCAGAAAAATAAAAGTGTTCTTCTCTTGACAAGTAAAAAAATCAAAGCCAAGATTTTAAAGTATGCGGATTGTTTTGCTCCTGGTTATGATAGATGTAATTATTTTTGGAGCCTGTGTTGTTGAGAAGGAATGTCTTGTGCAGTCATGTTCCCACGGTTGTAGAGCCATTGTGACAGAGTTGCTGAACATGCCTTTGTTAAGCTTTTGTGATGAAATGCATTTGAATCCATGTGTCTACACTGGTGACCACGGCCTGCACTTGAAGGAAAGCAGTTTCAGATTCTGGACACTGGGCTGTGGTAAATGACTGTGAAAATAGATTATCTAAAAGAAGAACATTTGGCTTGTTAAGACATGACTAAAATTATAGTTAGACAAGTAGAAGAAATATAGCAGTGAGTCGCCACAGCTCAGTGAAACCTCTCTGACAGGCTAATTTAACAAATGAGCTTTGGTTTTAACACGAGTGAGAAAACATGCTAAACTGGCTAGAAAAGATGGGTATTTCCATTTTGGTACACTCTGCTGGTGCATGTCTGCAGCCAAAACATAGAAAGGTTTGAAGAATTACTTGAAATGTAGAGCTAGTGTAGGCATATACACTAATGGAAAAAGTTTGGGGTTAGTAATTTTTCTTTTAATGTTTTTGTAATAAGTAATTTATGCTCACCACAGCTCCATTTATTTGATCAGAATACAGTGAAAATAGTAATATTGTGAAAATAATATAATTAAAATTTGAATATATTTTAAAATGTATTCCTGTGATGTCAAAGCTACATTTTTTTTAAACATTTTTACTCCTGTCTGCTCGAGAAACATTTGTTATTTTTTTTGCTGTTGGAAATGGCCTAATATTTTTGTGGAAACCAAAAAAGTTCAAGTTGTGAAAGTTCAAAAGAGCAGCTTTTATTAGTTGTAATAATGTAAATGTCTTTTTCATGTAAATGCATTACTTTTGATAAATGGATTTATAAATCGCTTTTGATAAATTTCTATATAAATGCAATAATTTCTTTCAAACCAAAACAAATCATAAATAAAATTAAACATCCTCAGAATATATGATGTAGAATCTAGTATTTTTTCTGAAAACAAAGATTGTCGTTAAGTGATTAAGTTTTTTTGATAAGTGGTTTGATATTATTTATCATATTTTTACCTGTGTTTTCACCATGAAAATAGCTATATAGATAGAATAGTGTTAAATCACAGACAATCAAACAACATTCATATAATGCCATTTAATGCTTGCATTACACAAATTAAAATTCACAAAAATATTTGAAAATGGGCTTGGTGGGCACAGTTTGTCAAAATGACAAAATGTCTTGTGATTATTTAAATGAGTTTTTCTCATTTTTTGCCACCAACTATTTTTTACCTACTTTCGCTGTTATCTTTTTTTAATCTCTAGTCTACATTTTAGTATGCATCCTTTTTTCTTTTTTTTTTAAAGTCCCCATGAAGTTGCAACTGTCATTACTTCAGTGTCATGACGTATTTCCAAGTGAAATGGAATTTTAAATAGAGTAGAGCTGCACGATTAATCAAAATGAAACCATACATCGATTTGGCAAAGGCTGGAATTATTTTCTGTGCAGCTCGTCAGTGCAGCACGGCTCGTCGCTAGTAAATGCTGCTCCATCTGATAGCCAGAGGGCGCTCTTGTGCAGACATGCCATATATACTAGGGATGGGAAAAAATCTATTTGATTAAAAAATCGAGTTGGTAGGTCAAAACTATTCATATTTTCAAAAAATTGATTTTTCAAAAAAAATCTCCTTTTAGTATAGCGTACATACGCATCAAAATGTATTCCCTTTGTCCTTTGTGCTGCCGCTGTTTCCGTGTTCCCTTTAA
Organism: Hybognathus amarus; assembly: GCA_030378365.1. Taxonomy (NCBI): domain Eukaryota; kingdom Metazoa; phylum Chordata; class Actinopteri; order Cypriniformes; family Leuciscidae; genus Hybognathus; species Hybognathus amarus. The sequence continues at coordinate 226,094 of JAQIUQ010004208.1, forward strand.
GCGCATCATTCAACGCTCGGGATGCGCATAAGCACTATGTTCCGCAATGTATTGGAGACTTTCATGTCATAATACTTTTGCGCAATGAAATATTATGAATATTCGTTTATTAAATGTTGTCTTTTGTTGGACAAGAGGTTCTTAAATGCTCCTCATGTTTGGAAAGATGTTTGACGTGTGTTGCTTTTTCAAATGCACGTTATAAGCGACTCGCACTCACAGTGCTTTCAGATGGAGGAAAGCTGTACGTCACAGACAAGCTCCACTTTAAAAATAATCGCAGCCTTTGCTATTTCATAATCGATTAATCATGCTGCCTTAGAATAGAGGGCAAGATTTTATTTTAGCACACCTCCTCTCCATCCCTCACTCATGGCAGACTGACGGTTAGAGGGGAGTGGTTAACGATAGTTTATCCAAGCCATCAAACTGATGTCATCAGAGAAGGAACGCCATTCTAGAACAGAAGCAAATTTTCAAATTTTGATTAAAGATTACCACGACAAACTTTTTTTTTCCGTTGTTTTAAAGGTGCCCTATGTGAAATTGAATTTATGTTGGCATAGTTAAATAACAAGAGTTCAGTACATGACATACAGTGAGTCTCAAACACCATTGTTTTCTCCTTCTTAAATCTCGTTTTTGAAAAACACCCCTGAAAAACAGGCGAATCTGCACATAATACCGACTGTTACGCAACAGTCGGGATCATTAATATGTTCGACCCCTAACATTTGCATATGCCAGCCCATGTTCAATGACAGACAAGACAGAGCTGCGCAGCCGAAGCATGGCAGTCGATCAGTGTTCGGATGTACACATGAACACAAGTATATTTTCGTTCCTTCGTCCGAGCCTCTGAAGAAACAATCGATTAATTTTATTTTCTCTGGAAATTTTCAAACATTTCACCGACGACTGTTTCCTCAACTTGCCAAGAGCTGGCCTCGGATCGAGCTGATGTGTTGTTGTTCAGACAGGTAATCTTTCACTTTAAAATCGTTCAATACTGTTTTTGCATCAGTAAGTCAGGCCAGTGATTAAAAATCAACTTTCACATTGTTTCTTTTAGTAGGAATCTTATTTAAATTGTGAATTTTATACAAAAAGAAAGCGATCAAAGAACAATCACAGCGCGAGTTTATCTGGACACTTGCCGAACTCGTTATGAATTCAATGACGCACGTTACACTGTACAACGAAGCTCTAACTGTATTTACATCATCGTGTCTGCTGCATTAGAGAGTAGAGAGACTGCATTGCAATGATAAGATCTTCATTCTCGTGATCGACACACTCACTGTCCTTTGCTTGCTCAATGCTCATCACAGCAACACTTTATGTGATAGGAATAGATCTAAATGCTTCAAAAACATCTCACGATTCGTTAATCTCGATAGCTGTAATAGTAAAACCTATAATAGCTGTAGTAAAATTATTTGAGAGAGTTTCACATGTAATCCATAGCTATTTCATATGCAAGCATGTCAGCCAATCACAGTAGAGGGCGGTTACACACAACAGACACGCCCCTTCAATCAGAGTGTTCAAAGCAGAGGCTAAAATCAGGCTAGGAAAAATGCCTTTTATTTCTAAATTATGACTATTTTTGATCTAAAAAACATACTAACATTATAAGGGCAATCCAGGAAACATTATAAAATAATAAAAAAAAACATTATAGGCCACCTTTAACTTAGACGCAAAGACTATTAATGTGCGCTAATGAAGTAAATGAGGTGGCTGATAAGAGTGTCTAGAAGTGCAGGTTGTTGGCTCTCCCCTTTCTCCTGAGTGGTCAGCCCTTATTTGCCCATGTGAGAAGCTTACGGTGTCACTGAGCTCCAGGCACATGCCTTGCATACCAGCAGATACTCTGCACACAGTTGGGCATACCCCACGTTTTTCAGCCCCGGGGAACGGATTGCTGGCATTCACAGAGAAGCTCGATTGAGGGCAAAAACGACAGATGCTCCTTTACCCCTGCTCTGGAGAGGTCAAGTCTACAGTCTGTGAACATGTTGTCCACTGACTCTATTTTGGGCTGACAATTTTAAGGGAGGGGAGGGAGAATAGAAATGAGTGTTGCATTGCATTGTGTCATGCTGAGAAAATATATATATTTTTTTTCAGTTGTCGAATGCATTTGCACTTACATAATTCATAACATATATGAATAAGGCAACCACTCCTCACAACATAGTGTTCAGACATCCTTCTCACCCTTCCTCCCCCCTGATTTTACGTAAATAAACTACTCTAATATACTTTAAGCCAATAAATAGCTTAACAATATCCAGGCTTACTCCCTAATGTATGATAGGAGTGGTCCAATTACATACAATGTCACAATTATTTTTGTAGGTGTTGGTCATCATGATTACATTTGCTTTGTGTTCTTTACCAAACTGCCTGCATTTGACTGTATGTTAGCAGCAAAGCACAAACAAAAGAAAAATCTTGACCTGCCAGTTTGGCCCCTTCATAGGTGTGGTTATGGTTTCAACCAAAACCCCCTGAAGCTCTCTGACATTCTGTAAAAAAATGGTTTAATCACTCAAAGACCTGGCTGTTAATGTTGGAGGAACAGATACTTAATCTGTTTGGGCATGTTGAGATTTGGTGTTTAAGATTGCAGTGACTTTTTGCCCTAGGAAATACACACTTAGCATGTCAGAGGCGATTGCATCTAAGGCATCACATTTAATTTAGCAATTGCTTTTTCCCTCCCATTTTGTTTAAATCACAATTGAGTGACAGTAAAGACTATTTGAAGTTCTATTAATCAGAGAATCCTGAAGAAAATGCATCACGTTCTCACATAAATATGGAGCACAACTGATTTTATCACTGATAATAATAAGAAATGGTTTTTTTTAGCAGCAAATCAGCATATTAGAATGATTTTTGAAGGATTATGTGGCTGGAGACTGGAGTAAACCTGAAAATTCAGCTTTGCCATAACCAGAATAAATTACATTTTAAAGCATATTAAAATAGAGAGTAGTCCTTATTAAATGATTTTTTTTTTCACAACATTTATGTTTTTAGTTTATTTTTATCAAATGAATGCTGCCTTAGTGAGCATAAGAGACTTCATTCTAAAATCATACTGAACTTTTTTTTATTATGTGTCTTGTTGATTCCAAAATAACTTTGCATGGGATAATTTTGCAGAATGATTGCTCTGTCTTCACTGATGGTCAGTGTGTAGAATAGGTGAATGCAGATACACTTATATCCTCTGTTTTGCTTGTGTCCAGGTTCAGGCAGTTGCAGCTGGGTTCAGACAGCAGGGTGGCAGAACTGCTTAACCAGGTGAAGCTGAAAAAGTTTGAGTTGGAGCGTTCCCAGATGGTCCAGGAGGAGACCGCCAGGAACCTCAGCCTTTGTCAAATTGAGTGTGAGAAACACCAGAAAAAACTGGAGGCAAGGCTCTATAAAATAAATAAATGTTTCATTTTGGTTAAATCTGTATGGCCCAGATGCCATGCACATGAAACCTCAAAAAGTGATTTCTTTTACCATCACTGCAAGTTAAAACCTGTCAATTGCTCAGTAGTTCAAGCTGTTAATTCCTTAAAGGAATACTTTAACACTTTAACATCCGGGACTTGAACTCTGGTCGCCGAAGCGCAACCATACATGTCAAAGGGAGACCTACGAGGCCATTGGCTCTGACTAGAGAGCGACAGTGCTTAGCATAAGTGAACACACGCTTAAAGGAGAACTCCGCGAACAATGAACCTTTGGTCTAATAAAAAATCGGTACCTTGTCAATCGTTCTCCGATATGTGTTTTCATGTAAATCGAATGTAAAGATTTTTATCTCTAAAAACTGTTTAGCGTATAATGCTAGTAATGGGGGCATTGACTAAGTAAAAAGAAATCGCTAGTTTATACCACTAACAAGGCTCAAAATAGCCCCACACTAACACAGTAACATAATGAGGCTCCATACATGCAAAACGAAGCATTGATAACTTTGTAAGAGTACAGACCGTTATAAAGGCAGTTCACTTCATGTATACACAGCAGGAGCCATCTTAGGAAATAGTCTCGATAAGTCGAACCCTGAACGCCGTTCATTCAGTTCAGAAGTTCGCTGAACTTCATACAGTTCAGCTCACTCAGCACGACGTCGTTTGACTTATCGAGACTATTTCCTAACATGGCTCCTGCTGTGTGTACATGAAGTGAACTGTCATTTAATTATATATAATATATGGAATATATAATTCTTGTAATGAGCTCCACACTGACTCAACTCATTCAGAGACCTGGCAATGATTGAACCCCATATTGCACATATTTGTCAGCATCATAAAGCCTATTTAAACATCATATGACACCACCCTTGTTACTCAAGTTCTGTCGTTATATCTTTGTCCTTCTCTTGATCTGTGTATGCAGGTTCTAACAAAAGAGTTTTGACGGCCTTCAGACATCAACAGACAAACGCATCACAGAACTGCAAGCTCAGAATTCTGAAAGGCAAGCACGACTGGAGACATACGAGCGATTGGAAAAGGAGTTGGACGATGTTACCATGCAGGCTGCAGAGAGTAAGCGAGGAGACCGATTCAAGTCATTTATAGACCAAAGATAAGATAAGACTAGAACATCAGCAAGGTTGCACACTGAAATTAAATGGTCTGTGAGGCAAATTTTTCTTAAAGGTTGCATACAGCTTTGTATGATGCGTTGACGTAATTTCCACTGAAATAGGAAGTTAAGGCGGGACATATTGAATGACCTCTCCCCTTTTCAAATAGCCAATAGCGTTTAATTTACCTCACAGACTTCGTACTTAGCAGCACCATGGAAAAGAATCCAAGCTTTGATATGTTGGATTCAGTTGTAGAGGTGTGAATAAATTCTAGCCATTGCATTCCTAACCAACATACAGTTGGAAAACAGAATAAAACTTGAGCGTTTAAGCAACCGAACACACATCTCCAAACCCATATTACTCCTTGACGTGTCATTATTCACTTTGGCCTGGTGGTATTTATACCATATAGCGGGCAGGATGCTTTAGATTCTAGAGAGCATTTGATTAGACAGAAGATGTGATGAAAAGCTAAAGTCGGCGGTAATGTCATAAAAATCTGATCCATTTTAGCAGAAGTGAGAGAGTGTACGTTTTGAATGCGTATATCATCTAAGTGCTAATTTTGTCATTGTTTTAAAACACACCTTATCCATAACCATAAAGATGAACTGTTACTGAACTGAAAAAAATCAACGTTGAAAACGTGTTGTTTATAACAATTAAAAGTAAATTACACTAAACATTTTAATAAAAAAGATTAATATAGCTTTTTTTAAGCAATGTCCCGAGTTCAGACTGCATGATTTTCAAAGTAGTCGAGTCGCGGGTCGGTGACAGAAGGTTTCACACTGCATGACTTTACAATAGGAAAAATCACCGACACCTGCACGCTGCGGCAAACTACGTTTCAGAAACAAACACGTGAGGTGTGAAAAGGAAACAATGCGACACCACACGTGCAAGACCGGAGTTCTCACGTGAGACTTTTTTTTCGACCCGGTTGTGGTACAGCTCAGGTAAAACATCAAACAGACACCGAGTGCTCGTGACAAATTTCTTCAAATTTTTCTTCCATTTATTCTGTCCAAATAGAACGAGAAGAAGCTTTTTTTCTGAAACAATGCCATATCATGTTGATATGTGATCTGTAACTCCTCCCCGAACTCCCTGCTGCTCTGTATCTTGCTCTCTCACTGGCTGCCGGTGAAGCTTTCGAATGATACCTAATCTATGATGATTACTAAAATATGTGATATGGAAAAAAGGCAATAGAAAAAGAGCGCCAGTCATCCCGCTAGCAGGACGTGACCGTTGATTAAACCTGTTTTTCTCAAAATTCCATTTCTGAAAATCACAGCGATCAGCCGAATTCAGATAACCACAACTTTTGTTACAGACAAACTATAAAAGAAATAAAAACAGATCAAACAGATAATGGAAAGGGCTTAAACCCAGCCCGTAATATGTCAATTTTTACCATGTGTTGGGTTTTCCCTGATCGCATCACATATTCATATTTTTAAAAAAAAAAAGTCTTTAAATTCTGACATGAGGGTCTTATTTCTGCATGTATGGTTATGTAGGTTTAACGACGTCAAAGCTGTGGTTAAATTAAATGTAAACAATGTTGTAATAGTTAAAATTACTGCATTTTTCCCCATTGGTTTTGCATGTTCAACATGCCATACTACATAAGACAGACAGACCTGATGATGATTTTAAAAAATGGCCTTAGGGCCTTGTCCTTAAACAACTCTCTTCGAAACGTCAGTGAATATGCTGACACTGAGGTGATGTGATGTGAAAGGCTGGCCTAGGCAGGTTTTTAAATCCCTCAGGTTAACAACAGGTTTTTTCTTCCATCAAGTTAAAAACTGGTTTTTAACATCGTAAAATCTGCATAGATTAACCTTAAAAAGAATGCCTAGTTCAAGGAATGCCTAGTGCAAGGACCGCCATGTGATCTGCGTTTCCTGCCTGGGAGAGGATCATGCAGCTCTTGCGCTCGCTGACGGCGGCTGCCTCACTGTGAGCTTTTGCCAATGGTGACTCTGAGGACTCGCCTGGCATTTCTTCCCGAGACTGCACTTCCACCCCCTACAGTGCCGCACTGTAAAAAGCGGCATACTCAACGGGTCCCTGAACCTTCTCTAGCACGTGAAAGCTCACTGGATCGCCCGCCAGATCACTCGGGTCACTCACCGACGGACAATGGCCGCCTCTTCTGTCATTGATGACGACGAGCCAGCTGTATCTGTGAAGGAGGCCAGCTGCTCTTTACTGGCGTCGGACAGTAAGGATTGGGCGAGCACTGTTGACCTCCCCCCTCTGCCTGTGAATCGTCAGAAAAATTGAGTTGGAATTGAGTTGGAGCTGATGCGTCTACTCTCGCAGGCCATTGCAAGCCTCAGCCTTGAGTGGGAGGCGTCTGCTGCAGCCTGCACGCAACGACTGGATTGGTGCTTCCTTCAAAGGAACCACACCCCACCGCTTCTAGACCCGTGCCTTTTCTTCCTGAGCTTCACAAAGAAGTCGTAAAGTCCTGGAACGCCCCCTTCTCAGCCCCAGTGAGTTCCTCTGTCTCAGCAACATTCTCCATGGTGGATGGTGCGAAGGACAGAGGTTACCACTCTCTTCCCCCCGTGGAAGAAGCCGTCACAGCCCATCTTTGCCTGCCCTCTACTGGACGGTGATCTAAGAAGGTCCTACCATCTAATGGTACGTTCACACCGGATGCGAATAGCGTGTCAGGCGTGAATGATTTCAATGTTAAGTCAACGCAAAGATGTGTTACGCGCGTGAAAAATTCCTGCGACGCGAATGAGGCGTGGAGGGAAGACGCGGAATTGAGCTTCTGGCGCGTATACGCGTGAATGATTTATTTAGTGCCATTTGTGCATTCACGCTGTTTGACGCGAATTCGTGTCTGCCGCCTGAGTTGAAAAATCTGAACTTTGGCGTGAATTCGCGCCGCGTTAACCAATCAGGAGCCTAGCTGCTTGCTCACGTGGTGAAGTGTCTGGATGCTTCAATAAATTATTTTGTAATATGACTAAATGCATGGTGGGATTATGCACAACAAAGCAAATATTTTATCACTTAAAACATTATTTCTATATACGAGACATGTTCATTTTGTATTGAATGTTATTCATTCCATATCTAGATTATATGAAATAGTATTATGATGTAAAGACAATCAACATATGTGCATAAGTTCGTGTCTGGACGTGAGAGAGAAAAAAAATCACAGGACAGGTTAATAACTTTTGGAAACTGGCTCTATTTATCATCAAAACAAAAATAAATGACAGCTAGATTAGGTGGATGAGGGCGAGGTGATCCTCGCTCCGATGCGGGACAACAGGTCATCAAACTGGACAGCGGGACAGGCGGAAGTACCGCTGCGGCCTTCATCCAGGCGCAGCTCCTGGAGCGAGCAAATGGTGAAACTAGCCAAACGGTTCGCGCTTGAAGGGTCCGGTGGACACAAATACGGCGACGATGATCCCATCGCTGTTCTAGCTCTCCAGAGCACATACAGTGCAGTGACTCTTTCTGACTGAATGCTCGATCAACATAAACAAAGACGGCCGTCAACGGGTTTAGGTTTTGACGCGCGTAAATTTCGCTTCAAACTTTTATTTTACCTGCGTCAGTTTCGCTCTTGACGCATCGAATTAACACAAGTGGTCAAAGTGTCAAACTAGACGCGTGATTCGCGTCCGGTGTGAACGTAGCATAAGGCTTGTCGCATCACTTTAGTCGTCACTTCCGCACTACTCCGCCGCCGAGCAGGCTGTGTTGCCACTTCATTCAATGGCCATACTTCAGATACTCCAGGCCGACCTTCTCCGAAAACTGGACCATGGCTTCTTCTCACCGTTGCTGAGAGACACCTTTGGTTGACGCTGTCGGAGATGCCGAACTCGAAGCACTCTGTGTTCCTTGACGTGCCCATCTCTTCGGATCTTCCGTCAAAGATTGTGCGGATAGATTCATTGAGGTTCAAAAGACTCACAGGCTCTGAAGCACTTCCTCCCGAAGCACTCGAGCTCTCGCAGCAGGCCACCCTAAACAGCCGTCTGCTCGAAGCTCACAGTCTCCGCCCACCGCCGCTCCACAGCATCGCCAGGCCTGGTAACAGAGACCACGCTCTTGCCCTGCTGAGCCGCCCGCCACAATACAGGGCTCGCACAAAATAAAATCGTAGCTCACGTCGATTGCGCATTAAATGTTGTGAATGTGCCTGCGACTTAGTGCCCACAAACACTACATGCCACATGTCCCACGGTTTCTGTAAAAACAAAAACCAACACACACATAGTCAGCTCAGGCCGACGGTGTTTTCCGTGCAGTAAATGTGCCCTCTGTCTTGCGCTCACATTCACTCATAGACATGTTAAGCAAAAGTTGATTCTCTTCAAGACATTGTGTCAGAGAAATGATCTAAACTGAATTTAATAAATCTAACATGTAATGCATTTATATATATAAACTTAATTTTTAGTTAATTCTCAACTGAACTACTGAAGATTGTCTGCCAAATGGTGCACTGCAATAAGCAACAAGCATGTGATCTGAAAGATTGTGGGGCTGATTCCTGCCGGGTACAACATTATAAAAGTTTGTAATGTTGTGTCACTGCGATTTCCTTTTTATTTGGGAAAGCATTGTACTAATATTTCTTCCTCTTAGATTAGTGTTTTTGTTTATTCTGTGTTCATTTTCATCTTAACTTCTGGAATCACTGAATCGCACACATACTGACAACTTTTTTTTACTTATTATTATATATTTTGTTCTAAATGTAGTAAAGCAATTTTGTTAACATTTTTTTTAATGTAAACTTACTTGTGGTTCAACCAACATGCAGACAAAGGAGAAACGATATAGACAGAACCTTTTCAGTTGGTTATTCTTGAGGTCTATAAGTCAATCATATAATTTTAACTTATATGTATAAATACACAACTTATTTTCCATAAAAATTAGGCATTCGCTTGTATTAAATCTGTTAGGAAAAATTACTTTTATTGCCTGATGGTTACAGCATGTGCCATTTTTAAAGTCATTCATTAAAAACAAAAATTGAAAGTGGTGTAAAAGTTTTTCAAATCCAAAATAAACCAATATTGATTACAGAGAGTACATTTATAGAAACTTGGTTCAAGATCTTGTTTGTTATTGACCTTTATGTTCGTTCTCAATTGGTTATATAAACTGGCTCTTGAGTCTATACATCACTCTCATCTTTATCTCTTTAAACACTACTTCACCGTTTTTCATGTCTACATAAACTTTCCAACACAGTTTGTACTGTAAGAAAAGATAGAAAACTGTTGATAGTCCTGTAAGTGCTCTCCCTTCTGGCAATTATGCTAGTTGGGTGGTCTAGACACACTTGTTCTTAAACATACTTTTTTCCTCCTTTTTTTAGTTGAAAATGAAGAGGAGGCAGAGAGGGTGCTGTTTTCATATGGTTATGGTGCAAACATTCCAACAACTGCTAAGAGAAGACTGAAGCAAAGGTAAAGTCTGAGGAGGTCACTCATCTTTGAAAACCAGAAGCTCATCTTTGTGTTTACTGACTGTTTTTATGTCTGCGTGACTCTAATCATAGGTTTCTGAATGTGTGTGTGTGTGTAGTGTTCACTTGGCACGTAGGGTTCTGCAGCTGGAGAAACAGAATACGCTGCTTCGGAGAGACCTGGAAACACATACGGCGCACAGCAGCCAGATCTCTGAAGAGGTGCCGCATTTCACTCTTTTTACAAGAATGCATAGACGCACATGTACACATACAGTGATGGGATTGGGCGGTTTGGGGTTGGGAGTAAAAAAATTGGCAGTAAATAGGCAGTTTTGTGTCTGAATATATATTTTATTTAAACCGTTTTAATGTAAAATGTAGAGGCAAAGAACCACCGACGTCAAAACCAGAGTGCATTCAAATATTTTAATGCACAACTAGGCATGGATTATCTGACTTATACCATGGTTATTCGCCATAAGAAAGTGGTTACTGATGTTTGCAGTGCAATATTTGACTGCAAGGATAAAAATTAGTTATTTTTGGTAGTTAAAGGGATAGTTCACTTTGAAATTAATTTTTGATATGTTTTAGCTTACCTCCAGGGCATCCAAGATGTAGGTGTCTTTGTTTCCACAGTATCTTCAATTTTGATCATTTTAGGTAAAACCGTTGTTTTCTGTCAGTCAGTACACTTGAGTTGCAGGGGTCCACCTTATAGAGCAGTCAAAACTAAACATTATTTAATGACTCATAAATGTAAGTACACATTGATGCCCTGAAGACACGAAACGAGTGGTTTTTGTGAGAAAACGAACAGTGTTTATCTTTTTTACCTCTTGTAATCACAGTGACGCCCAAGTGATCTGAATCAGTTGTGCAGTGTCCAACTGAACCGAACTGAATCAGTTCATTGTTACACCGGAAGTGATCGCTTGCGTGTGACGTCACTCAATATTTACAAGGAGATTTTGGAAGTTTTACCTTTTACTAAACATATTTAGATATTCCGAAATCGTCTTCCATTGCAGGTTTTCGTACATATCTAAATATGTTTAGTGCAGGGGTTCTCAACTCCAGTCCTCGCGACCCACTGCTCTGCATATTGTGTATGTCTCCCTTATTTAACACACCTGATTCAGATCCTCAGCTCGTTAGTATAGACTCTAACGCTGTCCTAACGAGCTGAGGATCTGAATCAGGTGTGTTAAACAAGGGAGACATACACAATATGCAGAGCAGTGGGTCGCGAGGATCTCAAGTTGAGAACCCCTGGTTTAGTGAAAGGTAAAACTTCCGAAATCTCTGTATAAACAAAGAGTGACGTCGGACGCGCATGCCCCGTATGCGCTGACCGAAGGAAGTGGATACGGTTACACAAGGTAAAAAATATATAAATATTGTTCGTTTTCTCACAAAAACCACTCGTTTTGTGTCTTAGGGCATCAATGTGTACTTACATTTACGAGTCATTAAATAATGTTTAATTTTGACTGCTCTATAAGCTGGACCCCTTAGCCTCAAGTGTAAAATGATCAAAATTGAAGATACTGTGGAAACAAAGACACCTACATCTTGGATGCCCTGGAGGTAAGCTAAAACATATCAAAAATTAATTTCAAAGTGAACTATCCCTTTAAATCTCATTTTGAATCAGACAGAGATATAGTGCAAGACAGATAGATGCATGTGAATGAATTATAGGCAAAAACAATGAGCTTGTTAAAGCAATTATTACAAGTTGTGATCATAATGATTACAATAATGGGAAAATTTCAGAGTTGACTTCATCTCAATTCCTTGTAAGAGGCTGGATCCAAACCTGAGCTGGGGTAATCTCTAGTTACCTTCGGATGGGCATACCAAGGTAGAAACAGAAAAGCAAATGGAAGAAAATTTGCATAGATGCTATTCATAACACACATGTGATTGTTTGGCTAAAGACATCTCTTTAATCTAGATTTAAACTGGTAGAGCGTGTCTGAGCCACAATCATTACTAGAAAGGCTACCTTTAGTGATGTGTAGCCAATTAGGTTGCCATACTTTTAAATTTGTTCTCTGCACTTCACCCATCCAAGTGCACACACACAACCATGAGTGTACACCCACAAAAATGCAGCCGGAGCAGTGGGCTATTTTTATTTTTTATTTTTTTGCTGGTGCTTTAAGGGCATCTCAGTAATGAGAGTGAAAGAAAGCGCTACCTACATTTCCTGACGGTACTGAGACTCAAACCTGCGACCTTCGGGTAACAAGTCTGATTCTCTGGACTTAAATATAAGTACTACAGGGCTCCAGACTAACTTTTCCACTGTTTGAACTGGTGCTACCAACTTTCTCAGTTGGTCGCACCAGCATTTGATTTGGTTCGCACCTTTTTTCTTTTTTTCTTCTTTTTGCAACATGCCATGGGATTAATCAATGCATGCTGATGAATAGTGCTTTTAATGGACCAGAGCTAGAAAAGGCTTTCTGTGTTGCAGCATAAATACCTGTAATATATTAATTATCATTGCCAAATTTCAGGATTTTGATGGATTTGACAGTAATTTTAATGTGTAATTTTAAGCATTTTACATTTGAATTATATGCAATCTATCTATTCACATTTGAATCATAATCTTCTCTATCTATCTATCTATCTATCTATCTATCTATCTATCTATCTATCTATTATTATCTTTCTATCATTTAAAAATCAAATGTATGCATTACATTTTAAAAGATTGGATTATAATAATAAGCTAATACAGATTTTTCGTTATAGAAATGTATAGTTGTAACAAAAATCAGAAATATTACACTCCTTGCCTTATGCATTTTATTGTAATTTCCTTTTCCTCAATCGAGCAATTACTCTCATTTAACTGCTGAAAAGACTTAGGAAGGGGCACGCTGTGTGAGACATTTTCAGTTTTATATGCCTTAATTTGTGAATTCGTAACTGCGCGCTTTCACCATCAGTGTGCAATGCGCGTGACGTCTACGTTTCGTCAATAAATAAACTGCACTTGTCTTGCGGAAGAACACTGTATCGGGTCTACTTCTCTCCATTAATGTCTATGGTGAGTCACGCAGGCACTGGGCAACTCCGCATCCGAAGTTCGATCCCGGGATAAAACAGTCCGAATATAAACACTTATTATAGGCGTACCGTAGTGATTCAGGATAAGTCAAAAACATGGTTTGGAAAATGGATTCATGTAGCCTACTCGTTCATTTCTGAACATAAGTTACTGTCTGCAGCAGCTGATACACCGGCGTTCTGTTGCGCAAGCGTCCACTCGCACACATGCGACCACGTAAAATTTTAACTCGCACATTCTGAAAAATGGTCACATATGCTCTGGAACACTGTACTACCAAAAGTCCAGAGTTTTGTGACCTTAAAGCAGGGTGTCCAAACTCGGATCCTGGAGAGTTTAGTTCCATCTTGCCTCAATACACCTGCTTGTAAGTTTTTAGCATGCCTAATGACCTTCAACAGCTAATCAAGGCCTCTTTCAGGTGCGTTTAATTAGAGTTGGAGCTAAACTCTGCAGGACAGTGGCCCTCCAGGACTGAGTCTGCGATTAATTACTTGAGGAAAGTGGTTCCAAACCTGTATGAGTTTATCAAAAGAAAGTATTTTAAAGAATGTTGATTTAAAAGAATTGGTCAAATAAGTAATTCCTCAGTCTTATCAGAATTCAATAGAAAATTACGGGGTCATCCAATATTTCATATCTTTAACACACAGTCAACTTGGATAATTTTGAGATTTTATCTGGTCGTGATAATCATTTATAACCTGAGTGTCATCAGCATAACAGTGAAAACTTAATTCCATGTTTTTTAATAATATTACTAACGGCATGCATATTGAAAATAGCAGAGGGCCTAAAACAGACCCATATGGCACTACATAATTTACTGATGTTAGTTTGAATAATTCCCTGTTTCAATAAACAAAATCATAGTCAGATAGATACGATCTCAATCACCTTAATGCCTGTCACTGAATACCAGTGTAATTTTGTAATCGATCTATGAGTATGTCATGATCAATAGTGTTGAACACAGGACTAAGATCAAGTAAAACTAGTATTGAATTGGAGGCCTTAGTCAGAGGCAAGACTCAGACTCAGTAAGTCATTTGTAATTTTAACAAGCACAGTTTCTGTGGTGTGATGGGGCCTGAATCCTTACTGAAATTGTTCACTCAGTAATTATTTGAGTAAGTACAATGTAACTATGGTCAGACCCCATCATACCACTGAAACTGCGCTTGTTAAAATTACAAATGTGCTTGCTTCTGACAAAGGCTTAATTTCAACAATAGTTTTACTTGATCTTAGCTGTGTTTAACACTATTGATCATGACATACTCATAGATTTTCATAAGGTATTCAGTGACAGGCATTAAGGTGTTTTAGATTGTTAACTACCTGACCATTTATGATTTTGTTTATTTAAACAGGGAATTATTCAAACTAACATCAGTAAATTATGTAGTGCCATATGGGTCTGCTATATGCATGCCCTTGGTAATATTATTTAAAACATGGAATTAGTTTCCACTGTTTATGCGGCTAGATACTCAGTTATAAATTTTATCACGACCAGATAAAATCTCAAAGTTATCCATGTTGACAGTGTGTACTTTAGAGTTATGGTTAGGGTTTGGTTTTAGGGTTAGTTGTAATTAAGAATAATTTACTGTTATTACTATTGGAAGTACATGTAGTGTCATGTAGCTATGTCACCTTAAAATAGTAAACTTAAAAAGTGTTTTCGAATTGGTTGCTGATAAAAGGAAATGACCATATTTGGATCCTACAGCATTGTACAGAAGAAAGAGAGCTTTCTAACTGTGTGTGTGATGAGAGGGTGCAAATCGCGATCTCTGAGCAGCAGGATGATTTATAACGACAATTTTTTAAGAATTTATGAGAAATCTACAGATGCAAACAGACAAAGTGTAGTACAATAAAGACCTAAATGTGTATTTCATACATTTTTTTTTTCACCACAAGTCTGAAAATGTTATTAAAGACAAATATCCAAAAATCTCAAAATTGACCTGTGGAAAAAAACGTGTCTCGCCTTAAATCAATTCCTGAATGTGAGTGTTAAAATATCTGACAATCAGTGCTTTATTGACCTTGACCAATAAGTCTGACAGAAACATAGGGCACTGGAGGTCTATACACAGTAGCCAAAGCGTGAGGTAGCAGGTATTTATTTTTTTCTGATATCTAAAAATGTAACATTCAACACAAGCACTTCAAATGAATTAAACCTGTGAGTAACATTGTTGCAACATCACCACCACCACCAATCAGATGGGGATTATAACAGCAGCCTGGTGGAGTAAACTCATTAGGACTCGATATAGTCATTTGGTTTAAGCCAGGTTTCAGTCAAAACTATTATCTGTGTTTATCTCTTTTAATTTACAATAACCACCTTATGAGTGATTGATCTAATGTTTGGAAGCCCAAGCTTTTCAAATAGGTTTTATTCACTCATTTTATGTTTTTCTGGTTTAATCATGATTAGATTTTTTTTGTAGATCCTGTAGTAAATGTATTATTTTACCTCATTATTCGGGAAACAGACACAGTCTCTATAAAATGGACTACATGCTAGGCTTGCTGCGATAGTCATTGTTACACAGTGTTTTACCCCCCCACTGTCATTTATACTTTTGTATAGTAATACAAATCATGTAGTTCAGTTAGAGAACTGACACTAGAGTTAAAATATCTGCTCAATGCAATGTGAGGCAAACAAGAGTCACAGCAAATATCAACAGCTGGAGAAAAATTTAATTTAAGACGTGACAAGAATCACTTGCTGACTTACAAGACGATGGCGGAAGATTTTGTTTCAAAGCTAAATTTAAAGCTCCTATTTGGAAATATTTTGGATTTAAACCCAATGCTAATAAGGAACCTGCAATGGGTAGTTGTGTTGTTCTGGTTATTGTGTTTTTCATTACCCTCTTTAATTTCTTCTAATGCACATGGCCGCATGGGCATTCATAAAGGTCTGTTTCCACTGGCGCAAAGCAGAGAGATCATTTTCAATTCATTCCTTTGGAAGTTGAGCTTCACCGTGCGCTTTTTTTTTAGCCTGGGTTTCCCCATTTTGCCTTGCCGCAGCGCGATTTTATTTGCGCTGCTAGGCAGTCTGGATACCATGAACCAAATTTTCCCTAGAAATGGGCTCTATGCACGGCGGTATTTCTGGTGAAGGTCTTAGGATGCTCGAGAACTTCCGCCAGTCGTAGAGTCCAATGCAATACTGAGAATTTATAATGAATTTTATATTCCATGGTTATACTAAAGAAACGTTTGTCACAAAAACAGACAAATCAGACACCCTCGTTGTGTTTATGCTTCTTTTTAAAATTATATTAAATAAACATAACTATATATAAAATTACATCTAAACGTATGAAAGTTTTCGTTTCAAAGTCGGGAGGACAGTACATTTTGAAGACCGTTTTCCTTGGTTTTCCTCCGCTTTAATCTCCCCAACCGGAAACTGAAGAGCATCCTTGCGTCAAATGCGGAACTTATGCGTGCATATAGCCCATTGGGAACCAATCACAGAACGGGGAGGGAGCACAGGCGCATTTGATAGATGTACAGGCGCATTTAATAGACATTCGTAGCACCCAATAATACGGCTCTGGGCATTCGTAAACCATGCCTCAAATACGAGAAAATGTACATATGGTTTCCAGACCACGTTTCATTCTCAATGATACGTGGTCTGGCGTTAGCCAGGCTAGCGCATTTTACTTTTCTTTCAATTTAACGATTTACAAATGAGTTGCAACCCCAACTCCCAACGTCTCCCAGCACCCCCATCCATCCTAGTCATTCCTTTATTACCAGTGTTGGAACATGTCGATTAACATCACATCCCAACTACATGCACACTTCTATCAATTGAGTAGCACAACAAAGACTGTGATTTAAAGATTGACTTACTCTAAGATCACATTATATCCTATATTAAGATGGCAAAATCAAAAGCTTGAACTGTAGCACCACACCATAAGCTTGCTTTTGTTCATGGTATAAATAATTGTTTGCTTTTGAGAGATCACTAAGTGTGTTTCAATAATGTGTCCAGTAATGCTACAAAAGCAAGGACAAACCTGATCCAGCAGCAGGAGTCACTCATGTACATTTTATAAAGTCAGTCTGCCAGTCCACCCCAATGAAATACCAAGTAAAAGGAGAATGTGCACAAAATAACTAAAGATATATAATAACATCTATTTATCCATCCATCCATCCATCCATCCATATGTGCATACACCTAACTCATGTTGTTCAAAACCCATATAACTCAAAAAGAGAAATCTTTAAAAAAAAATGCATCAGTATAGGAATGCTTGAATGAATGGGAACTGATGTTGTCAAGCTTGAAAAAGGATGCACAAGCACCATAAAGAAATCGGGAAATGTTGTACATTCACCTAGTTTTCTTTGACGTGTCCATGAGAGAAGTCTGATTTGTGAAGAGCTTGTTTATTTTGGGTTTGGATCTTTTCAGTTATTTTTCATCTAGTTCATTCTTGTTCATTTAGATTATTTGTTCCTGAATAATAATGACTAATCATTTTACTCAATGATCTATTTGTAGTGATTAACTGCTCACTGCAGGGGAAGAATATGGTGGACCTGATCTTAAATTTCTCCACACAAACATATTGTAAAATAAACTTTTAGCATTTTTTAAGCTTCAAAGCCTCTGTCCCCATTCATTGTAATTGCATTGCAAATATATATATATATATATATATATATATATTTGTAGAATTCTTCAAAAATTTCGTGTGTTTCCTCTTGTAACATGAGAATTTAATGATAACTTCAGAAATTCTGAATCTTTAGTAATAACTCCCAACCGTGGGACAGAAAGTGTGTTCTAGTCCTAACTGCTGTTAGATTTTGCTGTATTTGGCCGAGCAGTGATTTGGGTGGCTCGCCAATGTATTCAATTTCTCCAATACATAAAATAAGTAAGCTTGATCAGTTCTTGTGGGGAGAAGAATTTATTGAAGGTTTGTAGTGTTGTAGTCCTTCAGCAGCAATGTTAGCATGTCGTCCTTCAACAATTTTAACCCAAAGTTCTGTCTGTGAACTTTATACATGAAGACAAAGCCTATGGGCTACAAACAATAGAAACCTGTTAGGACCTCCCACACGAGATCTAACTTGCTAATCCACTCTGAACAATGCTGATTCTTTTTATTTATTCAGTTTCTATGGGCCATCCATCTGAATGGGCTATTTGGCACACACCTTTGCAGAAACAGACTGAGTGGATTACGTCTGATACACAGTCACAACGTAAATTAATTGTTGTTTCTGAGAAGTACTGACTTTGTGGTGGTTCACTTGCTTGTTTTTCTAGTAGGATTATGTTTGCTCACTGAGGACTGTCTTACCTGATCTCAAAATGGCACCAGCCAAGAGAGAAGAGAAAGGGAAGTACGTCACGTGACCTGAATTGTAAATACATGTAGAAGTACCATTGTTAGACACATTAGGGAAGGAGCGTGTGTGCTTTGGAAAGCCCAACTTCATGCTTTACATGCATTGATCCTCTACTCTGCTGTGATTAAGATTAGAGTTGTTGCCAGTTTGTAAGAAAAAAATACATTTTAGATGTTATCATATATTTTTGGCAATATGCAATGAGAAATCTAAAAAAATATATAAATTGATTATAAATATAAAGTGTAAGATAAAAGGATGAATCACCCTTAATGATTTGGAAGACCCAATTTGTATATTGTGTTAACATGCACATTGAAAAACATGTTCATTTGACATCTCTGCTTCAGTTGGCAGATTCTATAGCCATGAGACCATAAGTGAGACCTTTTTGGCCATTATTGAACTGGAAGGGCATCATAAACAACATTTTAAGAGTGTCTAAAGCAGATTTCAATTGACCCTTCGTGCTAAGCCCCGCCCTCCCTTGTTACTGTTGCTATGCCTGTCAAGCTTTCGCGGCTGGCCCATCTATTATAGTGTGGATGCACCCAGTGTCAGACATTCCCAATGAGAATTAGTAATTTTCGGCGAACAAGTGAAATATCTGAGAGAGCAAGGCAAAAGGGACTACAGTATGCATTCGAGGGATATATTCACAACATTATATGCAAACGATTAGAGAATAATTTCTTAAAAATGTAAGTTAAAGCCTAACGTTATAGTCCCAGCGCAAGCAGCAGTGCCTCATGCCGACCGTTCAAATGGGAAACACAAATTAAGGAACAGCTATGTACATACACAGCAGGGTATGTGAAAATAATCTTAAAAATTATAAATCAAACTGCTTATCAATAAATCTTGTGGAATAACACTAATACCGGGAGAGCCGCGATCGGATATGGGTTAAGTTAAGGGTTAACGTTAGTAGGACGTCGATTAACAAAATGCTGAAATATATTTTAAAGTAGGTCAGTGAGCCTTTGTCTTGTCTCTTAATCGTCTTATTTTATGTTATCATTATGACCAAAGAACCGTCAATATTTCCAAGCAATAGGTGTTTTTGTTAAGCATGTCGACATTTACCAGTAGTTGTGAATGGGTCATAGATGCTAGATCACGCCAATCCTTTCTCCCCTTGGCTTTTAGATTTTCTGGAAGGAAAACTATTCCTCTCCCGGTCCAAACTTTTAGTATACCGGCATCAGATTTGCACAATCCATACGCACAATGCTTCAGCATGTTTTCCTCGTTCGAAAGCTTGCCAGACCTCCGCGCATAGTTACGGTTGCTAAGACATGTTTGGCCAGTGGCAGTTTTCGGGCGTGGCTTAGCGAAGGGTCAATTAATGGGTGGACTTTGAAAGGACTGTCCACTGGCTGCGTATTTCCTTGCAACTGCCCTGAGTTTGAAGATACAGAAAAATCAGGTCCATATAGAGACCGAATGAATGCACAGTTACAGCAGAAGCAGGTGCATCTGCTAAATACTGTCTTGAATGATTATGCAAACTATTACTTTGTCTTTAATAACTGTAAAAAAAGTGAAACTGACTGATTTGTAGCTATTTATTTTCACTTTAATATGAAAGAATTATTTTTCTGATCAAAGTTGCCAAATTAAATCCTTAAATGATGACAGTATATTGCAAAAAATAAACAAAGGGGAGAAAGTAAAACATTTTTAGTTACTGTAAATTAAATAAAACTCTGAAGGTCTCTTTAAAAGGTACAGAAACTGCTAAAAAGTCCAACCCTTGCACTTTTGAGCTGTTAGTCATCAATTAGTCAGCATGTAATTGGTTTCACTAAGTGATTTAAAGCATATCAGCTGCTAATAACTTAGATAGAATACATAGCATATGATAAGTGCTTCGTGAACAGTTATCAATGTATATTACATGTGATAATGTAGCATTCACTGGAACATAAGTTAACGACAGACTGACTGCAGATGCAGAATCTAGGCTAATCCAAACCCACAGATTAGATTGTATTGTCAACAAGGATTTTCTTTCCTAATTGTCGTTCAGTCCTAGGTTGCAATCAAAAAAATGCAATCAAGTGCCTATGTACTTACTTTACAATGCAAAACACTTGGGATATCTTATTTATTACACATTTAAACGTTACACTTTAGCTGAATCATAAATCATGTTTACGTTTATATAACTACAGCATAAAAATAAATCAAATCACAAGAACTGACAAGTATACACACCAAAGGGGGCATTCCGAATGATGTAGTTTAGAATATCTACTCTATTGTAATATACTGTAAAGTAAATATGGTATTTAGTGGGAAAATTGATCTGGTCCTGATGTTCTGGATTGATGTTCTCTGGTGCACTTTAAGAGTTTAGGAGCTCCAACCAATAATCAGTGTGCAAATTGAACAAAGAAATAGTCAGTACATTGACTTCTGCCTGATTCTTATATGTGACTCAAACTACTTTTAGTTGTAATATGTTTTTGTTTTAATCTCCTTGTATGTTTTCCCCTCAAATTGAACCGTTCGATTTTGTGATGTCACACGATTGGACGCCCCTCCTGCGATTGTTGATTGACAGCAGCGTTTCAACACATCGCTGTGCGAGCTGTTACCATAATCCGCCATTGTTGATACACTGCAGCAGAATGGCGTCTAAGCAATTGTGGTGTTCTCTTGGGTGATGTTGATGGCCCCTTTAAATATATTTTCCGGCTGCCACAGTTGAAGTTGATGTGTGTGTGTGTGTGTATATATATATATATATATATATATATATATATATATATATATATATATACATACACACACACACACACACACACACACACACACTACCGGTCAAAAGTTTAAGATCGGTAAGATTTTTTATGTTTTAAAACATGTATGATTATTATCCATTTTGAAAACAGTTTTTTACATTTTTATTTCAGGATTCTTTGATGAATAGAAAGTTTAAAGAACAGCATTTATTTAATTAGAATCTATTCTAACATTATAAATGTCTTTACTGTAACTTTTGATCAATGTAACTCATCCTTGATGAATAGAAGTATTATTCTTATTTATTTATATGTATATTTTCTTATTTATTTCCCCCCAAAAATAAAATACAAATTCTTACTGACCCCAAACTTTTTAAAGGGTAGTGTTTAATTTAACAAAAGCTTTCCATTTCAGATAAAAGCTGTTCTTTTGAACTTTCTATTCATCAAAGAATCCTGAAATAAAAATTTAAGAAACAGTTTTCAACATGGATAATAATCATACATGTTTTTGGAGCATAAAATCATCATATTAGAGTGATTTGTGAAGGATCATGTGACACTGAAGACTGGAGTAATGATGCTGAAAATTCAGCTTTTTTTCAGAGGAATAAATTACATTTTAATATATATTAACATAAAAAAGTAATTTTAAATTGTCATAATATTTCACAATATTTGTGTTTTTTGTGTGTTTTTTATCAAATAATTGCAACCTTCGTGAGCAGAAAAGACTTCTTTTAAAAACATAAAAAATCGTAATCGATCTTAAACTTTTGACCGGTTGTGTGTGTGTGTGTGTGTGTGTGTGTGTGTGTGTGTGTGTGTGTGTGTTGTATATATATATATATATATATATATATATATATATATATATATATATATATATATATATATATATATATATAATAAATCTTGTAAATGAGAGAGACACAGTCATCGGGATTAGTTTGGATCAGATTTTAATAAAGAGGACATCACAAGTCTATACTTGTTCCTTTCTGCCCTTTTACACCACATTTTAAACCTGGTACATGCTGTTCTTGGCCCAAAGTAAAATGATTCATGAATTAATTTTTTTAACTCTTTTTAAAATGGGTAATAACGCATTGTCCACAAAGTCATTATCATTGTCTTATTAGAGGATACTGAGATAAAAAGTATGGAACAGTGTTGTTACGTGATCATTTGGTCTGGCACACTAGGCTCATAAAGAATGGCCAGAGGGAAGAAAGTTTAATTGCATCTTTCAAAACTACCCAAGAAAAAAAATCACTTTATATATATGACTTGTTCCACAGACATAACATCTGAGCTTTTCCTTTCATTGACGTTTAAAGCTGTCATAACAAGATCATAGCAGACCGTAACTGTCATGCTTGGTGTTCTCACAAAGCACCTGAAACATCAATGTGTTGATGTACTGTATTTGGCCTGTACGCGTATGCCTTGTTTACATTCGTTACTTTTCTTAGTAACATGTGATCGCCCCCTTTTGTGTTGCCCTATGAGACGCACACTCCGACTTATCCTCAGCCAATTGGAAGAGCCGTCGAGCACTGTTAATGAGTTTACCGTGAACCTGGCCTCTGCTTTTAGCAAACAGACCTTTACTCTGTCAGACATGTCTGATTGGCACTTGTATGTCTTTGTAATTCACTGAGGAAGAAAACCAAGTTTTCTTTACAAAATTCCTTTAGATTGCTCTCTTAGCCACCCACACAGCAACAGCCTCACATCGCATGCAGACTTTTACGAACCCCACCCTGCCACAAAAGCTCAGAGATAGCAAAGTTCTTACCTGTGAACTGTTTCACAAGCCATCTTCTGTTTCACACTCTGTCTTATCATTCTTGACAGTCACTGACTGATGGCTTGAAATAATGTATAATGACAGACAGGATTTTAACTCGGTTAAAGGACTGCACTTTTGATGAGTAGAACCAGCTCATGTATGTATTCCTAAAAAAGGTGTTTTGCTATAACCTATTAGCAAAAGTATTTACTACAAAGTAATAAATCCCCTAGGCAGTCTGTATTATACACTTCCATTCAAAAGTTTGGGGTTGGTAATAATTTTCAATGTTTTGGAATAAGTTATCTTTTATGCTCACCAATGCCACATTTATTTGATCAAACGTACAGTGCTATAATATAGCCAGTATCATTGTGAAATATTATTTCAATTTAAAATAACTGTTTTCTACATGAACACACAGCCATAGTCCTCACATGATCTTTCAGAAATCATTCTATATGCTGATTTGGTGCCCAAGAAACATTATTACCTTTTAAAAAGGGTTGTGACACTTAATATTTTTTTGTGGAAAACGATGCATTTTTTCAGGATTCCTTGACTAATAGAAAGTTATATAGAACAGCATTTAGTTGAAATCTACATTCTTACAAAAATATATATATATATATGTATACAGCTATGGAAAAAATTAAGAAACCACTGCCAAATCAGCAGTTGCTCTGGATTTATTATTTATAATATAAATAATAAATCCAGAGCAACTGCTGATTTGGCAGTGGTCTCTTAATTTTTTCCATAGCTGTATGTCTTTCTTGTTACATTTGATCAATTTAATTAAAGTGTTAATGTTTTAATTTTATTATTTTTTAAATCATATTAATAATAGTAATAATTCATTACATTTATATAGCGCTTTCCTCCGACGCTAAATCGCTTTACATAGTGATGGTATAAATGCATGTGTACATATTTAAAGTAAATTAAAAAAAGTGTAATTTTAAATGCTACATGAAAATCCAGGCATTAAATATGGATTGTCATGTTGAGATTTGCAAAAGATTCCATTAAAATCATATAAACATTTGAAAAAAATAAGTTAAAAGTATTATTAAAATAGATGCCATTAAATTAAATGTCCAGTATTGGACTACAATATTTATGGAATATTAGCCGATGACCAGTTAGCTACTATCATACATCACTATAAGAAATTATGTGAAATATTATATATATATATATATATATATATATATACAGTATATATATATACAGTATATATATATATATATATATATATATATATATATAATTAGTTTTTACTTTCTTTCAGTTGGAGGCAGCCAACCAGCTTCTTCAGCAGGCCCAGCAGCCACACAGCTACCTGATTGAGACCGTACGGCAGAGAGACACCCAGATCCACACACTGAAAGACCGTCTCACGCGGTTAGAGGAGGAAGTGAGGTAAGGGGAAGTAATTAAGCACTACAGATTTATGGAGACATCCTTTTTTTATTTAACTGCACCATTTGAAATCTTTACAAAGCTTTTATTTTGAAAGCATAGGTGGAGTCTTTATAGAACCATTGCCTTTGTTTTGTAACAATAGTCGCAACGGTTTTTGCACTGCTAATATGTTCCAAAGTATGCAGTTGTATTGACTGAGGAAAGATAGTTGGCAATATCTAAATACTTTCCATTTCATTGAGGAGCAAACTTAATGCACCTGCCAATGAAGGTCTGAAGCCAGGCATACCTGACAGCTTCTTAGTAGTAGTATACAGTATGTGCGTGCATTCAAGGGTGGCTGGATGCCTTTTTATCTATATTTTTCTTTGCTGTGTCGCATACCAATGAGACACATGATTGCCTTACCTCTTTATGCAAATCAGGTTTTCTCCTGTATAAGTGTTCTCTAGATGTTCTCCTGGGGTAAATGTGAAAAATGTGCAAAATTCGCTCTATTTGCTTTTAGAAGGTAGAAAGCTACTTGTGGCCAAGAGGACTGTTCTTTCATAGGCACATGACGGCATCAAATTTTCATATAACGATAATTGCTGAAGCTTTTATCACAGCGTATTGTATTGTCATGGTATTGAATTATGGCTGCATTTCTGTGGTCCATCAGGGTCATCAACGCTGCATCTGAAATCTAATACTTCCCTATTATATAGTATGTGGGGGGGAGGGGCATACACCAAAACAGTAGTATGTCCGAATGCATAGTATTCAAAAACAGTCAACTTTAACCGTTTGATGGTAAAGTTATAAAAATCATTCTAAAAATCGAGTAATTAATTATTAATGGTAATTTGAAGTCCGTATCAATAACAATATTGTGCATGTTCATTAACGCAATATGTCACGTTTCTGTATATCGGCACAATGTCTTTTCTTGCTAAGGAAAATTTCCGAACTTTTCTATTGAACTGATGGTCTTTAAGTGAATGTTGCCTGTCCTGTGGAAATAGATGCTGTGCAGTCAGTGAGGTGTATGAAATTCATTTATTGCCGGTTTGATTGCACATAACTTTTGTTTGAAGAGGTTTTTTCTTAACTGCTTCTATCAAGCCCTACAGGTTGTGTTTGTTTACAGCTCAGTGGTAATTCTGTAGAAATGTCTCAGATAGTACACAAAGAGATAAATACCTTCAACTCACTCTCATTACTCATGTGATATGCATGACAAAGAGGTTTTTCTGTTGAAAAACAGTTTTGTCATGTATGACCTTCAGTACTGCATTTCACGTGAGGCGCTGTTGACTTTTAAACGCATGTATGTTGATTAGACGACACTAGTTAGGTTTCCATCCAGAGTTGTGAATTTGACTTGTGCAAAATTGAAATACCGCATAAATAAATGAAATAAAGTTTCAGATCCAGCGAGTCAAACGGAACAAAATTGTCACTTTCTGATAAACTGGAGCCAAATATCACTATGAAAAGTGTAAGTTGCTGCAGTAGGAGAAGCTACTGTGGGTCTTTTTTCATATTTAATGATAAATTACTTGCGCCTCAAAGTGCTCAGACGAAACAACAAACGTAGTAATGCTATCTTGCTTTCGGAGGCAGATACTTGCTTTTTGGGAACACAGTCATGTAAGACAGTTTTGTGAGGTAATTATACAAATTATTTTGATGAAATTGTTTTTAATGCGCATTGAGGAATTTATTAAGTAAATGTGTTTCCATAGTAGCTTATATGCATTTCTTATCAGACAAAACGCCATTTCCATTTGTCTTATTTTTAATGCGATATCCCAAAATCTGCATACAAATAGATAGATGGAAACATGTGTCATCTGTTTGTTTTGAATTGTTTGCATTTATTTACATTTCACTTATCTGCTTCTTTACTTCTTAATTTCGTATTGTTCAATTCTTTTGCCATATTTTCACATAAATATTTAAATATTTGTTACTGCTCATATCTGTGTATATGGACTGGACACATTATCCTGAAGTTTTCTACATGTATGACATTGTTTTTAACGCATATAGTTCCAAATAATTGATTGTTTAGAGACTTCAATGGGTTAACCCTTAAACCGTATTCACTTTATAGCCCTTAATCCTGTTATTGTGGACAAATGTGGGCATAGAGGACTCAGGTGTGATCCTAATTTCTATTTATTATAAATGTTATATCACTGTCTTCGATAAAGTTTTGTCTATCCATTTATGGAGGGTTTTTTTTTTTCTTTTTTTCTTTTTTTTTTTTGGTGGTGGTGGTATTTTTTTATTCCAAAAGTACCATATTTTCTATGTAAATTAATTACTGGTGTAGTTCCAGTTTTGTAATGACATTAGAAAGCATCTTTCGCAACTGCAGTCTAGAAGCTATCAACTGCAAATGAAGTGCTCTTTGCTGTCACCTGGGGTCTACTAATTTTTGGTCCATTCTAGAATGCTCTGATATTGCAGTTTTTCCCATTCATTTCTCATGCGGTGCCCATTTCCTGACCCAATATTACAAGACTAGGGAGGTTTCTTTCACCCACTTAACACATTGTACGATTCGAGTCCAAAGAAATTTGTGTGTTCAGGAGGCAGCCTTATCAGAGATGTGAGGAGCCTGATAACCTGATAAAGTCTTTTCTAAATCTTTTCAAAGTCTTTTGGTGTACGCCGAAACATTAGCGAAAAGTCAGCCGAGCCCTTGGCTTGCTCAGATCAAGGGAAGTATTTTTTAAAAACAAATCAAAACTATTTTGCCCACATTTGTCCAGAATATGGTTTTAGAGTTAAGTGAGTCATGAAAATGAATGTGATAAATGAAATATTTTATGAATTACTATATCAGACTTGTCAGCGTTCAAGACCATTTGTCTTACAGTCTTTTTGAATTTTCCCAGTGCACTGCAGAAAGAGAAGAAAGCACTACTGCAGGTGAAAAACAACATGGCTGCTGATTTGGAGAGACTCCTGAACCACAGAGAGGTAATTTTTTCAGCAGATTAAAAGAATTAGAGTGTTTTTTGTTGTTATTTTTCAAGGAGAAATTTAAATTAGAAAGAAGCAGAATTTAAATCAAATAGTTGTTTTTTTTTTTTTTAATTATACCAAACCCAACATTTAGATTTGGGTGTGTTAGTTTGGCCAGATAAGTGTATGCCACAATACAAATAAATATATAAATAAATAACATTTTGTCTTGGGTGGAGTTTTACACAGAATTAAGTTGCAGCATTGTGAGTCATACATGAAGTACTGTGCTATATGCTGTATTTACAGTATTGTGTTTT
>JAQIUQ010004209.1:0-163557 GCA_030378365.1 Hybognathus amarus
CTGCCCTCGCCTCCGCCTCCCCTCCCCCCTGCCTCTCTCCTCCATCTCCTCACTCCTCCTCCGCCTCCTCCTCCTCCTCCTCCCCTCCTGCCACAATTTTTTTTTTTTTTTTTGTCAAAATTTTGATTTTCTCTGAAACTCTGGATTCTGATAGAGGGCCATGGGACTTAGATCTGAGTGCAAAAATGGAGGCTCAGACCCTTCCAGAGCTGAGATATTGAGATCTCACGTAGCATTTATGCCATTGTAAATATCTCAATATCTCAGCTCTGTATGCCATTATAAATATCTAAATATCTCAGCTCTGGAAGGGTCTAGAGCCTCCATTTTTGCACTCAGGTCTAAGTCCCATGGCCCTCTATCAGAATCCAGAGTTTCAAGAAGATTGGAGAAACTTATTTTTTCGCACAACAAAAAAAAAAAACATAAGGGGTACCACTGTCGTTTTTTTTTTCTGGGTCAAAATTTTGATTTTCTTGAAACTCTGGATTCTGATAGAGGGCCATGGGACTTAGATCTGAGTGCAAAAATGGAGGCTCTAGACCCTTCCAGAGCTGAGATATTGAGATCTCACGTAGCATTTATGCCATTATAAATATCTCAATATCTCAGCTCTGTATGCCATTATAAATATCTAAATATCTCAGCTCTGGAAGGGTCTAGAGCCTCCATTTTTGCACTCAGGTCTAAGTCCCATGGCCCTCTATCAGAATCCAGAGTTTCAAGAAGATTGGAGAAACTTATTTTTTCGCACAAAAAAAAAAAACATAAGGGGTACCACTGTCGTTTTTTTTCGGGTCAAAAATTTAGATTTTCTTGAAACTCTGGATTCTGATAGAGGGCCATGGGACTTAGATCTGAGTGCAAAAATGGAGGCTCTAGACCTTCCAGAGCTGAGATATTGAGATCTCACGTAGCATTTATGCCATTGTAAATATCTCAATATCTCAGCTCTGTATGCCATTATAAATATCTCAATATCTCAGCTCTGGAAGGGTCTAGAGCCTCCATTTTTGCACTCAGGTCTAAGTCCCATGGCCCTCTATCAGAATCCAGAGTTTCAAGAAGATTGGAGAAACTTATTTTTTCGCACAAAAAAAAAAAAAACGACAATGTCAGGGTACCAGCGTGTCAAGAAATTCAAAATTTTTTCGGGTCAAAACTATAGTGTATCCCTTATTTTGAAACTCTGGATTCTGATAGAGGGCCATGGGACTTAGATCTGAGTGCAAAAATGGAGGCTCTAGACCCTTCCAGAGCTGAGATATTGAGATCTCACGTAGCATTTATGCCATTGTAAATATCTCAATATCTCAGATTTGTATGCCGTTATAAATATCTAAATATCTCAGCTCTGGAAGGGTCTAGAGCCTCCATTTTTGCACTCAGGTCTAAATCCCATGGCCCTCTATCAGAATCCAGAGTTTAAAGAAGATTGGAGAAACTTATTTTTTCGCACAAAAAAAAAACATAAGGGGTACCACTGTCGTTTTTTTTCGGGTCAAAATTTTGATTTTCTTGAAACTCTGGATTCTGACACTGTCGTTTTTTTTTTTCGGGTCAAAATTTTGATTTTCTTGAAACTCTGGATTCTGATAGAGGGCCATGGGACTTAGATCTGAGTGCAAAAATGGAGGCTCTAGATCCTTCCAGAGCTGAGATATTGAGATCTCACGTAGCATTTATGCCATTGTAAATATCTCAATATCTCAGCTCTGTATGCCATTATAAATATCTAAATATCTCAGCTCTGGAAGGGTCTAGAGCCTCCATTTTTGCACTCAGGTCTAAGTCCCATGGCCCTCTATCAGAATCCAGAGTTTCAAGAAGATTGGAGAAACTTATTTTTTCGCACAAAAAAAAAACATAAGGGGTACCACTGTCGTTTTTTTTTCGGGTCAAAATTTTGATTTTCTTGAAACTCTGGATTCTGATAGAGGGCCATGGGACTTAGATCTGAGTGCAAAAATGGAGGCTCTAGACCCTTCCAGAGCTGAGATATTGAGATCTCACGTAGCATTTATGCCATTGTAAATATCTCAATATCTCAGCTCTGTATGCCATTATAAATATCTAAATATCTCAGCTCTGGAAGGGTCTAGAGCCTCCATTTTTGCACTCAGGTCTAAGTCCCATGGCCCTCTATCAGAATCCAGAGTTTCAAGAAGATTGGAGAAACTTATTTTTTCACGCACAAAAAAAAAACATAAGGGGTACCACTGTCGTTTTTTTTTTGGGTCAAAATTTTGATTTTCTTGAAACTCTGGATTCTGATAGAGGGCCATGGGACTTAGATCTGAGTGCAAAAATGGAGGCTCAGACCTTCCAGAGCTGAGATATTGAGATCTCACGTAGCATTTATGCCATTGTAAATATCTCAATATCTCAGCTTGTATGCCATTATAAATATCTAAATATCTCAGCTCTGGAAGGGTCTAGAGCCTCCATTTTTGCACTCAGGTCTAAGTCCCATGGCCCTCTATCAGAATCCAGAGTTTCAAGAAGATTGGAGAAACTTATTTTTTCACCCACAAAAAAAAACATAAGGGGTACCACTGTCGTTTTTTTTTGGGTCAAAATTTTAGATTTTCTTGAAACTCTGGATTCTGATAGAGGGCCATGGGACTTAGATCTGAGTGCAAAAATGGAGGCTCTAGACCTTCCAGAGCTGAGATATTGAGATCTCACGTAGCATTTATGCCATTGTAAATATCTCAATATCTCAGCTCTGTATGCCATTATAAATATCTAAATATCTCAGCTCTGGAAGGGTCTAGAGCCTCCATTTTTGCACTCAGGTCTAAGTCCCATGGCCCTTGATCAGAATCCAGAGTTTCAAGAAGATTGGAGAAACTTATTTTTTCGCACAAAAAAAAAAAAAACATAAGGGGTACCACTGTCGTTTTTTTTTCGGGTCAAAATTTTGATTTTCTTGAAACTCTGGATTCTGATAGAGGGCCATGGGACTTAGATCTGAGTGCAAAAATGGAGGCTCTAGATCCTTCCAGAGCTGAGATATTGAGATCTCATGTAGCATTTATGCCATTGTAAATATCTCAATATCTCAGCTCTGTATGCCATTATAAATATCTAAATATCTCAGCTCTGGAAGGGTCTAGAGCCTCCATTTTTGCACTCAGGTCTAAGTCCCATGGCCCTCTATCAGAATCCAGAGTTTCAAGAAGATTGGAGAAACTTATTTTTTCGCACAAAAAAAAAAACATAAGGGGTACCACTGTCGTTTTTTTTTCGGGTCAAAATTTTGATTTTCTTGAAACTCTGGATTCTGATAGAGGGCCATGGGACTTAGATCTGAGTGCAAAAATGGAGGCTCAGAGCCTTCCAGAGCTGAGATATTGAGATCTCAGGTAGCATTTATGCCATTGTAAATATCTCAATATCT
Source organism: Hybognathus amarus (assembly GCA_030378365.1). Classification (NCBI taxonomy): domain Eukaryota; kingdom Metazoa; phylum Chordata; class Actinopteri; order Cypriniformes; family Leuciscidae; genus Hybognathus; species Hybognathus amarus. Next base: position 3,404 of record JAQIUQ010004209.1, read on the forward strand.
CAGCTCTGTATGCCATTATAAAATATCTCAGCTCTGGAAGGGTCTAGAGCCTCCATTTTTGCACTCAGGTCTAAGTCCCATGGCCCTCTATCAGAATCCAGAGTTTCAAGAAGATTGGAGAAACTTATTTTTTCGCACAAAAAAAAAAACATAAGGGGTACCACTGTCGTTTTTTTTCGGGTCAAAATTTTGATTTTCTTGAAACTCTGGATTCTGATAGAGGGCCATGGGACTTAGATCTGAGTGCAAAAATGGAGGCTCTACACCCTTCCAGAGCTGAGATATTGAGATCTCACGTGGCATTTATGCCATTGTAAATATCTCAATATCTCAGCTCTGTATGCCATTATAAATATCTAAATATCTCAGCTCTGGAAGGGTCTAGAGCCTCCATTTTTGCACTCAGGTCTAAGTCCCATGGCCCTCTATCAGAATCCAGAGTTTTAAGAAGATTGGAGAAACTTATTTTTTCGCACAAAAAAAAAACATAAGGGGTACCACTGTCGTTTTTTTTTTTTGGGTCAAAATTTTGATTTTCTTGAAACTCTGGATTCTGATAGAGGGCCATGGGACTTAGATCTGAGTGCAAAAATGGAGGCTCTAGACCTTCCAGAGCTGAGATATTGAGATCTCACGTAGCATTTATGCCATTGTAAATATCTCAATATCTCAGCTCTGTATGCCATTATAAATATCTAAATATCTCAGCTCTGGAAGGGTCTAGAGCCTCCATTTTTGCACTCAGGTCTAAGTCCCATGGCCCTCTATCAGAATCCAGAGTTTCAAGAAGATTGGAGAAACTTATTTTTTCGCACAAAAAAAAAAACATAAGGGGTACCACTGTCGTTTTTTTTTCTGGGTCAAAATTTTGAATTTCTTGAAACTCTGGATTCTGATAGAGGGACATGGGACTTAGATCTGAGTGCAAAAATGGAGGCTCAGACACCTTCCAGAGCTGAGATATTGAGATCTCACGTAGCATTTATGCCATTGTAAATATCTCAATATCTCAGCTCTGTATGCCATTATAAATATCTAAATATCTCAGCTCTGGAAGGGTCTAGAGCCTCCATTTTTGCACTCAGGTCTAAGTCCCATGGCCCTCTATCAGAATCCAGAGTTTCAAGAAGATTGGAGAAACTTATTTTTTCGCACAAAAAAAAAAAAAAAAAAAAAAAACATAAGGGGTACCACTGTCGTTTTTTTGGGTGGGTCAAAATTTTGAGTTGCTCTGATCTTCTTGTAACTCTGGATTCTGATAGAGGGCCATGGGACTTAGACCTGAGTGCAAAAATGGAGGCTCTTAGACCCTTCCAGAGCTGAGATATTGAGATCTCACGTAGCATTTATGCCATTATAATTATCCCAATATCTCAGCTCTGGAAGGGTCTAGAGCCTCCATTTTTGCACTCAGGTCTAAGTCCCATGGCCCTCTATCAGAATCCAGAGTTTCAAGAAGATCAGAGCAACTCAAAATTTCTGACCCAAAAAAAATGACAGTGGTACCCCTTGTTTTTTTTGTGCGAAAAAATAAGTTTCTCCAACCTTCTTGAAACTCTGGATTCTGATAGAGGGCCATGGGACTTAGACCTGAGTGCAAAAATGGAGGCTCTAACCCTTCCAGAGCTGAGATATTTCGATAATTATAATGGCATACAGAGCTGAGATATTGAGATCTCACGTAGCATTTATGCCATTATAATTATCCAAATATCTCAGCTCTGTATGCCATTATAATTATCTCCCAATATCTCAGCTCTGGAAGGGTCTAGAGCCTCCATTTTTGCACTCAGGTCTAAGTCCCATGGCCCTCTATCAGAATCCAGATTTTCAAGAAGATCAGAGCAACTCAAAATTTTCGACCCAAAAAAAAATGACAGTGGTACCCCTTATGTTTTTTTTTTTTTTTTGTGCGAAAAAATAAATTTCTCCAATCTTCTTGAAACTCTGGATTCTGATAGAGGGCCATGGGACTTAGACCTGAGTGCAAAAATGGAGACTCTAGACCCTTCCAGAGCTGAGATATTGAAATCTCATGTAGCATTTATGCCATTATAATTATCCCAATATCTCAGCTCTGTATGCCATTATAATTATCCCAATATCTCAGCTCTGGAAGGGTCTAGAGCCTCCATTTTTGCACTCAGCTCTAAGTCCCATTGCCCTCTATCAGAATCCAGAGTTTCAAGAATATTGGAGAAATTTATTTTTCGCACAAAAAAAAAAAATAAAATAAGGGGTACCACTGTCGTTTTTTTTTTGGGGGGGGGTTAAAATTTTGAGTTGCTCTGATCTTCTTGAAACTCTGGATTCTGATAGAGGGCAATGGGACTTAGACCTGAGTGCACAAATGGAGGCTCTAGACCCTTCCAGAGCTGAGACATTGGGATAATTATAATGACATTTATAATTATCCCAGTACTTCAGCTCTGTATGCCATTATAATTATCCCAATATCTCAGGTCTGGAAGGGTCTAGAGCCTCCATTTTTGCACTCAGGTCTAAGTCCCATGGCCCTCTATCAGAATCCAGAGTTTCAAGAAGATTGGAGAAACTTATTTTTTAAGGTACCACTGTCGTTTTTTTTTTTTTTTTGGGTCAAAATTTTGAGTTGCTCTGATCTTCTTGAAACTCTGGATTCTGATAGAGGGCCATGGGACTTGCACCTGAGCGCAAAATGAGGCTCTAGACCCTTCCAGACCTGAGATATTGGGATAATTATAATGGCATAAATGCTTAGTGAGATCTCAATATCTCAGCTCTGGAAGGGTCTAGAGTCTCCATTTTTGCACTCAGGTCTAAGTCCCATGGCCCTCTATCAGAATCCAGAGTTTCGAGAAGATTGGAGAAACTTATTGTTTCGCACCAAAAAAAGGGGGGTACCACTGTTTCTCCACTCTTTTTGAAACTCTCATGGCCCTCTATCAGAATCCAGAGTTCTTAAGAAGATAATTCCAAAAATGAAATTGCTCTGGAATATTTAGTCGATGTCTCTGTGAGGTTCTAAAGGCGTTTGCCCCTGGTAACCGATAGCGTCTCCTACCATCATGGCCGACCGGCTAAGACCCCGCCCAAATCGGGCACGTGACTCCTCATTCTCAATAGGTGAAGTGACGTGCGCTCCAAATGAGCAAAAAGAGCGAATAAAAGATCAAATAAGATGACAAATACCCCTACTGTACGCAGCCCTGGATAATGGCCGAGACAATTCACGTTATAACACATCTTCTGTCTATTTCAGAAAATTACGTTTTGTGAAGGCCTCTCCTGTTGTTTTGTTTCAACATGCGCTTGCACCCCTGCTGGTAAAGCCGACTAACAGCAGATGGAGAGTATGCTCGGTAATCTATTGCTTTTCCTGCAGTTCCTGGCGGTCACTGTTGAATTTACTGTCAAATTTGAACCACTGAATTTGTGGAAGCGAATTTTCAAGGCGAAATAAAATGCACCTGAAAATTGCCTGTTGAACATTATAGGTTGTATTTTTAAACAGTTTGAAAATTTTGGAAGTGAAATATGAAAGGTGAATATGGATTATTGAATTTTTAATGATGAAAATGTGTTTGAAATGTTTTTAAAGAAAATATTCACAGCTTAAATATTCAACCATGTTGAATATCAGCCCATAAAAATGGATTAAAATGCAAGCATGGTTAACGCAACGCATTTTTTTTCAATTGGTGCATTTCAACGTCAGCTTTTTGTTTCAAAAACATTTGACATTATTTTACTTCCATACATAAAACACAATGAGATTTACCTTGATGATTTTTGACGTACTGTAACAACTGTACTTTACATTCATAACTCAACTTTATCTTCACTTGAAACTAAACTGAGACTGTATTTTAATTACATTGTGACATCACTCTGGCATTGGGCAACACATCATTGGCTAGTTTACATCATCACCTCCTCTGACCCCGCCCACTTCTGACCAGTAGGTGACGAGGATAAATAACTTATGCAATGTTTAAAATAAAATAAAAAATCTTCCTCTAAAGTATTTTTGAATCCTTACTGGCTGATCTATATCTTTAAAATCATTCGAATCTATTAAATGTTCATTGCCTGAACATTTAAGGAAGCTTTCCAAGTTTGCTGATCATATTTGACATGCCTCATCAAGCTCTGAAGTTCAGTAATAATCTTTTGCAGATTAGGCGACGCCTTCAGACTGAGATCTTGTAACTCGTCAAACCGGGTAAAACGTTGGACGGCAGAAAGAGAAAAGAATGATGAATTAGTTCAGACATGCAACACTGTAACCAGGTAACAGGGATAATCAACAGATTCCTTTTCTTTAGTAATACTGCACACACCCATGTTAAGAAGCATCACACACACTCTCTAGTGTTCCCAAATAATGTACGGATACACCCTGATGAATGAGATCTGACTTGATCTTTCCAACAACAAGTCCTATAATTACCTGTCACAGTCCACAGGTGGGACATTTGCCATTATATATTTAAAATTATAATATCTTAGTAAAAACCTAAAGCAATATTGACAAACTATATATGATTTGGAAGCTTACAATCTCTAGTTTTCATATTTGCTGGGTGTTTTTTTTAATAATTTACTGAGGAACAGTAATTAATCAATTTGCAACAAGAATACTTCATACTCATTAGGCGTGTTCAGATGGTGATGAACATGAAAAATCATGAAAGATTGGTAGAAACCTCAGTTTGTTTTCAGCCCAAGAGTTCAAAGGATATCAACAATTACATTTTATGAGAAAAAAAAAGGTCTGAAAATGTTTTAAATATAAAGAAAAAAATGATGGATTCTCAATTTGTGATGCGACGGCAAGCTATAACGCACATACGTGTTTTTGTTTATGCGCTTACTATTAAAGGTTGAATTCAAATACTGCCAAACTGCCCATACTCCTGAATATGATGTCTACTTCATAAATTTATTGAAAATTATGCAAATATATGGTTCAGATTAGATCATTCCAACCGTATATGGAAATAGATGCACCCTCATATGGTCATATAAGCATTGTGCTGTCATCTAGGGAAAATGTTTGGAACTGCACCCAAATAAAATATTACTAAAAAGCTCAGTTTTTTGAGATATTACCTTTAAGCCTTCTTGAATTACACACATTTAAGTTTGGATAGTGATGGGGTGACAGTTAACAAATATTATTTTGTTTTAGAGCCTTTCATTGTAACAGTGTTAAAAAGCTCTGATTGAAAACACAGCTCATGTTCTCTTACGAGAGGTTCTCTCGTATTGCGTAAGCTAGCTTACGCTACGGAAAGATTCTTCTTGCCGAACAATTGAAGCCAAAAATTTTTATAATTTGTAATCATTGTCAACGCACTTCTCAGGTGCAGGACCTAGAGCGGGCTAACTAGCAGGCTCATTGGTTCGTTTCTGGGAAGTGCTCAAACCAATCGGAGAGCGGCGCTGAACCCGCGCCCAATGAGCGGACGACGCTCGCTTATTACGTCAAAGCCCGCTGAAAGGGGCGTGGCTTGAGTGTATACAAGCACTCTCCATGGTTTGGAACAACGATTTATAGTGATGAAGCGAATCGCTGTTAGAGCGGGCACGGCCGGGAACGCAATACTCGTTCCCTCATCTAGAGAGAACCGAGGTTACGTTAGGTAACCCAATTCGTTTTCCTGCAATATGCAAAATGTGTTTTTAAAGTCATGTCATTTCCGTGCTTGCCGTTATAGGTCCTTTTTGACCTAGAAGTGGTACATCCATAGTACAAAAATAAAAACTTGGATATGTGTATCATTAGTTACGACGAATTTTGTATTATTATTCACTCATGCCTGTCAAAATAATAAGTATGGATGAATCTTTCCTGGAGCAAACAGAGGCCGATGGTTTCCGTTCGGAGTGATAGTAATAGTGTCCAGTGCTGGGGCTGATGTGGGATCAACTGTTTGTGTGTGTTCAATCAGATGGATCAAACTATTTTAGCATTCTCAGCGCTCCTGTCACACCACACACACACACACACACGACTCCCTGAATCATCATCATCAGCACAGATCAGCTCTCTTGTGTCCAAGGCCTCAGATACACAAACACATTAACACTAATTTATCATTTGAATAAGACTGATCTCAACCCATAGGTCATAAAAAGCAGGCATTATGTATCACATTTCTGATGGTAAATTATACTTGTTTGATTTATAGACCTCGTGCAAAAGAGAAACCGAGAGAAACAAGGCCGCCGCCATCTTTAGAATATCGTCTTCGAACCTCTGTTTTTGCGGGTCGCTCTGTAAATTTTATTGGCATCACTGTCCAGGAGTAATTAGCTCTTTGAAGTGAATTTACTTAATGTAAAGATAATGACAGTTTTCATATAGACCCCTTTTCAGTTGGTAAATATGATGACGGTTTTTTTGTGGGCGGAGCTTAGATGGAGGCAGAACGATGCCTCTGGCCGTGTCACCAACGCTAGTCAGCGAGGATTGTTAGCTTGTTTTTTAACAGTGACTGGAGAAAATCCAGATATTATCTTAATGTGTAAGGTCACTCAGTGTCCAGGACCGCGATTGTTATTTCCAAAAGTTATCTTTAACAGACAGAACCAGATTGGCCGACCCGTAGCCTTCACACACTCAATGCATGGATGATCTGACAGGATTAACGTACGTTACCTCGGTTGAGTGGCCTGACTTCTAAAGAGAAACTGATGGCATATAAATCTTTAGATGCATATGGTCCTGTACAAGACTTGTGTGTACGATCCACAGTTCTGCCAGAGCCAGCGGCGAGACCACGACAATGTTTAGAGTGACATTACGGTGCGATTTTAATGATGTAAATATTTTACTAGAAATAAAAATTCCAGATACAGCATTTTTCATCAATTCTTGCACCAAACAACACAACAAGATGACATTTAATAATAGTAACAATAATTTAAGCTCCTTATTATGTAGCCGAATCTGTGCTGTTTTGTATTGAGAATGAGGAGTCACGTGCCGATTTGGGCGGGGTCTGAGCAGGTCGGCCATGATGGTTGGAGACGCTATCGGTTACCAGCGGCAACGCCTTTAGAACCCTATGTTAGAACCCCACAGAGACACGACCAAACATTCCAGAGCTCTTTAATTTTCGCGCATTTATTATTTCCGCGCATTTATTATTTTGGCAGGACAGAGACGGATCTAAGAAAACGAGGTTTTCCCGTGCCTAGTCTTCTGTCAGTTGCGTCTTCGTAATCATAAGTTTGAGTTCTTTCAATATAAAAGTCTTTCTTCTGACTCATTCATAAAGACAGTCTTTGTCGCCATCTAACGTTGAAATAATGTGTGTAACTTCTGTTGCTGTTCACGGTCAGGGACTATTTTATCCAGCGGAAGGAAGGCTTTTAGTGATTTTACTTTATTAAAATGTCGCATAGATAGGTTATATACTTTTCGGCTTTAATGTGTATTGTGTGGTTAAATATATTGGTTTATATTCTTCTCTAATTAATGGCATTCTAATCCTCAATACTTAGCTTAGATAAGCTATTTTTTTCCTCATATTTTTAGCCTCATTCTAAGGTACCATGTCAAGTTATTAGTGTCATAATTCAGCTGAATTCAGTTCAAAGTTGATTCAGTTTACTTCAGTGACGGTCAACATTGCTAAGTTCATGAGTTATGAAAAACAAATTGATTTAGTTAGCAGAAGTTTTTTAGTTAGCAGCTAGTTTTGTTCTCATCTGATGGTTTGTGGTTAAATCTATAAGATTATTGAATATTGAATAAAAGTCATTTAAACCGTCTATCATGATGTACTTAGGGTTCATATTCAATCCAGGAAAACCAGCAGGAATGAGAACAGAAATGCTTTTTTTTTCCCAAACAGATTTTGTGCATTTTGTTGAAATCCTCAACATTTATTGGGTTTAATGATGAGATAACATAGTCAGTGTTTAATCATTTGAATGTTTTCAACGTATTCATAATTCAAATAATCAATAATAATAATTCATCTATAATAATTATAAAATATACAAATCCCACAACTCAGGCTGATGAAAACGCTGCTAATAGGTACAAATATTTCTGTGCCGATGCAAATTTGAGTATTGTTCAAGAATGATGTATTTTTCTGACTTAAATCCCACACAGCTAAGAATGGTTGTGTTGTGTGAGGCACTATATTTCTTATTGTGTTGATGATGGACTAAATAGATCATTAATCTTATTCAAGCACAAACTGCATTCGATGCACAACAGTGTTTGTTGCTGGAAGCCTGTGATAGATGCAGAAATTAACAGAAAAGTTCTCTTGCTTGTTCATCAGCTTTGACTATTTGAATAACAAAAAGCTATAGCAGAGCTGATCAAGTATAAAAGCTCCTGCGCGGATCACTCCTGCACAGAACCAGCCATGAACAAGGTAAGCAAACATCCACTGTTCATACTAATGTTCAAAACGTAAAAAAAATCGAAATTTGTCTTGGTTATGTGACTGTTAATGGCATTTATACCTGGATTTTATTCCGCAAAACATTATGGGATGCTTTTGAATGTTTTCTGCAAGTTCAAAACGTTTTTTAAAACATTTGTATTCGTGGTTATGAAATCGTTAAAGAAACATTTCATTTGGTCTTTTTCTATTACTTTTTAATATTCTCTAAACGTTCTGAAACAATTTGTAACATTATGAAAAATCGTAAGATCATCCAAAGGTTTCAGGAAAAAAAAACTTACAAATAACGTTTTTCTAGCTCCCAGAATAGCCTATTTTGTTGTATGAATATCTAAACATGCAAACAAAAGACAAACAGCATCTTTTATACAAAAAAAGTTGTATTCTGGCTTCATGCATTCTTCTTCATAAACACTTGAATGTGGGTAAATTTAATTAAAAAAAAACTATTTTAAGCAAAAAAACTTCAGAGCGATGATCAGAACACAGATGAAGTAAATCTAGCCCATCAACACCTCAAAGCTTTACTAGTTTCCTCTTCATGGTTTCAACATTTCATTCATAGACTGATTTTTTATTTATATGCTGTTTAATGTTGATAATCATGTTATTTTACATGTGCTTCTATCGCTTGTTTCTGCTTCTGCTTCATCTGTGTTTTGATCTGTAGATTCAGTATTTTCAGATGATAAGTAACAGCGCCACCTACAGTATTACAGTGAAAACACGGACTTCAGGGAAAGAGTTTAAGACCAGATTGCAGAACGTTTGCTCATAACTTTGAGAGAACATTAGCTGGGTCTCCTAATAATACCTTCATGTTTGTGTTTGGTCCAGATAATCTTCTACGAGGAGAGAAACTTCCAGGCCGCTCGTACGAGACGGGTAACGACTGCCCGGAGCTCAACTCGTTCCTGAGCCGCTGCAGCTCCTGCCGGGTGGAGAGCGGCTGCTTCATGGTCTACGACCGCTCCAACTTCATGGGGAACCAGTTCTTCGCTCGTCGAGGCGAGTACTCCGACTGCAAGAGACTGGGCCTGAGCGACTCCATCCGATCCTGCAGGATCATCCCGCAGGTACAGCGCCCCACTCTGGCTTAGGGTCAAAATTCTAAATATTAAATAAAAAAAACATCATCAAACTAAAATATAGTACATTAATTCAATTTAATGACATTTTTGAACAAATCAAAACCCTGACCCTCTTTGCGCATTGGTCAAATATGTCCGAAATAATTTTATTTAAATGAAAGTAATGTAGGCTACTATATTTTAGTTCGATAGTGTTTATTTTTGTTTCATATTTTGCATTTTTAGGGGATTTTATGATTATTAACGCTGTATTTATAATCCATTTATTCATTTTTTGACCTGAAAATTAAAAACTTAAACTGCTGTAAATTTTTACGAAGTTTGATCTCTTTAAATACGGCATTTGACAGATTATTGCTGAAGAGAAAAAAAGTTAACTTAGAAGTTACTGGATTTTATGCTTATTGTTAATAAAAATAAATTTGTATATGAAATATATTTTCAAAAACATGTTTTACTCTAAAACTGAGGAAATCAAAGCCATAAATCTAAATTTTGAGGTTGATATCTCAAAACATGAGCGTTCAGTCAGATTTGATTTGGCTGCAGTACCGAACGCTTCCACTAGAGGAAACCATTTTGGCTTTTTGACCACAAAGAGCACAATTGTGACTATTTTATTCAGGACCATTTAGCTTGTTCAAATCATGTCCATGATTTTTTTGTGTTCACACAGCAAGTGCCAAAACCTTTACCAAGTTTCGTACCATTTGTATAAAAAAGTAAAATTGTGTTAACTCTCATTGATGCATACCTTGTGTGTTTGTGTGTGAGCAGCACAGAGGAGCCTTCAGGATGAGGATCTACGAGAGGGAGAACTTCGGTGGGACAATGCACGAGCTCACGGACGACTGCGACTCCATGACGGACCGCTATCGTCTGGCTGAGATCCGGTCCTGTCACGTGATGGACGGGCACTGGCTGATGTACGAGCAGCCGCAGTACCGGGGCAGAATGATGTACCTGAGACCCGGAGAGTACAGGAGCTTCAGGGACATGGGCTTCAGGTTCAGCTCCATGCGCAGGATCATGGACCCCTGCAATTAATCATGATCAATCAACAACCAATTAAATTACCTTCATAATTACCTACTCTTCATTTGGTTGTGTTTGTCACATTTAAACGTCATCCTTCCCTAGGGTCATTTTGACCCGAAACAAAAACTGAGTGTTCATCGGTTCGCACTTGAACCATAAACACACAAAAATAATTTAAGTTTTGCGGTTGAAATTTAAAAAAGCAACAATTCCTTCACTTCGGGTCTATTAGACCTCTGTGGAATAAATGGAAGTTCACATAGAAAAACATAAAAATGCTCAAAATTCAAACTAAAAATACAAACAATTTAGCAAAAAAAGTATATAAAAAAAGTAAAAAATAACTATTAAAAAAATCACATTACAAAATAGAAAAATATTATCAAAATAAAATATGCTTTCTAAAAAATTAAATAAAAAAAAGAATACTATACCTTACGTAGCCCCGCCCCTTTTCAGCGCTGCGCTCGTTGTCTTTTGACTTCCGGTCTGTATTTTCAGTGATCTTGCATAGGAATGAATGAACTGCTCGTAAAAAAATTCCCGGTCGACATTTGTTAAGACATCTGCTTTACAATGCTTATGATAAACATTACAATGCTCATGACAACTCTTGTTAACTCTACATGAGTAAATCCACTTCACCAGCGAATTACTCCTCGACAGCGATGCCATAGAAACATACAGAGCGACCGCGAGAACAGAAGTTCAAAGACAATATTCTAAAGATGACGGCGCCCACGTTTCTCTGGTGCATAAGGTCTATACTACTAACTATAATTTTGGGGCTTCAGGTCATTTTGACCCGCGAGGGAATGACGAGGAAAAGTCACGTGGTCTTTTATAATGTTCTTAAACCGTTAGCACAAAAACATCATCTACACATCGATCATGGGGAGTGTTTGAAACAAAGACATTACAAAGTAGCAATTATATTAACTTAACTTTTATTGCAAATATAAACTATACAAATACATTTTACAAATTGCATATTTGAGCAGTTAAAGAGGCGGTGTCAGCCGAAGGCCGAGAGCGCCCACTGCTCTGACGTCTGTGGGGCATTGTGGGTATTTCTGCAGCGCCTCCATCACCTGAGTGTGTTCCAGCATCAGCTTCATCAGCTGATACTCACGCTGGACTTTACACACACCCGAGTCTACAGGACGAACCAGCTCCAGCTGCAGGAGATGCTCAAACGCCTGAACACACACACACACACAGAGAAAGACAAACACAGGCACACACAGACACAAACACAAGTGCAGAAGTTAAAACACCATATTTACTCGATACACACGTGCATCACACCCAAAAGAGCCGCACTGAAGCTCTCCACGCCTCTACACCTCGAGTGTGTGTGATTAATGTTAATGACAGTCCAAACACTCGCACTGACCTTCATCACCACAGGCTGCTCAAACTTATGGATGGAGTGAGACTTCCTCTGAATGAACTTCTTAAACTCTGAGGGAAGGAGCGAATCACATTCATTCCAGCTGAAAATGAACATTCACACATTAAACACCACTTTAAAATGTGCAGAAGGATGTCGATACCGTTATGAACCATCTGGAAATTGAAGGGTTTCTCCGTCATAAGTGTCATTCAGATGTTTCATAGCGATGATCAAACACAGCTCTAGAATAGACAGACCTGAGGAGAGAACATTAGACATGAGTGTTCCTGTTTACACCTGATCACTTCAAGCATTTCCTGTACCATATTTCATTTTGGTATTGATATCACAATGTGTGCATCCATGATAGACACATCACAATTGCAAAGTTGAACAATCATAGAGTAGTTCTGAGTGCTGAGGCACATATTATGATCATATAACTCCACGTAAAACCAGAAACTAAGCTTTTTTTTTGCACAGGCCTATTTAAAGGGTTAATGGTGCCACCTGGTTATCAACAGTAAAAATTACACATTTTACCTCTTACCAACAGGGAAACCACCGACAATCAAAAATGCATGATTATATGGTGTCATGGTTTTGTGATAAAAAATGTGGTTTTAATGGAAGTCAATGGGGCAAAAAAGTCTGATGCTGCACAAAAACTAACAATGCATCACCAACCAATGTTGTTTCTAATCTTTGACATGTCCAAGACTGCGATAAAAGGAAAAAATCCAGTCCACAATCATATTTTATATTGAAAATAATTTTGTCATTTTGTGTGCTTTATCCCCAAAACAGTGACATCATTTATGAATTTGGCAATTAAAGAGTTAAATTCCTGATTTAAAAAAAAAACATTTAGCAGTTTTGATCAGGACTGAGGTTGATTAATAGATTTATGCAAAAAAAAAAAAAAAAAAAAAAAGAACATAATGAAAGGGTAGTGATTTTGCCCACAGTGTACTGAGTTTTAGAAAATTTTCGAAGCATTTTCCCAAAATATGTGTCAAAGACTTGCTACCAAAAATCATTCCATTTTCTGAAACATGGAGAAAGTAATGGCCAAATTAAGACTCAAAAATACCCCATATTGGATGAAAACATCCCCAACAGCACATTTATACAGTAAATAATGTTATCTAACTTTTGATTATTCAATTTCTGTACCTGTCCTGAATACTGTTATACTTACCAGAAAAACAAAGCATTTTTATTTCATTTGTATCTTTGCTCTATTGTGATAATCTCTGTTTCTATGCCGACACACTCCCCATAAAACTCACCCAATCATCCTAGCATAATCAATTCTGTTCAAAATCAAATTATCTAGTGAAATTGTTTCCATTTCACAATATATATATTGCAGGGGAAATAAATATCGAAATGTCAGTTTTCCTAAATATCGTGCAGCCCTAATTTTCTGTGATTTGATATCCATCCGATGTGGAGTAAATCATGTAAACATCAGTATCAGTGTCTCACCGTGAAGGACGTTTGCTTTCGAGTCGGCCGGAGATCAGGCGACTGGCCTCCAGCACATCAGACTCACGGAGGGTCGAATGAGACACACACATCGACTTACAGCCAGAAACTACAACACACAAACACACGTGTAAAATTTGTGTCAAATTACACAAATTTTCATGATTGATCGGCTTTTAAATTAGCGATAAAATTAATAGATAGCCTTAAAGGTGCATTGCGCAAGTCTCTTAAGTTTTTGCAAAACTACGCCCCCTCTGGCGACAAGCGAAACTGCAACCAGAGGTGTGCACGCTCATAGACCACACATACACACATGCTTGCACGAGCTGTTCATAACCAAACGAGCATCAGCCGCACACATCTTTTGTTACAGTCATAATGAGGTAATAAAGTTATAAATCTGCAAGTCATTTTTAATATATGAAAGGAAAGGCTTTGAGTAAATTACACACTTATGTGTGTGTGTGAGGGGAAAACAGCGGTACTTTGTTTCTATCGATCTCCATGTTGAACTGTTTTATGCATTTACTGTATCCACTTATGATTGTATTATTATGGAAACACGTTCATGAACAATAAAAGTTATTACTTTGCACGGAGAACGGCGGCAAATACACAAACCTGCCAGACATCGCCAGGAGAGCGTGAACGCGCATGACGTCATGCCCAGTCTCAAATCTGTCCCGAATCCCTCTTATTTATTTACTGTACAGGATTATAGAGGCGATCGCAGTGATCAGAGAAGGGCTCATTCAGCCCATCAGGCAAGTGTTTAAGCATACATGGGTTAGAAAAACGGCTTTTTTTAACATAAAATGTTGCGCAATGCACCTTTAATACCGCAATATACAAATAGTATAAATATTAGTAATAGTACATTTAGTACAAATGCTGTGTGAGTCGATGTGATTGATCATTTATTAAATATAACATGTAAATCATGTTAAAGGGATACTCCACTTTTTTGGAAATAGGCTCATTTTACCACTTCCCCAGAGTTAAACAGTTGAGATTTTACAGTTTTTGAATCCATTCAGACGATTTTCTTGATGTTTAGAAGAATATCAGTAACCAGACAGTTTCTGGTCTCATTAACTTCCATAGTAGGAAAAAAATATACTATGGAAGTTAATGAGACCAGAAACTGTCTGGTTAATGATATTCTTCTAAATATCAGAAAATCGATTCTGAATGGATTCAAAAACGGTAAAACTCGAACTGTTTAACTCTGGGGAGAGATGTAAAATGAGCCTATTTCCAAAAAAGTGGAGTATCCCTTTAACACAGCAACTAAATCTAAAGAATTCACTACGAATTTATTAAAAGTTTTCTGGACAGTCCAAATCATAGTTATCATTGGTGTTTGAGCTGAAAAAGATCAGCGGTAACTCTTAACCAAATGGATCCTTTATGAGAAATCAGATATAGATATGCCTACACAAAATAAATAACTCTCGCTGTAAAATCGTCCAAAAAATAATCGTTGCATTTTCCGTCATGTCAGCTTTACATGTATCATGGTTGAGCGGCACACACACATGAACGATGATTGATGATTGAAAATGAATCGTTTCTACAAGGACGATACATGCATCTTGGATGCCCTTGAGGTGAGCTAAAACATATCAAAAATTAATTTCAAAGTAACTATCCCTTTAAAGTTGAGTTCATATGCTTGTATTTATTAAATACTATACAATAAATACTGCTTGTGTTTATTGACAAAATTACATTTTGTAATTTAAAAACAAAAGTTTAAGATCAGTAAGACTTTTTATGTTTTTAAAAGAAGTCTCTTCTGCTCACCAAGGCTGCAATTTTTTTGATCAAATACACACAAAAACACAGCTTGCTATAAAATTGATTAGATAAAAATTGATTAAATTTCAGATAAAAGAACAGCTTTTATCTGAAATGGAAAGCTTTTGTTACATTAAACACTACCCTTTAAAAAGTTTGGGGTCAGTAAGAATTTGTATTTTATTTTTGGGGAAATAAATAAGAAATCAATACTTCTATTCATCAAGGATGAGTTACATTGATCAAAAGTTACAGTAAAGACATTTATAATGTTAGAAAAGATTCTAATTAAATAAATGCTGTTCTTTGAACTTTCTATTCATCAAAGAATCCTGAAATAAAAATGTAAAAAAACTGTTTTCAACATGGATAATAATCATACATGTTTTTGGAGCATAAAATCATCATATTAGAGTGATTTGTGAAGGATCATGTGACACTGAAGACTGGAGTAATAATGCTGAAAATTCAGCTTTTTTTCAGAGGAATAAATTACATTTTAATATATATTAACATAAAAAGTCATTTTAAATTGTCATAATATTTCACTTTTTTTTTGTGTATTTTTGTCAAAAAATTGCAGCCTTGGTGAGCAGAAGAGACTTCTTTTAAAAACATAAAAAATCTTACCGATCTTAAACTTTTGACTGGTAGTGTACATGTGAAGTAAATATGATAATCATAATCAAGCCGAACCGTGAGACCAGTGTAGGTTCACACCCCTAATTGATAAGTCTTATCAACTAAATCTGTCATCGAAAATTAATCGATCGTTGATTTATCATTCACACACAAACAAAGGCGCACAACTCAAGATGTCCATCTGTGGTCTGAACGAGAGATGAACTTACCAGCAGTGAATGCAGAGAGCGGAGATCTTTACTGGAGTTAAAGCTCCTCTTCAAAACCTCCTCCACACACTTATCTTCACATACTTTCTGCAGGAGAACCAACGAGACGTGAGGAAACTGTGACAGGGGTTAAAAATATCCCAATCCTAAATCCCAAGAATCTTTTATTCAGTGCTGTGTTTCAGTTGATGTGTGAACAAAACTACACTAGACATTATAGTAGCGCCTGCCATCCAATAATAACTTATGAAAGAGTCTCAGCTTTCATACGGTTTCATCTCTTCCTCTTTACAACTAATCACAGCAGCAAATAAAGCACTAGATGTGTGTATCGTCTGTACCTCGACGCTGCGGTTCCACTCGGTGGAGAAGCTGTGGTCCGGGAAGTCCTGAGGGAGACGGAGCCGGTCGAGAACCACGTCCACATACTGAGAGAAGGAGAGCGAGCTGAAGAGATGAACCTGTCTGTGAGAGAACCGAGACTTCACTCGCTTCTCCAGCAGCTCCAGCACATCCTGAAACACACACCATAACCACAGGAGGATCAGCTGGGCTTCAGATCAGCTTTTGCTTTCTTACACAAACTCATTGTTTCTGTGTGTGCGTGTACGCACCAGTCTGCAGGTCAGTCCCACCACAGCGACGGGCGTCTGCGCAGACTGGGACACGTCCAGCAGGTTATACAGCAGCGTCTGGTTCTTATGATGAGCGAACAGATCAAACTCATCCAGCAGGAACAGCACAGGACGACTGCTGCTCCGGTCACCTGACACAATCACACACCGGCACACAAAACATACAACTGTTCAATCGCTATCAATACTTGAAAAATACAGCTCAGATCAAATATTAATAATGGATGAAAAACTTAAAACTTGGAGGAATAAAAATGTTGCTTTGACAGATAAATAAAATTAAATAGGTTCAAGTTAAACTAGTAAAATTTCTGAAAACCAAAAAAAATAATTAATTTCAAATTAGAAATAATGAAGTAAAATAAATTAAAATGTTAAAGCAACAATAAAAAAATGACAAAAATAACTAAATTACAAAAACTTTAACTTAAAAATAATAGAAAAATAGAAATATAAAAAAAATAATGACAAAAATAACTGAAGTAATTAAATAAAATTAATAAGAAAACTAATTCAAAATATGAAAAAAATATATTAAAACAGTATATAAATTATACTTCAATAACACTGATTAGGGTCAGGTATTTGAATTGTAGCATTTCCGACTCTGCCTTTCAATTTTGATTATTTTCTTATTGATTTCTATTTTAGATTCCAATTAGGTAAAAAAAAAAATAAGTCAAACATTTATTCTGTGTCATTATAGTCCTTATATAAATAAAACAATACGTTTATTTCAAAATATGCATATTTATTTAAATATTGAAGTATCTTGAGAGTATAAGGAGATCAACTCGATTAAGTGGGCGGCACATTCTTTCTTATATTGACTCTGATTGGTGGAATATTCTGCACTGATTCTGATTGGTGGAATAACTACTGCATCATGGGTAATGTAGTTTTCTCCCCACGTATTCCGCTGTTAAACACGATAATTTTAAAACAAGTTGAAATAATGTGGGCTACAAAAGCAAATAAGTATGATTAAACTCTCACTTTTTAAAGTGTTTATAAGATGATCTTTAAAAAAATGAAGCTGTCTGTGTCTTTTTGAGTTCTTCTGTGTCTTCTTTCGCTTGAATGCTTTAAAATCACATTAAAATGGTCACTTTGGAATCAATAATCAATTTTATAGCAAGTATCTGATTGCAGAACTGGTTTTCGATTGCCTCACCTTTCTTGAGAGCTTCCAGAAGAAAAGCCAGGTTCTCTGCAAAACTCCCCTAAAACACAAGAAAAGCTGCACTTTTTCAGTATATAATGACAGAACGTTGGTTTGTGGGTAGATTATTCCGTCACACTCACAAACACTTTGTCTCCTACGACGTTCTCCAGGTGCAGCTGGCGGGTGATTTCCTTCAGGGCGATTTTGTCGTCCGTCTGCAGGAGACCTGCGCTTCAGAGAACCGGTGTGTGAGGATGTGGCGTCTCGTGTTCGGTCTCACACTGACAGCAGGAACACACACACATCAACTCACCGTTGAGTCTCCACTAGAAGAACATTCTTCTGCACTTCCTTCAGACTCATGAGCTCTCTGAGGACACAACCCAGCAGCTGCACACACACACACACACAAGGTTGAGCCACTGTAGTCACTCGGACTATTTTAACGATGTCTTTAATAACTTTCTTGTCCGGCAAATTTCAATTACAATAGAAGCCTATGGAGGAGTGAGACAGCCCTCAGATTTAATCACAAATATCTTCATTTGTGTTCTGAACATGAACAAAAGTCTTACGGGGTTGAACAACATAAAGTAGAGTAATATACTGACAGAGATTAAATTTTTGAGCGAACTATCCCTTTAAAGGAGGATGGATTCTGATTGGCTGTCAATGTTTTTATCCTCCATCAGCTGGAAAAAACATTATTCACTCTGAAAATTATTCCCCCGATATCATGCATCTGTGTCGTTATCATTACAGTTGTAGTGTGGACTTCACAATTATCAAAACTTGGTGTGAACAAGCCTTAAATCTCAGACGTGTTCGGACCATAGTTTTAACCCGATCCTTCGAGGACCAACGATGAGGACAGAGTTACTCTCTCCATGAACAGCAGTGCGTCTCAACAGCTCCAGCAAGTGCCTGAACACACACACACAGTGTTAGAATCCACACACACTCAATCATTCACACTCTCTTACACACACACACATAGATGTAGCGTAATGAACACACTTGTACTGTGAGTCCAGACCCGAGGGATGATCCGGCAGCTTCTGATGACACAGTCTCTTCTCAGGATCTTCTGAGCCTGAACACATGATCACAACACGATTAAACAGGATTAAACACTAAGGAACTGTAGAAACACAATCATGAGAGCGGTGTAATAAACACTGACGGACCAGAGACACACACTGAGCTTCAGTGAGAGCGCGGATCTGCGTTTGCTCATCTTCACCTGCAACACATTCAACATCTCAGTTAATACTGTGCAGAAGAGTACTAACATTTGACTGCAGTTATTATAAATACATGCAAAAAAAGTATGTTGGACAAATATACAGCAAACATTATAGTAGATAAATATACAGATACAGACCAAATCAGAACTTTTTGTATTCATTAAAAACTTTTTTCCACATTAAGGATCTTAAGGATTTTTCCACACTAGGATTGTATATGAATGTAACGTTATACAGTATTTTATTTGTAATAAATAAATTGAGTGTGATGGACTGAATATACAAGTGTTTTGCTATGTTAACACCCTTCTTTGTTGTATTGTAAATAGTACCGCAGTGTGACTTGGTGAAGTTTGACAGTGTGGTTTAAAATAATAATGATATTCCGTGTTATTTCTAAATTAATATGAGCTCATAAACTAGTGATTGCACACATTTGTCTTTAGCACACTGTCTATCATCTTTACTCATATTTACATTGTTGCACTTCATGTTGTCTTTAACCTGAAACGTTATTTAATCTTTTTTTAGTTTTTTTATTGAGAAATAAATCCAAATAAAAAATACAGTATATAACAGGAATGCTTCACAAGACAGATATCACATATACTGAAAACAAGTTCAAATAAACAGGAACAACAACAATAAAGATACGAAGAAGAAAGAGAAAAAAAATACAAATAAAAACCTAAATATGTATACAATTAAAGAGACAAAAAAACCTCAATATTTCTTTCTTTTCCTATAGACACTTTTAATGTTCATATAATTTGGTAAACTAAGTGGGGGCATTAATTACAATACGAAGAATTCCTCCATAAAGTTTAACATCATTTCATTCTTTTTATTTTTAACTAATTTAAGTGACTTCCTCAGTGATTCAATCTCTATTAGAAATAGATTACATTTTGGAATGCATTTTGCAAATTTTTGTTTATGGATATAATATTTACCATGCAAAATGTAGAAATTCACCACATATTCAAACAGTTTGCTTTTGTGTGTATAAGAACAAATCACATCTTTTAGAGATAATGTATAATTAATTTTTCTTGGGGCAAAAAAAAATGACTAACATCAGACCAAAATTTTTGAGATAAATCACATTCATAAAACAAATGAGACAAGTCTTCTTCGTATACATTACAAAAAAAACATTTGTTGTCAATGTCCATGAATTTAGATAACCAAGCTTTACATGGGTAGATTTTATGAAGTATTTTGAAATGTACCTCTTTAACTTTATTCAACATACAAAATTGATATGGATTTAACCATGCCTCTGTCCAATGAATATCAGCAATTAGTGCACTCCGATTTTATGCTTGGACTGAAAAATTAATCTTATATTTTTATTATTACAGGAATGAGAGAATAGTTTGATACCATCAATTATTAATTCAGGAAGTTTCCTTTCATTACTTCCATAAGTAAGGTGACTTTTCATTAAATGTTTTAACCCTTCTGGAATTGCTTTTACAACTAGCTGAAACTCTTTAGCTGGAATGGGGAAATTGTAGGTAAACATAAATGCTTCATAAGACAAAACATTTCCATTTTCATCAAACAAATCCATGACAACGTATATATTTCTTTCAAACCATTTGTGTAAAGTTATTTAATCATTATGTATTCTAATTTGTGCAGCCATGACGTATACAAGATTTAGAAACATAACTCAAAAGAGTTTCATATGTAGTTTAGTTTGTCGTATGGCAGGACGCTGCTGGAACCGCTCACATATGTAACAACTTCATTATGTAAACTACAACAGTAAAAGTATATAAACTCACCCACGAGATTGACGAGATGTCAAGAGATTTCGCGCCAGTAGCAGTTTCTGCCCCGCGTGTTTCCGGGACACAGCGCGATGTATTTCCGGTGGCCACATGAGGCGCTGTGCGGCCCACTGATGCTTTTTCGGTAACAGCCACTAGGTGGCGCCACTGAACAACAGCACAGTTTTTGAGGTAGTTTTTTCATTTCACCAACATGCATGTGCATTTGGCAAATGATGTACTCAAATCACTTTGAAGCATCTGCCAAATGCAGAGATGCATGTTTGTAAGGCTTCCAGTTTCATTTTGTTTCCAGTTTGTTTTATTGAAGCTGCTAGAAGATAGCAAATGAGCAGAGATTAGCCTACCTACATTGTGTTTGGTTTTGCAACTTTTTATGGAAAGATAATATATCAAATTCAAATAATCTAGGCTAATAAATATAAAGTGTCTGCATAATATGTGTTTTCAAGGCTTGTTTTGTTTGGTTTTATGGATGGCTCAGAAACAGGCCAATACACGAGACTATTAACTATTACTCATTTTAAGTATTTTAATATTAAAGTATTTAAATATAGTATTTACAATCTGCCTTGTGATGCATCCTCATAATCACATAATAATGTTTTGTTTGGCCAGAGGGACAAATTTTGAAAAAAAAAAAAAAAGATTTATTTACAGAATTCAAGTACACACAATTATGGCATAATTCAACATCATGCATTATGTTTTCAGTGTTGATACAGCTCTAGAAAGTACCAAATACAATACAATACAATTGTATTTATAAATACAGCACATTTAAAACAACTGCTTACCAAAGTGCTTTAGAAAAGCCAAGAAAACAAGCAATAAGAGGTTAGAAAAATAGTAAATACCCCCTATATTTAAGTTTAGTTCTAGTAACAAATTCTACAGGATCTTGATTAAGAGGGTGGAATAGGTAGCTGATCGGTAGGTATAGCCTACTGTGGAGTAAGCTCCGCAAAAACGAATAAATTATGTATATGTAGCCAATAAAGCGAGATCAAAACTGGTGTCCCGTGCGCGTGCTGCGGCATTTTGAACTAGCGCTGCTGCACGATTAATCGAAATGAAACTGCACGCGATTCGACAAAGGCTGTCAAAAAAGAAGTTTCAGGTCATTTCTGTCCAACATCCATTAAAGAGATTTTTCTATAAACTTTAGCTGTATTCACCCTCACCTATGCAGTGTTTCATTCAGGAGTGTAAATTAGTAAATATGTTTATACATGTTTACAAAGACATATAAGCTCAATATTCAGATGTTTATAATGTAGGGATGAGTTCAGGTTGAAAAAAAAAAAACCAAAATGTGTCCCAATCAACCTGAATGCACCCTACTATCTGTTGGTTTCTTTAAAGAGCGTAAATAAATGCGAGTGTAAATGTACATGATGATACTTGCAAGTAAAAATGCTACAATGATACCAAAGAATAATCCAGCGACAGACCCTGAAACTCCATATTCAGCTCCAGCAACTGCCCCAAGAAGAGCTCCAAATACACCCATCACTATCACTACAAACTGTGTGAACTCCATGGAGATTTTCGATGTGTTTTGTAAAGGTTTATCAGCCTCTGTGGTTTCTTTCTTCTCCACACCAGCATCTCCTTTGTCTTTATTCACTGTAAAAGAAATAACACTAATAGATCCAGATGCTTCAGTAAATGTAGGTTTAGTGAAGTAATACTCACAGTCAGGAGGATCTGCGATACTTCCACGTCTCTTTCTGAGCTCTTTCTCAACAGAAACCTCTTGTGTCTTGTGTTTAATCAGTTCAGCTTGTGGTGTGAAGAAATCACCAGCGTTCTCCTGGACCAGGTTGTCTATCTTCTTCATAAGTTCATGGTTCTGAGCTCTCTCCTGAAGAACATAGTGTCGTCCTCCACACTTGTCCAGGATTGTCTCTGCGCTGCGAATGTGTTCTTTGATTTGTGTGTCCTTCACGCCTTCATCACAAGCGAACAGCGGGATCGTGTGTTTCCAGACTCGCTCTGACAGCAACTCCATGTGAGTTTGTGCTGCTGTGATTTCATTTGTAGAAGGTTCATCAGAGAGAGTTTCCACCGGGATGACCAGAAGAAGAGCGTGAGGTCCTGGAGGAAAAACAGACACGCTTCTCTCTACTTCTTCTTTTATGTTCTCTGGTGTTTGTTGTTTTGAGGATCTGTCCCATCCTGGAGCTTCAGCAACACTGATCCTCCTTCCATCTTGATCTCGCTGATATAACGTACACTGACCAACTTTCACTCCTGTCAGATTCTTGCGGTTCAGGACTGATTTGACCACTTTATTGTTATCGTCTCCCGCGTTTCCAACAATCACAATTCTGAGCTCTGACTGTACAGAACCTCCTTTAAAGAGCAAATTAACAAATTAATATTATTCCATAATGGTGATAAATTAAATCATTTGATCATTGGAAAACATGCACAGAATGGTTGACCTACCCTGAGGAGATTTATCAGCCATGATCTCAGTGTGAAGGTGTGTTTGCTCTTTGTGGAAACTGATAACAAGAAAACACACAGTCTGTTCTACACATTTCAATTATCTCCCAAAGCCATTTTATCTCGTTTTCAAAACATTAAAGGAACACGCCGACTTTTGGTGACTTTAGCTTATTCATACATACACTTTTCATCTCCGTGCGTGCTGTACGCACCCACCGCTAGCCTAGCTTAGCACAAAGACTGAATGTAAATGGCTCCAGCTAGCATACTAATCCCAATAAGTGACAAAATAACGCCAACATTTTCCTATTTACAAATTGTGATTTGTAGTCACAGTACAAATAACACAGTTATATGAGACACAGCCATCTTTTAACCATATAAATACTTGAACTATATTCTCAGAAGGCAAAGCGTTACTTGGGCGTAGTCATTAGCGCAGCACTGAGACGTCGTGGTGAGGAGCTGAGAGTTCGCTCAGAGTCGCGGTAAAAAAAAAAAGTGAATAAGCTAAAGTCCAAAAAAGTCGGCGTGTTCCTTTAAGCAATGCCTAATCATATAATCAGAAGATATAACATTCATTTTGAAGTAATTATGCTAATTTGTGGCATGATTTTTTCAGAGGAAAGATATGAAAAAAATGCGTAAGGAAGGTTAATTTCAATTGCTCAGAAAAAGGTAATATGCAAATTATAAAGCTTAGCTCTGAATCCACAGTCATTATAAGTTTATAATTGTAAAGTCAAATCCTTTCACAATTGGCTTACATTATGAAAAAAAACTTGGGGAAAATTTAAAGATCAAGTCCTGTTTTCTCACTTAAGCTTCAACGCTGAACAAAAGCTTATTCAACAGCAGAATACACTTACACAGTTTTTAATGCAAGCACAATAAACACTTCAAGCAATAAGCAAAATTTAATATTATATCGACCTACCTCGCATTGCTAGTTGGTTGTTTTTCTGTATCTTTACTTCCGTGTGAAAATACTTTCAGTTATGCCGTTTATGGTGTTGTGTATGAACTTTGAACAGTAGGTAAAATTAATATTTGATGGTAGTTGGACATAAGGCGCATGCGGGCTCTGGTGGCGTGATCTTGTAGGATCTGGTAACTGGTCTCATGTTTCAAAAATCCAGAGACTTTCTCAAATCTCAGCTATTCAGTTGCAAATAAATACAGACTGAAAACTACTTTAATACATAAAGATTGCAAAATTTGTGATTTCTGTGTGTCTGGTTACTTAACATTAAATACTATCTGCAGAGTGACAATCATACTCCATAAAAACTATTATAAAACAACATTTTGACCATTTCTTAATAATCATGCGTTACATCATACACAAAATTATTTATATAGAAACCATTATAATTAAGTGTATTCTTTACAGTTAAATTCCAGTCAAAATATTAGCCTATACGCTTTCAAAACTATATATTTTCAGTCCTTTTTGTTTTTAGTTCCAAAAGGGGTATGTAACACTGGAAGTCATTTATAAAATGGCTGTAAACGACTGTGAATCTAATGTATTTCATCTCTCCGTATCCATGACTGAACTGTCACTTTAACCGGCTTGTTTTATCAGTAAACTGTAGGGAGTGCAAAATGGTGGAAAATGGCCTCACATTGTTTATGAAATATGAGAATGATTTACTATAAAACTACAATGAAAAACCATTAAATGTCAATATATTGTACGTGTCAACCAGTGTCAACAACAAATTATCCCTCGCAGTTTTCAAGAAAACATCAATGCCAGTGCTGGGGAAAATTACTTTTAAAAGTAGCAGTGCATTACAATATTGTGTTACACCCTAAAAAAATATTCTGTAACTCCCTAAAAAGGAACTAATTGCGTAACTTATTTACTGGGGGACAAAATGGGGGAAATGTTTTCGATTTGAATCCCATTTCTTGCATTTACATACATTTAGAGACTATGGTGATACAAAATCCAGGAAATAATTTGATTATAATGATAAATTCTGCCAAAAATAATAGTAGGCTACTAAGCTTTGTATAAGAAAAAAAAACGTCTTACTTTCTTTATTGTTTAATAGGGGTTGATGCCAAGGCTTGAGAGAATCATTTCATAAAGTCAAAAATTTTAGCCATTAATGTTTTGTGTGTAAATAAAATGTAAATAATGTGAGACTCAATTTCCACTGTAATGTAAAAACAACATAAAGACAATATACTTTATATAATTGTTTAATGGCATCTTTTTATGAATAAAGGCCAGTATCACTGATTTTAATACTTAATGTCTCAATGAAAATTATTTCCCACCAAATTTTTAACATGTATTAGGTTTCAAAAAATTTAACAACTTTTAATTAAAGTAAATTGAAAACAAACCTTACATAAACCCATAATAAATGTCATATTTACCTGCACCGTAAAAAGTGTACAGTTCAGTTTTAAATGAGTAGGCCTACACTTAATGCTTAATAGAAAAATAGTAATGGGAAATTGACAATTACTTTACTGAGCATGAAGTTTATTTACTTAATACTTATAAGGCAACTGGTTTTCCTCTTTTTTTAAGTAAGTGAACTTTTTACAGCGTGCGTCTACGTTAATTCCCGTTGCATATTTTAACACAATAAAGCTGGACAAAAACTAATCGCATGTTGACAGTACACTGCTGACAGAAAATGCTGCGGTTTAAAGTGGACTCGTTTTCATGTGTTTTTAGTAAGCTACACAGAATGTTCTCCATGAAATATTTAGCTAACAGTCTGAAGTTACCTCAGCAGTGTATGCTAACGTTAGCTCAGTCAACATAAGGCTAACAATAACAGGTGTAGAGAGAAAATATGATGATCCTGACCTGAGCTAATTTACTGAATCAGCCAACTCACATCTCCTTTCTTTCTGTCCATCCATGATGACATTAATCGCCTGTTGTTGTTTCTGACGTTTCATCGTCGACTGCCACTATCCCCGATTATTAGCACTTTCCCCAGCAATTTTGCGTTTAAAAGACGTGCAATGGCCGTCAAGCCAAAATTTGTCTGCCATTACTCCTGAAACTTAAAGGAATAGTTCACTTAAAAAACAAACAAAAAAACTTTTGCTGATAATTTACTCACCCCATGTCATCCAAGATGTCCATGTCTTTCTTTCTTCAGTCGAATATAAATTAAGGTTTTTCGATGAAAACATTCCAGGATTTCTCTCTATATAATGGACTTCAATGGGGTCCAAACGGTTCAAGGTCCAAAAGACAGTTTCAGTGCAGCTTCAAAGGGCTTAAACGACACCAGACGATGAATAAGGGTCTTATCTAGTGCAATGATCAGTCATTTAAAAAATAAATAAAAAAGTTTAAGTTTTATAAGCAAAAATTCTCACCTTGCTCTGTTCTGTGATGAGCGTTCATGACTCGCTGATGAATGAATCTTTTTCCGACCCTTATTCATCGTCTGGAATCGTTTAAAGCCCTTTGAACAGTTTGCACCGAAACTCTCATTTGGACCTTGAATTTGGTTCCCATTGAAGTCCATTATATGGAGAAACTCCTGGAATGTTTTCATCAAAAACCTTAATTTCATTTCGACTGAAGAAAGAAAGACATGGACAACTTTGTAGCGTATGGTGTATGTTTTGCTTAAGGTTAGATAAAAGCGTGAATAAATTTAAATGTAAATGTAGACTACTCTGTAAAAATAAACGTAAGTTTAGTTGCTGCCTTACATTTTTAAGTGCAGCCAACTTGGCTAGTAAGAAAATATTGTTGGTTCAACTTAAAAAAGTAAAATACCTGGTTGCCTCATAATTTTTAGTTAATATAATGAGATTCAAAATATGATGTTATCTACAGTAAACCATATTAATTATTAAAGAAAAAAGTTGTGATAACAAATGAAGAGTTCAGATGCAAAAGCCTCTAAATGCCATTTTAAATTTTCCTCTAAAATGACCATTTTTATCAAGCTTGTATATTTAAGTTCAGTAATTTCACTTAAATGACAGTTAATAGGTAATCTTCATTGCCATTTAAGTGAAATTACTGAACTTTAATATACAAGCTTGATAAAAATGATCATTTTAGAAGAAAATTTCAAATGGCACTTAGAGGCTTTTGCATCTGAACTCTTCAAATCATGAAACTATTTTTTAAAAGTGTGCCTATAAGACCTTGAAACTGCTTATTTTATGAGTAAAAGTAATGTAAAAATCATATGCCATGAATTATTGACATCAATTTTGAAAGTATAATCCCCACAAGAACTCCGGAGATTATTCCCTTGCAAGATCCCGAAACTCCAGCTTGAGCTCCAACAACTGAGCCGATAAGAGCCGCAACTACAACCATCAACATCAGCACACATCTGTGGAGTTCAATGTAAACTCTCTGTGTCTTCTCTTCTGAATCTCCTCTCTCATTTCTCACTGTGAAAGAGAATAAGACTAATAATAATAATCAGTGCTTTAGTGATGGAGAGAGCAGATGAATAGGTGGAAATTACTCACCGTTATTAATATTGTTCTGCGAAAGACCTCACTTTCACAATTTTTTTTTCCCTTTTCCTCAATCGGTTCGTTATCTTGAGGAAAGAAATCACCATGACTCTCTTCTAACACATACGGTGCGTGTCTAATCAAATTATTTAACTGTTGAAATAAATTGACTGACCTTTAGAAGGTGCAGCACCCATGATCTCAGTGTGTGAAGGGGTTTTTACTCTTCATCAAACTGATAACAAGAAAACTGAACTAAATACACAGCCATATCATGTTTTAAAACGTTACGTTTCACTGAAGATGTCACACCAACACATATTAACACTATTTCTTTAAATATTTTCCCCATTATCATTTTAAGAAAAAAAAAATTGTGCAAAATGTGCAAAAGTGAATCTATGCTGAACAAAAGCATATGCAACAACCGAATACACTTTTTGGAAAGTTTTTCAAACACAGAAAACGAAAAAGCAAAGTATAATATTTCATCCGCATACCTCCGTCTTGGTCGTTCTTCTGTAGTCTATACCTTTACTTCCGTGTAAAATATGTTCATTTATGAACTTTGAGCAATACTTTATCCACGTAAATTAATTATTAACTTTGCCATAAAGGTGCATGGAGAATTTTTGTATATGGTTAATTTTTGTAATGAAATATTGGTATTTTGTAGGACACTTCTCTACCCTAAACAAAGTGTTACCATTATAAATGTTGCCAGGTAACACATTATAATATATTAATTATAATTGCCTAAAACAATGAGTTGATTATTTTAAATTGTTTCATTGTTTAAAGTTAAATAGCCAATCATGCATTTTGAATAGATATGTTGTATTTTAGTATTAGTCATATTGAACAAACATTTCATCATCTATCTGTCAATAAACAGATTCCCAGATTTCATTCTCTTTTTCTTCCTAAAGATGAATATATTGAACATTTCCATTGTTATAACATAAAGGACTCGAATAAATACAATGTTTCCTCTGGTAACAGAATTTTAATTCTCTTATTTCGCCACAAATCTCCACAGCACACACACACACACATGCACACACACACTGTACAGTTTCCAAAATTAATTCATAAAGAGCAAATGAGACCAAGCTGGATATTAGGAAGAAAACAACATGACATCATATCAGTTTAAAATAAAGCACACATCTTATGATGCATGTACACACATGGAATAAAACAGAAATAAAAGAGTTAACAGGCTCTTTGAACAGGCCGTCTTTGAAAAACGTGCATTAGTAATTAAACCATCTTAAGATATTCTCACTCTGCAGAGAAACGGCAGCTTTCAGATCAGTCTGAAGGAGCTTCTACTTTAATACTCAAAGGCCTTGGCTGGGTTTCAGTGAATCACAGAGGTCAGACTCTCACCCCATCCTCAGAGGTCAAAGGTCAGACTCTCACCCCATCCTCAGAGGTCAAAGGTCAGACTCTCACCCCATCCTCAGAGGTCAAAGGTGGGACTCTCGCCCTGATCCTCAGAGGTCAGGCTCTCGCCCTATCCTCAGGTCAGACTCTCGCCCTATCCTCAGAGGTCAGAAGGTCAGCTCTCACCCCATCCGCAGAGGTCAAAGGTCAGACTCTCACCCCATCCGCAGAGGTCAAAGGTCAGACTCTCGCCCAATCCTCAAAGGTCAGACTCTCACCCTATCCTCAAAGGTCAAAGGTCAGACTCTCACCCCTATCCGCAGAGGTCAAAGGTCAGACTCTCACCCACGCCCCTCCTGCGAGCGGCGGTAGAGCTGAGCCTGTCCGCCGGGGAACAGCTCGTCTGCGCTGGGATGGTCCAGGAGGAACCGGATGGTGGATTTGATGTGCTGGATGAAGTGAGGAGGTTCTGCTAGCGGAGACGTGGACAAAAACTGAAGGACAAACAGACGTTAATTGAGCTTCGCTTTCATCCTGCAGATCTCATTACTGACTGAACACACACTCAAGCAACATTAATCACTTCTAAATGATCAGATAAACACACTCTCTCCTACACTTCTCCTTTCGTCTGATTGAGTTTAGACTTTTTAATAGAGGTCTTTTAGTATAATTATACGAGCTTCTTGTCTTTCTGATGTCAAATATGCAGTAAAAGCAAGAATAACTTTAATATTGTTAGTGATATATTAAGATGAACACTTACTGGACTGAAGCAACTGAGGTTTACTTGATTGGTTTTTTTGTAGTATGAAATATGATCATCAGGCTTTTTCTATTCTATTTCATTGCATTATACGTTTAAAAAATACAGAGCTTTGATCATAAAATTTTATATGCTTGATCTAAGCATTTAAATATCATCTTAAGACATTATAGGCAGATATTAATATTTATATGATTTTATGACAGTATCTGCTATACTGTAATAACGATTTCATTTATTTATACTGCAAACATCAGAATTTTATCTTATTTTTTGTCCATATAAATATCAGCATCTGCACCAAATGACATATTTTTGCTCAGTTTGAGTGTGTGAATTAAACTATACCAGAAAAGAGCCTGATATCAGATCCTCAACAGAAGCAGGTGTGTATACTCTGAAGGGCGCTCAGACCTGAAGGATGGTTTCATCATCTTGAGAAAGCCAGAAGCCCATGTCTTCGTTCGGCGTCGATCGACACCGGGCCGATCCTCACGAGCTCTCGGCTGGAGTCATACACTTCAACCATCTGTCAAGAACAGTTACAGTCAACCACATGTAATTATACTGTCTACAGTACAGAGTGTTTCAAAGCAGCTTTACTGAGATAACAGGAAATAATGCAACAAAGTTTGTTTCTAGAAGAGAATAGCGTCAGCAGTCCAGCTTAAGTGAGTTTAGCGTTGGTTAATTTTTGTTGTAAAAAAGTAACAAATTTAGTTCATTTATTATATACAACCGCCCTGGAAATAGATGTGATGTCATCGTCCAGCTCAGTTCAGTTCTCATATAATGGTGTCAATGCAGGGAGAATCAATACTATTATTGAATATTAAATTAAAGGAGTAGAGTCACTTTTAAAAAAACTTTTGCTGATAATTTACTCACCCCCATGACATCCAAGATGTCCATGTCTTTCTTCTTCAGTCGAAAAGAAATTAAGGTTTTTGATGAAAACATTCCAGGATTTTCTCCATATAATGGACTTCAATGGGGACCAAACGGTTCAAGGTCCAAATGAGAGTTTCAGTGCAAACTGTCAAAGGGCTTTAAATGATTCCAGACGATGAATAAGGGTCTCATCAAGCGAAACGATTCGGCCATTTAATAAATAAATAACAAAGTTTAAGTTTTATAAGCACAAATGCTTCTAACTTGTT
Organism: Hybognathus amarus; assembly: GCA_030378365.1. NCBI lineage: Eukaryota > Metazoa > Chordata > Actinopteri > Cypriniformes > Leuciscidae > Hybognathus > Hybognathus amarus. Next base: position 34,579 of record JAQIUQ010004209.1, read on the forward strand.
CAGTCAAAACGAACAAATCTTTTTTCAAAAATCATTTCATTAATTTCGTTTGTTGAATTAACTAAATGACTTTGAGCTTATAAAGCTGATGAGCTTGATGAGACCCTTATTCATCGTCTGGAGCCATTTAAAGCCCTTTGAACAGTTTGCACTGAAACTCTCTTTTGGTTCCCATTGAAGTCCATTATATGGATAAAATAAAAACCCTAATTTCTTTTCGACTGAAGAAAGAAAGACATGGACATCTTGGATGACATGGGGGTGAGTAAATTATCAGCAAAAGTTTTTAAAAGTGAACTAATGTTTTAAATGTCCCCAACTAAGCAAAACAAAAGCCAAAGGCGAAAAAGAGGCGACAGTGACGATGAAAACCTTCCCAGTAGGCTATTTTGCTTTTAAAAGACGTCTAATAGTCGTCACAAACTCAGCTCAGACGTCTAGGCTAAAACTAGGCAAAGCGTGGCCAGTCAGTGCAAACTTAATAGACGTTTAAACCATCGCCCAAGAATAGAGTCTAGTCATCAATTAGATAACAAAGAAATGAAACCAAACACCTTGTAATCACTGTTGACTTTGTGTACATGATGAAATATCTAAAGTTATTCCGTGAAAAAAGGACGTGCCCAAATTCAGGGTTATTTTAGTGAGAAGTGTGTTACCCATAGCCGGACTATATCGGGTCTATAGTTAACCTAGACGGTGAACGGCTATTGCATGCTGGGTTGTGAGAAACTCACTCAGTTCTCCTCTGGCCAACGCACCAACAGTGTGTGATTATGACAATATTATTCAGTCCATACTCGGATCTGATTGGTCAACAGTCAGATATTTGTAATGAGCGCTACATGTGAAAGTGTGTACCGGTCCTCCAGAGAAGCTGCGAGCGGACCTGAGCTCCTCCGCCGGCCCTCGACACGCAAACGAGGCTGGAAACACGTGACCGGTTTTAACGTTCACACCTGCGATCAGACAGAAACAGGATTCATGCAATCACTCAACAAAAACGCTTATAAACTGGTGGATTACACAACAAAAACTTGATAGTTTAACATTTGAAAATTAAGACATTATACTGTTTTATTATGATATAATGTACTTTATTTTTTATTATTATATTATAAAACAATTTTATCTAAATAAACAATAATAAACAAATATTTTTAAAATAAATACTTTATTTTATAATAAGAAATATATCATATATTTAGTGAAAATAATCATTATTAAATTATAAATCTAATAATAAGTATTATTATTTTATTGCCCAAGTAATGTGATCACACAAATTTTGGCTAATCTAGCACAGCTTTAAAAAATAAAATAAACTGCAATCACAATATTTGTCACAATTTGACTGTTCACTGGTCACACTTTATGTTTGTTGTTGAGTGAAACTGGTGAGGACATTGAAAAATGTGCCTTTTTTATTAGTGTATTTTATATTATTGTGCATCATCCTGTAATTCATAATGTAAATACACACTTCAGATAACAGAGACATGATGAGGAGAAGCTGATATTACCGATCCCGTACACCACTGGCCGATGAACCCCGTCTCGGACCGCGTCGTTCATGTCTGAACAAACACAGTTATTAATTATTCAGAGTTTCCTGAAGTCATACATCAGCTGAAGAACACACTCACACAACTGCATCAAACACAATGTGCAGATGTACAGTTAAGTATTTATTCAACAAAGGACAATTTTTCATTAATAATGACTATTGAGTACGTTCCTCTCATTAAGCATAATTTAACCTCCCGATTTGGAATATAATAAATTAATTGTAATGACTACTTTTCTAGTGGTTTTTTTTTTTTTGGATGTGATTTCATCATATGATTTTTTTTGTGGTAAACAGGTTTACATTTTAAGTATTTTTAAGCATGTGACAGTTGATGAAATTAATATTTACAATGTTCAGGATAATGCCGATAGAGCTATTCTGTACTGTGATGTCAATGTGTCATGCAAGGAAAAGGGATTAATGAAAACTTTATAAATAGCCAGATATACAGTATAATCTATAGTCTCAAATATACTTTAATCAAACTATCCTAACAGTGTGATATTAATGAGCTCATCTGTCGTCAGATCTCAGATCTGTTGAAAACATCCACATCTCTATGATCAGGCGATTAATGAACCGCTGTTTCTCACCGCTGGTGTTTTTATAGTGTGTTTATTATTGTTATTGAGAGGAAAGCGCAGCACATATTTCATCTAACCGTCGCTCTAGCAGTGGACGGCGCTGGGTTTATCCCTGCTAATGTATTTCCAACTTATAAGCGAGGAATAAGAGCTTCATCGTGAGAATATCAGGGTCTTGACTCCTGTTCACATGAGCAATGAAAGCTGCAGTTCACTATAACGGCCACCAGTGTCACTATAACACAGTTTCTGAACTCTACATACATCAACAGCCCCTTTAAAGGAGTAGTTCACTTTAAAAAAACTTTGCTGATAATTTCCTCACCTCCATGTCATCCAAGATGTCCATGTCTTTCTTTCTTCAGTCGAAAAGAAATTAAGATTTTTGATGAAAACATTCCAGGATTTTCTCCATATAATGGACTTCAATGGGGTCCAAAAGACAGTTTCAGTGCAAACTGTTCTAAGGGCTTTAAACGACACCAGATGATGAATGAGGGTCTTATCAAGCGAAACGATCGCTCATTTAATAAATAAATAACAAAGTTTAAGTTTTATAAGCTCAAATGCTCACCTTGCTCTGTTCTGTGATGCGTTTTCGTGACTCCTGATCGAACTCATTCATAAAAATGAACAAATCTTTTTCTGAGTCAATTCATTCATTTCGTTCGTTGAATGAACTAAATGACTTGAAAAAAGATTAATTCATTTTGATGAACTTAAACTTTTTTATTTATTTAAATGGCCAATCGTTTCGCTTGATAAGACCCTTATTCATCATCTGGAATACGTTTAAAGCCCTTTGAAGCTGCACTGAAACTCTCATTTGGACCTTGAACTAGTTTGGTTCCCATTGAAGTCCATTATATGGAGAAACTCCTGGAATGTTTTCATCAAAAACCTTAATTTCTTTCGACTGAAGAAAGAAAGACATGGACATCTTGGATGACATGTGGGCGAGTGAATTATCAGCCAAAGTTTTTTCTTAAAAAGTGAACTACTCCTTTAAAGCCTAGTGCACACTACATGATTTAAGCCTGATTTGCAAATCGTTAAGCTCACCGACAGGTCAGGGTGTTATCGCGTGCAAATCTGTTAGTATGAAAGAGCCAATGTTTTGCCTCATTTCCGGTTCGTTTTTATCACATGATTTTTCGTGACAAAACGTGGTTTGTACACAAGATAGACTCGTTGGGTGACAGAGTTGTGGTCAGCTGGTGTCAGTGTGTTACCTCCTGTTGCGGGATCGCGTTGTGTCGTGTGTGTGAACAGCTCAACAACTTCAACACTCCTGATTTCACAGAGAGCAAGTCATGTCGTGTGAAGCCGCGGAGTTTTAAAATCATGTAGTGTGAACACGGCTTAAGGTGAACTTAGAGAAACAAGTGACCAACATGTGACCTCTGACCTGTGATGCAGCACGTCTCCAGGTGAACGTCTTCCTTCTGCTTCTGAAAGGCAGCTGCGAATCAAAACACACTCATATTCTGATCTCACACTGAGCGTTTCGCCTTCATCACACACTTACACACACGTACCCAGAATGCTAAGGCTGAGCGAGTGAGAGGTCTTCTGTCGTCATCGAAACCCCCGACAAGATGCAGCTCCAGTCTGAAAACACACACACACTCCTACAGTCATTATATATGTGAAAACCCCACTAGAGCTGAGTGATGCGTGAAGATCCACAGCACCTGCCGTCTTTATCCGGGTTGCTTTTAGAAGTGACGGCGTTGACTATCAGAGGAACTTCAGTCCATGTGCTGGACCCATCACAGTGTGCAAGGCAAGTCGCTCCGCTGCCTTCAGAACAGAGGAAACACCGCATCACACACCCGTACATGCACTGAAACGGCATCAGATAATGATTTGAAGAAGGTTTCGTGTCACCTGTGTGTCGGAAAACGACTAAATGGCATGTTGTGGCATCATCAGAGCCCAGGATGGAGACCGAATCTGAGGAAAGAGAAACCTCAGTGTCTGTTTGATTGACAGATGTCATTCGCTCATCACACACACACTCACTGTCCGCTGGAGTTGTGGACGCAAACTCTCTCTGCTGGACGTACAGGAGCTGCTCAGGGTCCACAGGCTCCGGGCTTCGACACACAAACTCCTGCGCACTTTCCTAAGAGAGAAACACACATTAATGTGACGAAACACTATATGTAGAGTGTGTGAACGGTGACAACAAGTAATGTTGATGCATGTAGGAATTCAAGTTTGAATTTTTTTACTTTTATTTATTACTATACATTTTTACAATCTACTTTAATAGTGCTGCAGAGTGGAAAATAAATTCATACCAATATTACATGTAGTCTTAGGGCTGTGCATCCAAAATAAAAGTCTGTGTTTACATAAGATATGTGGGTGCACTGTGTGTATAATATATATATATATATATATATATATATATATATATATATATATATATATATATATATATATATATATATATAAATACACACACATGCATGTATATTTAAGAAAAAATATATTTATATATAAAATATTTATATATAATATAAATTATATATAAATCAATAAAAAGCATATACATGAAAATATTTATTAAATATATACAAGCATGTGTGTGTATTTATATATATATATATACAAAATAATTATACACAGTGCACCCACATATATTATGTAAAATAAATATTATGTATGTTTTAGAAGCGATTAATCGCGATTAATTGTTTGACAGCCCTACTAATTATTAGGTTGCATGCAAAAATAAAAAGAGATATATATATATATATATATATATATATATATATATATATATAATTTTTATTCTATATACAATATATATAATAGAGCTTTAAAATCATGTGTGTATATACATACACATTATAAAGTATATTTGAGGTTTATTATACTTTTAAAGATATTAACATATATTATTATAATATTAACAAACAGAACAAATCAAGACATACAAGCAGTAAACAATCTAACAAAACAAGGAGACATTATGATACCAAATAGGCTACATTAAGATAGGAGATATGAAAGAGAAGTAACATTATTTTACAATAGTCTTAAAGTGAAAAGAGAGTAAGAGAATGAAAAGAAAGAAGAGGGCATACAAGAAAATGAAAACATTAAGGAAGAATATTAAACATGGTACAAATTCTAGATGTTTTCATTGCAAGATTTCCACCTTTGTATCTGTATACCCGAGTAATTGTTTTTAATATAAAGTGAAAGAGGGTCTATGTATCATAGTCTCTGCATACACACTGCCATATTAGATTACTTCAAAATATTAAATTGTCTATCAGATTACTGTGTTTGTACCTTCAGATCCGGGTATTTGCTGAAGAGTTCTGCGGTGGAGTTCACGCGCTCTATTCGCTTATTCTGAGTCAACAGCGGCATCCTGACAGAGATCACATCTGATCATCTGATTATTTTATCAAACTTTGATGATTAATAACTCATGTGAGATTCTCCTCCATCTCACCGCTGGACCTCTCTTCCGCGGTGCACACACGTCACAGGTCATGTGACTCGGAACAGCAGAACTGATTCGCTAGAAGGGACATTAACCGGAAGTCAGTTCGACTGTAGAACTAATCCAGAGGAAAGGCTGATGTGGGTTTATCATGGGCGATACATGTAAAGACCGACAGGCGGCGCACTGCTAAATGCAATTAATAAATGGCTCATTAATAAAAAAATGGCATTTAATTGAAGTCCTTGTAAAACACGTAGACATTTTCTGTAATCTAGCTTGAATAATAATTTAATTAAATAAATTATAATTAAACATAATAATATATATGTGAACGTGTGTAATATCATTGTTGACCAGCAGGGGGCTCTAGTGCACCAACTTTTATCTTAGTGAATGACATTCAGCGTCTGGGTTTGCTCAGGATGTTATTTTCTTTCCTTAAAGCAAATGTTTAAGACATGTTCTGACGAGTTAATGTGTGATATGCGTCTCCTGGTATGAACACGGTGTACAGTAGGCTATCGGTATAAGAATTTACAGAATAAAGAATGATTTCAAAAAAAGCAACCCCTTTATCACTTATCCGAATATGGGAAATATATTTATTTTTAATAGACAGTTAATAAAAAGTTAATACAGCTAGTTAAACTTAACCCAAATTAATTCAAATTCATCTTCTATTTTTATTTTTCTCCTTTAGCTTGGCAAATCTTACTAACGTTAATAAGGTTTAACTATTTAAACCAAGGAATTAAAGTGCCAAGTCACTGTGACCGTGTGTGTGTGTGTATTGATCACAGTTTATGATTTTCCCGGGAACTTGTTTGCAATGGAATCACTATGACAGGAATTACTCAGTGTTTAATCACTTTCATTGCTCAACTACAGTACAGACAGTGACGAATCCAAGAAACCACTAATCTAGAAGCTATCTTGTATTCTATAATTTACACAATTCTCACACATTTTTTGAACTCAATTGTACAATGTTAAGTGGTTAAAAAAAAAAAAAAAAAAAAAAAAAAAACGCCGTAATCTTGTATTTGGGTCAAAAATGGGCACCCATAGAAATGAATGGGAAAAAACGGTAATTTAGAGCATTCTAAAATAAGCAAAAATAAGACACCAGGTGACAGCAAAGTCAATTCATCTTTAGGTTTTAGCTCTAAGAGCTTATTGGAATGATATTTTACTGTAGTTAATAATAATAATAATAATAAAACTACATAGTAATTAATTTACATAGAAATAATTTACATAGAAAATATGGTACTTTTTGAACTAAATAAATTCAAAAATACCCCCCCCCCCCAAAAAAAAAAAAAAAACCACCATAAATGGATAGACAAAACTTTAAGACAGTGATATAACATTTATAAAAAGTAAAAATTAGGATCACACCTGAGTCCTCTGTGCCCACATTTGTCCACAATTACAGGATTAAGTGAATACGGTTTTAGGGCTACAGAAAATTAAGTCATATTTCTGTTACATGTTCCTTGGTTTTGTGTTTAGTTTGTGCAGTTTGGACTTTTATTTTGAAGTGTATTTTCCGTTCGCATCGCCTGTTTCTATAGTAACCCTTGCTTGTTGCCACAGTGATTGATTACGTCACCTGTCCCTGGTTAGCTTCTCAGTGTTTGGTGTACTTTGGTTCAACTCTCCATCGTTACAGAGTGAAACATCGCGCGATGCAATATCAGTCCACAGCAGGCTGGGTTTAATGAGCACTATTATATAAAAACAAAGAGAATGAGGCACCAACTCTCCTTAGATTCACACACACACACACACTCACTCTGGTGTGTTTGATCTGTCGGTCTGTGATTATTCACTCACTGAATGGGAACGCATGAAAATGAGGTGTTTTATCCTCAGTTTTTCAGTCTGTGGTGTTTTTTGTTTCGGATGAATACACCGCACTTCACAGGAACAGGTGTGTGTCGGTCTAAATGAGTTTTTCAATGCATGCGTGTGAATATTCATGCAGTCATCAAAAGGACAAGCTGTCTAAACTCACTTTTATACCAAATGAATCAAGCGAACACTAGAAAGTGAGCGTTGTGTTTGTAGTGTAAGTGGCCTGGAAAGATCCTAAGGCCGATTCCTGTATGAGGGAAATGGAGCTTTTCCTGTTTATAAAGAGATTCCAGCCAATCAGGGGCTTTCATTTCGATCCAGACACATTTCTATCAATCCAAGCATCTAAAAACCATAAAAGCTGGGACTCTTCTTGGATTCGAGAGAAACATGAACAAATGCATCTGTTTTCTTAAAACAATTCCTCCTTTTGCGGACCTGCATTAAAATGTTATTAGATAAAACAAGCTTTTAATTTTAGCAAATCCTTTCAAAGCTGCTTTTAGATATTATCCATTAATAAAATCCCTGGAAACAATAGCTAATCTGTAATAACTAACATGAAATTAAACTATCACAAATCGTCTATATATTCTGATCAACAGATATTCAATGGGCACATACATTATAAAATAATATAAATTATGCATTTAATATTTAATTTGAAATATTAAAGCACTCATATTAACACGTCAGATAAATTAAACACCTGTGAGAAATTTAGATTGTGCAGTTTTATTAAAGTCCATGAACAGAATTAAACAGAGATACCATAGAAATATTGTACATTTAACAGGATCTGAGTGACAGAATTATGGAGTGAATACAGCAAATAAACAGCAAACGTCCAACTATCAGACATGCATTTATTTGTGAATAAATCCTCCGGACAGATACATGTAATCCAGTGATGTAAAGATATATATACACATTTATAAAAATATGAACATACACATTTTATTGATATTTCTAAGTGCTTTAACAGGCATCACAAACTATAAATGAGTTTGTTTCATCTTGGTGACGCCCGTTAAATACTTTCACGAGGAAGCATCTACATGCTGGATTTGGTTTGCGCTTCGATCACGTCTCTGTTACTTGAGCACTAAATCAGAGAATAATAATAATAATAATAATAGAGAGCAGGAAGTGAAATCCCGCTACTAGAATCCTGACGAGCAACTGATGACAAACCCACTATTAAATATAGAAAATTAGGTTTCTACAACCAAACGAAAGGAAAGTGTCCAGAGCGCATGATAACATGGATTCCCATTTAAAGTCCAAGTGCAGAAAACATCAGTCATAACCCGCCACTGAGCGTGGGTTAGGGGTTAAGACATCACGGAGCACCATCTGCGCGTGTGTGTGTGAAAAAAGAAAATCACAAGCGCATTTGGTGCATTTCTGACTCGGACAGTGAATTTGAGCAGAGTAACCCCGCCGTCTAACAGGCTGTCAATCAACATCCCTCTCCCAATCATTGGTCTCTTCAGCAAGTGAAGCACCGCCTCCAAAGGCCGTTGTGTCTAATGGCCCCGCCCCTTCCAGCACGTGACACAAGGGAACGACAGACACAAAAGCCTTCTGTAAGCAGTGAAACATCATGATGTTGTACCTCTAGATCCGGAGACTCGAGTGTGTAAGATGAGGAGAGGGATCAAACACCAGTCTAAACTGGTACCGACAGCCTGTTAAACCAGCAGGGTTTAACCTCAGCAGCCCGACTGAGTGATGTCACCACCAGAGCTTTTGGTGACCTCCATCGTGGTGAATATCTGAAACAAATGAAGGGAGGACATGTTATGGTCATGAGTAATCAGCCTAATCTGCTTTTTTCCATGTTGATCTTTCTTTAGTGTGTAATGTTGCTGCGTTCTTCTCTATATCAGTGTTTGTGAACTCCTGAAACGCCTCCATTGTAGTCTTGAGTTTTCGAAACACGTCACAATATTCCTCATTATAATAATTAATGCGCAGAATAAAGGGGCGGGGCCTGGTTGAGTTAGTTAGTAGTGTGTTAAACTGGTGGTTATGGTGAGAGCGGGACATTTCCCAAACACACTCGAAGCGCTCGACCAATCACAACACACTGATCCAGCCAACCAATCAGAGCACAGTGTGCTTTTCAGGAGGAGGGGCTTCATAGAGACAGGAAGTGAACAGAGCGTTACTGACAGACTGGGAAGAGAGGAGCCGCAACAATGGAGAAAAATCAACGTTCAGAGCAGGAAAACCTGTTCTAGTACAAAATAGGACATAATTTGGCATCTTCAAATATAATGTGGAGGATATGCGTTTAACATTCGAACATGAAAACCTGTTCTAGCAGAGAAGGGCGTAATAGATCCACTTTAAGTAGGAGTGAAAGGAAACACACCTCAGCACAGGTGGGGTGAATCCCGATGGTGTGGTCCAGCTGGTCTTTGGTAATCCCACACTTCATAGCGGCTCCGAAGCCCTGTGTGACCTCTCCAGCATTAGGACCCAGATAGTGAAAGCCAATCACACGGTCCTGCACACACACACAATTTTTATATGTTCGTTTCTGACAGAACACATATCTGCTGTTGTAACGCAGTTGTTCATTGTTCACATTGTGCAACTTTTGATTTTTAAAATGTATTGGAAAAATATTAAAATAGATTAAGAAATCCTGTGGAAGCCAGTTATTTACAGAAGCTTGTTTCCACCAGAGAAAAAAAAAAAAAAAATCAAGTCTTTCATCCAACCTTTTTTCCTTGTACTTTACAACCCAGAATTTTGAGACAAAATAAATCTGAATTAAAAATAAGAAGTCTCAACAAGATAAGTAACAACCTTTTTTATTTTGTGGCAGAAACAAGCTTCCGGTGTCATTTTAGAATCTATTTTTAATTCATTTTTCAATTAGCTTTTATTTTTTATATTTTGAGTTGTCATTTTAAGTTAGTTTGAGTAATTTAAGTACTTCAACTTGACCCTATTTCCTAATTTTAACTAGCTTCCCAGGCAACATTTGTTTTTGTTTACGTTTTTGATCTAATCTTATATTTTATTTCAGCTTTATTTCAATTACTATTTTAGGTAACAAAAACTAACAATAAAGCACTTCTCCAAGTGCTGTTTGTAAATTAAACCTTATTGTAAAGTGTAGAATTGTATAATCTAATCTAATGTCTGATCAAATCATAGTTTGATTAAAGAACAGAGCTCAACATTGCTAGCGGACGCTGGCCGTTACGCGTGTCTTACACTGTCAAGTTTATTGCAGATGATCTTGGCGTAGCACTTGTTGTTGTCTCGGTTGGGAACTGGTGAACTCCAGAGGCCAGAACAGACTGTGATAAACCTGCACAGACACACATGCGTCATTACAACAATTACCAGCACACGCTATTCATGTCCCCCCAGAGCGCACATACACACACACACACACACACCTCGAGGTTCTCCTGTCCGTAGATCTCCACGGCCTTCTCCTCCGCGTGACCACAGCTGCCGTATTCCATAGGAGTGAAGACAGTGGTGGGAACGTTCACATAATCGCACTGTTACACCACAGAGAAGAAAGGGTTATAATAATAAAAAAAAAAAAAAAGAAAAAAAGAAAAATAAATGTCAAATTGAATTTAAAAAAAAAAAAAGTATTTATTAGAGCTGGGCGGTATACAAGTTAATCATACTGAATACTGATTGTTTATTTTTTATATGAAATTAATATACCGCAATACCAGTGTTTTTCACTTTAACAGAGGATGCGGCATGATTGTTTAGAGGTTCACTGTTGCACTGGGGATGCACAGGTGTGTGTGTGTGTTACCAAGCGTGACGGTGAAGTAGTGTTGTCAAAATATTCGGTACTTCGGTACCAAGTTCGGTACTAAAAGAATTTAGACGTCACGGTACCAAGTGCCGGTGGTACCGGAATACCGGTCAAACCCGGATCTGTATGCGCATGCATGCACGAAGGGCGTGAAGTTGATCCTCTTCATGAAAGCAGCGGCGCTGCTGATGTGGTTTCTGTGTATACTAAACAGCAAAACAACTATTTAAATATGAACCCTGCATGTTGCGCTGTCTCTGTGAATGGACGCTACTCGACGCGCTTTCATTAACGTTAACGTTACCTCACACACACGCACGCACAGAAGCACGAAGTGACGCCCGCTGTTTTCAGTCTCTGCTGCCTCACGATATGATGACATGATTCATGATCCATTCATCTCCGAGAGTTACTTCATGAGCATTCTACCGTTTAAATATGAACCCTGCATGTTCTGCTTGTCTATGTGATTAATCGGCGCAGACGCGCAGTTTCATTTAACTGTTACCTCTCTCTCTCACACACACACACACACACACACAAACACTGAAGCAAGAGTGACGCTCGCGCTGTTTTCAGTCTCTGCTGCCTCACGATATGATGACATGATTCATGATTCCATCTCCGAGAGTCACTTCATAAGCATTTTACCGTTTCATTTGAGAAAAACTATCATCATATCCATAGGGTCGTATATCATATCATATATCATACACACACAGAAAGTCAAAGGTCTCTACGGCAACCCCGTCAAAATAAAAGTTTGGTTTAACTTAAAGAAATGGACAGAAATAATTATATTAGGCTACTGTACAATATATTTAACTACGTCTCCATTTATTAAAAATGCTACTGTAGCCTAAATCCACTGAATGCTGTATTTTTCACTTGATTTTTATTATAAACAATATTTCTCAGTATCATCAATATTTTCATTTAAACAACATGCTATAGCCTTCAGAAAGCTTTCATAAATGTACCATCATAAATAATAAAGTGATTGAATTTAATTTAATATATTTTTTTCAAGTAGTTAAAGATAATTAAAAAAACTAATTTTGTTTGGTACCGAAATCTGGTAAGTTTAGAACCGTGACATTTTAATGTAAATTTGGGTACAACTACTGGAATTTTGGGTACGTGATATCCTACGGTGAAGATAGATAGGTTAAACTATAATTGATAGTTGTCATATTATATTTAGGGTTGGGAATCGTGAGAAATTTTTCGGTTCCACCAAACGATTCCGGTACATTATCTTTCGTGCCAATGGTGTAATCTGAACCAGAAGACTTTAACCTCTCAGGAGAATCTCCAGGAGACGGCAGCGAAGGTTATGAGTATGACAGACCTTTAAAGATGATGTGACGTACAGTCGTCGAGCCAGAAGTTTCCCGGCCTGAATGGCCACAGGCGTGAGCTCCCACTTTCCCTCCAGAATATCTCCAATGGCATAGATGTGAGGAATATTAGTCTGCTCCTCATCGTCTACGGGAACCTTCCCAGTCCTGGAAGGAGGAACACACTGTGTGACTCAATGTTCATCATGAGGACCAAAAGCCACTGTTATTGGGACTGTATGTGCATGAACGGCATACAAAGGAGTCACAATAAAAGAATATTTCACATTTGGTTTCTCAAACCATCAAAACTTCAGATTGATATTTTTATTAAATGTCCTAAAAATCAATAACTAAAAAATCTTGTTTGTTTAAAGGATAAATAAAACATCTTGAGAGGTTTGCTCTCCGGACAGAAATGAAAAATGCCTTGTAATAATAAATCAGACACATTACATCATCATTACTTCCCTTCTGCAATTTAGGAAAACTTAAAACAAACTTTACTTAAACAAATGCACTTAAAAGTTACTTAAACAAATGCACTTTTAAAATCCCATACAGTTTGTTATGCAACACAATGCACATTCCAAAACTGAAAATCATGAACCATAAAACAGCAGTGCGTCAGTCATGTGTGTGTGGGTCATATGGAATCACATGACTGTGCTTTAGAACTGGATCAAAACCTCTGTGCTCAAATCACTCACACATACACACTTTAGTCTGTGTGTGAATTAATATGCATTCTCTCATGCTTTACTTGCTTGATCCTGCCCGTCTGACATCCCAGTGTGTGGTGTTCAGTAAACACACTCTGTGTCACCGAGGTCAGAACGCTGGACACACTCCCAGAGGAAATACTGCTGATTCACCATGACACTCCAGACCCCGCCTCTTCTACTCACTCTGACCCCGCCCCTTTAAATGCTACCGTGACAACAAGGACTGTTATGGGTTGTGGGGAGGAGCTATGAGGCCACATGACCAAAATAATCTAGTCAAAAGAAAGACATACTTGGCATTGACTTTAACTCCAGCTTTGTCCAGACCGATCTTTCCTGTACAGGCGTCACGACCCACTGCGATCAACACCTGACACACACACACACACACAAATTAGCAACATGTAAGGAATGTGACAATGTTGACAACTGAATTTGCCTTTGGTTACAAAACAATTTCATTGATATTTTATGTGATGTGCATGTATTTACATTTATTTTTTCTTTTGAAAAAAAAAGTTATTATCAGAATACATTGTTGATTCATTTCTTACACACTTCAGTGCATAGTTATCTTTTTTTGGAACATTTATGTTTTGAGATTTATCTAACAATTTCTTCTCTATTGTGATTCTCAGGTGATGGTCACATGACCAACTAATCCCTGCTTTAAAGAACCTTAAAAGATGTGCGGTTATTTGTAAAACGGTTTTAAATTGTCAAAGCCATAATGAAATAAAGGCTTTTTATATACATTAACTCACCGAGTGCTGTGGCTTGATGCGTTTTAATGAACAAAATAATATTAAGGCAAAGCATTGTTCACACGTCAGGAAGGATTTACATTTACCTTGACCTGTAGTCAGACCACACACACTCTTAGACAACTATACCGCTCATGTAGGGTCATACTGAATAATTGATGCAAGTGCTGCAGGGTTCACACACACACTGTAAAATTTAATTCCAGGACTTTTAGAACTACTTTTTTGATTTTCAAGGACTTTAGAGTTCACATTTATGAAATAATGTCTTTATTACCCTAAATAAACAAAAATAAAACAATCAAACAAAATGGTTCAAATAAAGTGCAGTGGATGCAGTGACTGTGGAAACCGTAACCATTGAAAGGATACGATGACAGAGATATCGCTTTCCTTATTCAAACTGATTTATTTCCATAAATATATGATTGATCAGAAGAATGAAATCTATATCATGCAATCTGATAGTTATGAGCAATATCACACTCACAGTCATGAGAAATGGCTCTATATCTATATCAGACGGACTGCAGACTATTATGTGTGAAAAGACTTCTTTATTGATACAATTAAACACTAATTTCAACTAATTGTTTTTCAATAATTCAAGCACTTTAAGTACGTTTTCACATATATGGCTGATTTAAAGGGTTTTTCAGGAATTACATTTTAAAAAGTTAAACTGAAGTATGTGAACGAAGCCCGTTAAACACAAATACCTGCTTTTAAACTGAAACTACAATCTTTTTCCGGCCTTTCATATTTGACAATGACTTTTAAGCAAATGTGTCACAGGTTCACCACACTTATATGGAAATTATCTACTATAATTTCACAGTCACTGGGTTCATTTCAGAGAAGAGAATGTAAAACTTTTGAAAAATGTTTTGAAATAATAAATGACACATAGGATTTGAAAACCGAGCCAAAGACTGGCAGACAAGATAAAAACAGGCTGTAATGATATCTGAAGTTTAGGCCAATAGAACGGCAGGACACTCACAGTGTTGTATTCCCCTTCATAGATCTCGTTACTCTAGGTTGATTTGGCCGTCACTTTGAGTCGGCCTGGAGCTCCAGCTTCCAGCTCCTCAATCTGAGGAAAAAGAAATCCCTGTGATGTTTTATCACCTCGATAATGTGTGTGTAATACTCATAATCATGTCATCTTTACAATCACGGCTACGATAGATAAAGCATCATTATAGACTTCAGTAATGTTTAACCGCAAGCATGCACCAACCTTGGTTGGAACAAACTTCCTGAGGAATTTGACCCCGTGCGTCTCCATGTAATCTCCCGCACGGTTGGCCATGTCCTGGTCGAATCCTCGAAGCAGAATGGAGCGAACCATGACGGTCACGTCCAGCCCCAACCCGGCCAGAAAACCGCCACACTCCAGAGCCACATACGACGCCCGACAACCAGAGTCTTCCCGGGACAGTAGGGCAACGAAAACAGGTCATCGCTGTGAAGAACGAAGAACAAAACCGATGAGGACACAAGACAGATGGATACATGTTTTCCTCTAACGGCAGACACAAGCTCAGATGTACAGGTAAACATTATAAAGGCTGCCAATTGAAAAGTCAATATGCCCAAAACCACAAAGGCTCAAATCCTGCACTTCACTTCCTCAGATAAAAGAATAACCACCATCAGCAAACTTCAGCTGAGTCATAAAAGAGCACACACACATCCAGGTCAAAGGCATGCTGCTTCGATGCCGTACGGACTGTAATATTTCTGGATTTATTATTTTACTATACATTTCTCTGGACGGCAATCTGTTAAATGTTGGCAATCAAAAAGCATGACTTTAATGAAATGATGAAGCTTACAATTTAACAGCACTTTATAAAAAATAAAATAGGGCCCTATAAAATTAAATTTGATTTGTCTGAATATATAATTTTATATATTATAAAAAAAGAAGGCATAAAACTAACAATTTACGTAATATTTTAAAAATCCTTTATTTTTTTGTCAAACTGCAGAAAACAATATGAGCATCATGCTTGTGTGTATTTGATGAAACTGATCCATTTCACAGAATTCATATTTAAATAGCCATTTTGTGGTTTTATATGTTTATACACTTTTCTAGATCACAATTTGATTAATTGCACAGTCCTAGCTCATTTATTCATCCAAAACTTGGCAAATTCTGGGACATTCCCCGTTACACAATTCCAGCATCTATGACTATTCCACGATTTTATACGAGTCACAGAAATCATAATCATACACGTCATTTAATAACAGGGCACTATGGAATTATTAATATTTAATGTATTGTCCTGATTTTTCTGGATTTATGATATAATGAAAATTTATCAAAAACTCTGGTAATCAAATGAAGGCATAGAACTTTTTTTTTTAACCTAGTAAATCGTAAATCAAATGAAAATTAAACAATTAGTTTTATTTTTTGGCAAAAGTGACTAAGCGCACAGTCCTAGTTTTGATTTATTAATCCACAATTTGATGGATTTCATTCTGCATTACACAATTCAATTTTCTATGACTATCTGCAATTTTAACACAGCGTCACAAATCAGAGCGCTTCATGTACGCCGTGCCATTTTTAAATGATGTGATAATTTTGCACATTTATGCCACTCACGTCAGAGCTACAGAAGGAAATCCTCCTCTTATTTGAGCACGTCATTCAGTGGAAGCTTTTTGTTCCCTTAGCGACTGAGCATGAACCAGCTTTAGATCAATAAATGCTGTAAATAAGTCCTGTAACGACCCCTGAGGTCCAGCCGCGTTTACCCAGCTCTCCAGAGGAGGTTTACCGCTGTGAACTCAGTCTCACCTTGTGATGCAATACTCTTTATCTCCCGGGACGACCAGGTAGCGAGGCCGCTCTCCTGTCGCCAGGACAAACCTAGCCGCGGTGTAGAACGTCTCTTTACCACGTTTGGTGGTGGCCTGTCGGGAAGAGTCAACAAAAAAATAAGATGAAGGCAGCTTTAGACATACTGTGCGTCATCTAGAACTGTAATACGCAACTTTTAGCATTTTAATAAAAGCCTTAAACACACAGAAACAGCTCTCCAATGTCAAAGGCACATTTTCTCCATGTTCTGCTGCCAAAAGTAGGAATGAATTACTTCACACTTAAACTCATGCTTTGTTTAATCCTCTAAACGAAACTCAAGTGGAAATGAATCCAGTTCTCTTTGCATTCTTAGTACATCTGGACTTGTAGTGGAGTTGGATATTTTGGTCCATTTTACACACATTTCAATGCATTTATTAGTGAATATGGTGAAGCTTCAGTGCAACCGGATCAGAACACACTTACCTTGATCTTGTGCGGCTCCACAAACTCAGCGTAGGCGTTTGACGTAATTGACGTTTTTGTCTCGTAGGGAAACTCTGTAGCCCCAGTTCAATGAACCGATGTAGTTATTCACCGCAGTCCTCATTCGTCTCCCAGTTGTGAGTCACTTTAATAAATAGACAATATTTGAGAAAGTGAAACAGAAGACAAAAAAAATAAATACAAATAAAATTGAGGTGACATTGAAATTGAAATGTTGTAATTATCAGTTGTTCTGCGTGTTTTAGGAAGTTTTTCTCGTGTTAAATCACCCATTAATAATACTTTTAATAAAAGATATAACTGAGGACCCTCATAGTCTTTCAAACCATTTCTAGATATATTGACATGGTTGCGGTCACTTAAATTGTTTCATAAAATTACTAATCAACTTTCAGAGAAAGAGGAAATACATTTGCAACTGAAATGTCTTCACAGCAGAAAACACAAAATTGCATCACAACTTTAACCACTCGTGGAAAAAAAATGCATGAAGAACTCTTTGCACATTATCAAAAAGGCACTTTTTAAAATCAAGTGCAATGCATTACATCACATGGTGTAATTCTTGTCCTGCATCCCGATCACAGAGCCAGTGTATCACACGCCTCTTCATATTCCAGCCGTGTTGAATGTTACGACTGACCTTGATCACTGAACTCCCAGCCGAACTTGCGGGCGTCTCCTATGGCCGTGCCAAGCAATGCCGTCTGATGCATCAGTTTCTTAGGAATACAGCCCACATTCACACACGTGCCGCCCAGACCTGGAGACAGACCTCGTATCATTAGATCACACATCTCTATCATATCTTAAGAGTGTTTGATTCTGGTATTCTTACCCCAGGTTGTGCCCTTTGGTGTGGGAACAACATAATCCAGAACCATGACCTTCTTGCCCAAGGCAGCTGCTTCCTGTTTGGGCAGGAAGGAGACGTGTTAAAATCAAAATCCTGTGCAAAACCCACAGAGTCTGGCTACATTAAAATGTCCAGGTTCAAGTGCAATGATGATTTACCAGCAGCATAAAATTAAGCAACATAAAAATGTGTAATTAGACGGTCTTTTTTCCCCATTTCTATGAATTGCTTTAAACCCAAATTCAAAACTGAAAACGCTAGAAAAAAATGAATTTGGTAAACGTATAAAAATATGTACATAAAATAGTTAAATGCATTTAAAAAAACAGCATATAAATATCGCCTAAAGGATTATTAGGAACACCATACTAATACTGTGTTTGACCCCTCTCACCTCCAGAACTGCCTTAATTCTACGTTGCATTGATTCAAGCAAGGTGCTGAAAGCATTCTTTAGAAATGTTCGACCCATATTGATAGGATAGCATCTTGCAGCTGATGGAGATTTGTGGGATGCACATCCAGGCACGAAGCTTCTGTGCGATGCACATCCCAAAGATGCTCTATTGGGTTGAGATCTGGTGACTGTGGGGTCATTTTAGTACAGTGAACTCATTGTCATGTTCAAGAAACCAGTTTGAAATGATTCCAGCTTTGTGACATGGTGCATTATCCTGCTGGAAGTAGCCATCAGAGGATGGGGACATGGTGGCCATAAAGGGATGGACATGGTCAGAAACAATGCTCAGGTAGGCCGTGGCATTTAAACGATGCCCAATTGGCACTAAGGGGCCTAAAGTGTGCCAAGAAAACATCCCCCACACCATTACACCACCACCACCAGCCTGCACAGTGGTAACAAGGCATGATGGATCCATGTTCTCATTCTGTTTACGCCAAATTCTGACTCTACCATCTGAATGTCTCAACAGAAATCGAGACTCATCAGACCAGGCAACATTTTTCCAGTCTTCAACTGTCCAATTTTGGTGAGCTCTTGCAAATTATCGCCTCTTTTTCCTATTTGTAGTGGAGATGAGTGGTCCCCGGTGGGGTCTTCTGCTGTTGTAGCCCATCCGCCTCAAGGTTGTGTGTGTTGTGTCTCTTCACAAATGCTTTGCTGCATACCTCGGTTGTAACGAGTGGTTATTTCAGTCAAAGTTGCTCTTCTATCAGCTTGAATCAGTCGGCCCATTCTCCTCTGACCTCCAGCATCAACAAGGCATTTTCGCCCACAGGACTGCCGCATACTGGATGTTTTTCCCTTTCACACCATTCTTTGTAAACCCTAGAAATGGTTGTGTGTGAAAATCCCAGTAACTGAGCAGATTGTGAAATACTCTGACACCAACAACCATGCCACTCAAAATTGCTTAAATCCCCTTTCTTTCCCATTCTGACATTCAGTTTGGAGTTCAGGAGATTGTCTTGACCAGGACCACACCCCTAAACGCGTTGAAGCAACTGCCATGTGATTGGTTGATTAAATAATTGCATTAATGAGAAATTGGAGAGGTGTTCCTAATAAACCCTTAGGTGAGTGTATACACACACACTAAGGTCTAATACAGGGTGAATCCATGCAACTTGAGCCTTAGTTTGAAATGACAGTGTCCCAATTGACCCGGTTTGACACACACATACAGTATTTAAACAGTATTACAGATGAAGGATCTTCCTGCCTCGGTGTAATTTAACTCACCTTTGAACACGCCAGACCGCCAGAACCACCGCCGATGACGATGAGGTCATAGTCGTACGCCTCGCTCCCTTCACCCAGCAGCTTCTGCAGGACGCCATCACTGTGTGCCTGTTACCACAACAACCAGACAATCATCAGAGCATAAAAACATGCTGATAAGAGCCATTGTGAAGAGCCACTTGAGCATTATTCAGCTCTATTCCCAAAGGTCTTTCCCACAGAGCTGCTCAACACTCAACTGAGAAAGGGCTTTTATAGACAACCAACAGATCTACAGACAGATAGCCTACATTAGTGATTGAGACAGGCACTGTTGATCAAACATTTCATATGTAGATCCTACGAGTAGACCTCCGACGGGGTAAACCAACATATTCAACAAATAATAAATCGGTGTGATAACATTTGAAAACTAGAGCTGTGCTAGTCAACTGGACCATAGTGGTATAAAACTGCCATTGTCACAGCCCTATAGAAAAAGTCAAAGTACTCATAAAAAAGCCTCCAAAATGGCAAGCTTCAAAGCAAATAAATGGTGCATTTGGACTTATGGATGCTAATAACTAAAAATGTATGTAACAGCCACCATGATGACGTTATAGAAGCAGTTCAAGGCCGATTGAAAAAAAAAAATTAGTTGTCATTTGAGAGGTTGAAATATCAAACAATTCATAACAGCGTGAACCCTGCAGTTATACACTGAAAGCACTTATGCATTTGTTTTTCACTTTTTGTATTTTTTTAAAGCAATTTAGTTGAAAAATACTTGACTTAAATTACATTAATTTATTATAAAGTCAAACTATTTTACACAGTTCTTTTTATAATATATATTTTTAAATAAATAAAAAGTATATACAAGTTAGTAAAACAGAAATTAAATTTAGAAATAAAAACCTAAAAAAATAAATAAATAAAACAGTAAAAAATAAATAGCAAGCTAGATAATGTTATGATATTGGGAGGTCTAAAGAAATTTCCCAGCCCTAATAATAACAATGGTTGCATAATTGCAATCAAAATTTGATTAGTGGGAAGTTTGTCTCGGAGTGAAACCAACACATTCTACATTGAAACTAGAAAGTCCTGCCCTGAATCAATGATGACTGCAATTTTGTCAATTAAATGGGAAAAACACTTTCTAGCAGACACGTGGGACGGACAGAAATGTTTTAATTACTTATACTTACTCTCCTACTACAGCTAAAATGAAAGGGTGGGTGGGTGTGTGTGTGTGTGGCAATTCTGCAGCAGAACGGTCTTCAACTTGCTTATGGCAACCATAAAAATAAAAAACCCAGTGTACTGCATACTAAACACTGACTGCATGATCCCTTCCAGAAAACTGTTGGAACTGTGTGCCAGGATTTATGCTTTTTAGCAAATGTTGTAGACAGCTTGGGAATTTATCATTCTATAAAGTTAGTAAGGTTTCATGCAATCAAATCTTTAATCGTGAAAAGAGTTTGCTCGAGGAAATGTCAATTTTATGTCTGTAATTTCTCTGGTGACCTTTGGTTCTTACAGACATTCACAAACACTTCTGTACCTGTGCAGTGTTTAAGAGCAAAATAAACACACTATGGTGGGTCACTTCGCATGTCAATCAGATGTTCCTCGTCTACATAAGTAGAATAAATAATAAGCAGACATTATTAAAATAGACAAAACTCTGGCCAGCGAGAACTAGGGCAGCACAATATTGTTTTTAGGGGTGTAATGATACCCTCATGTCACGATTCGATATGATTTTATTGCAACCGTCCAACACATGTGAAAAGCTTAACAAAAAATGTACTGTTGACTAAAAAGCTACATTTGGTATTATTGTGTGTGTGAATGAATAGGCTTGGACTTGGTGCTGGAAACCCAAAGCACAGAACAATAGAGACAGATTAAAAATATTTATGAACTCTGAACCTGAAAAAATCGGAATTATTTTATTTTAGACAAATAAGCCGTCACTGTTTCACTGGCTAGATGGATTTAAAAATCATATAGGACACTTTTTACTGTTAGCATAAAACATTTGGCATTATCAGGACCCCCCATTGAATTATTATACATTATATCGCAATACAAACAAGCAGAAAAACTAAATATTGCAACACAAGGTTTTTTTTCTGATATGTCGAACACATGCCGAGATCGGACGGAGGAGTCAGTACCTTCATAGTGTTGTCGCAGCCTCCGATGTGTTTCTTGTTGATGAAGACGTTGGGGACGGTTTTCTGTCCGGTTAGCTCATGCAGCAACTCCTGGTAGTTGGTCCCGTCCTCTAAAACACATCAGACACGATCAGTCAGGATCTCAGCGCTCATGTTTCACATCTACACCACATGGGCCGCCCTCCAAGATGGATAATTCGAATCGGGTTCGCATCTGGCACTGAATGTTTGGCTCCGAGCTCCGAAAGCTGCTAATCAAGTTTAAAGCCTTTCAGCAGGAAATCCATTATCAGTGTGACGCTGACGAACATGAGCAGAACAGCTGTGCATGGACAGCGAGATAAAGGCGAGCGTGAGACATGAATGAGATATGGTGGGGTGCAAATGAGTGAATGAAAATAAGAAAAGACGAGTTGGCTGGAGTGACTCAGCAGGTCGTGGCAAAACTGCTCCGAACGCTTAAACATTAACTTCAGAGGTTCAGCGAACACATGCACGAGTATCTCAGCACTCCTGTCAATGGGTCGAGTCAATGAGGTAGTAAAACTGCTAAACATGGACATTACATAATCGCAGCATGCAGAAGACATCCATATTCAGTTATCATGAATATCAGGAAGAACTACAGGAAAAAATTTTGAAAATTTTGAAAACTGAATGTTCAGCCCAATTGTTGTTGAAGTTGAATTGTCCTACTTAATAAATACAGAGTAGGGCACAAAAATGATAATTTTTCATTGTGAAATAAACAGTTCTTAAATTATAAAACTTTAGTTTTATGTAAAAAAAGAAATGTTAATTGTTTTGATTGTTTTTTTAATTCCATGCCAGAGTATTTGGTTATTTTTAATGGCAAAAACCACATTTAGGGTATTACCATTTAGAA
Organism: Hybognathus amarus; assembly: GCA_030378365.1. Taxonomy (NCBI): domain Eukaryota; kingdom Metazoa; phylum Chordata; class Actinopteri; order Cypriniformes; family Leuciscidae; genus Hybognathus; species Hybognathus amarus. The sequence continues at coordinate 57,642 of JAQIUQ010004209.1, forward strand.
CAGAAAAAGGCAGTAAGTTGCATATCCTGGCATTTCATTTCACTCTCAGAAAGGAATTATTATTAAAGTCATTATGCAAAATGATCCCCAGTGATTGTTCTTCTCACCCATCAGGTCCAGCTCTAAGGTGATGTACTTGACATTCAGCTCTTTAAAGAGATCCTTCACCTGAAATCACAGAGAGTTTCAAACACGACAACATTTAGCAGCGGAAAAACATCCATTTAAACACATGTATATAGTGTAACAGCATTAAAAGCTACATGAAATGTCAGCCGTGAAGTACTTAAGTTATATACAAAAAATACAAATATATTTATATTACTCTATAATTACTTATTACCCAAATCATTCCCAACCTGCCGTTTTATTTCTGGTTCCATAAGTAGTTTTATTCTGGACTCAGTGACAAATATTAAAATAATTACTACAGAATCACAGCATTTTAAAACACTGATCGGTCTGTGTTAATGAATGGGAAACGTCACAGCACTTCGACACACTTGCCTAGTTCAGTCGACAGAATCACAGGATCGTATCGTTAACTTTAATAAAGAGTTTTTCTAAATCAGTCATAATTGGATATTTCATTTACCACCATCTAAAGTTACCTTAAAGCGATATTGATGAATTGATTTATCAAAAATTGACATTTTAAGAGTTCGAAAACTAGAACAATGTTTTATTATACCTCAGACCTTTAAATGTTTTTTTTAAAGCCAAATAGACGCAAGTCTATAGATCATAAAACTAAATTACCTGATATTTATCATTGTAACGTTACATTATAAATGCAGTGATCCCTGAAAAACATGAACTTGACATTGACAAACTTTTGATTTTAGTTTTTAGTACATGGAAGAAAAAAAAACATATTTCAGCCATAACATGGAATTATTAAATTCAGGCTTTTATTATTACAAATAATTTGTAAACTAATTCATCATAAAAATTAGCGAGATCTTTTTCAAGCAAATTTCTCCCACTCTATAACTAGTTTAAAACACGTGAAAATAATAATTAAACAGCTTTATTAAAGTTGTCTTCTCATAGAAAAGAGAAAACTGAATCCATACAACTAAATTAAAGAGACGGTTGAACCAAAAATGACACATCTGTCATCGTTTACTCACCCTCAATTTTTATCTTGAAAGAAAGAATGGATCATATGACTCTTTCTTGTCAGTCAATGTGGTCGATCAACTTGTTCGGTTACCACAATTCTTCAAAATATCTTATTTAGCGTTCATACAGGTTTTTGGAACAACTTGAGGCCGAGTAAATGATGACAGAATTGTATTTTTAGGTGAACTGTCACTTTAGAGAACAAGCTTGAGAATTATATACACTCTTTGCTTCTTTTACAAAGCTTCTTAAACGTTACATGACATGACAGTTTCGAGGAGATATTAGTTATATTTATGACGGCTTTCCACTCACCTTGACGCAGAAAGGACAGTAGCTCTTGCCTGAACACCATCACTTGATTGGAATCGATCAGCTCCTTGATTTTCTGTCGGATCTGCTCGCGACCCCTGTCCTTCTCGATGGGCGGCATGATGATCAATAACCGGTCACGGATCGATCTTTACGTGCTCTTCTGCTTCCTGAGTCGACACTTATAATTAAAGTGAAGCTTAATCTCAAAATAAACTCATGAAGTGACATTAACTAACAAAAAAAGAACATTAAAATCTCTCGACAGTAATCATAACTATAACTTCATCTCGCGCCGCCGCCGAATGACGCTCCGGCCTCGCGCGCGCCTCTTACATAAGACCCCACGAGTCTGACCTGAACGCGCCTGAGTGAAAATCAAACCACATTTTCACTCGCTATGATCCACTTGTCTGTCATGGCCGTTATGATTTATAAAGTAGTCTAAAATAAACGCGGAAAATAGTAAAAAAAATAAAAATAAAAAACGATATCAATGGAACATGAACCCATCTGTAAACCTCTCTGAATTCTGAATAATTACATCGATCATTAAGTAAAACATAATATGCTATGATTAACTGTTATTACTAATAATGTAAAGAAAAATGTGTAAAAACAATCAGGCAATATTTTTAGACGCCTCACAGTGTTTGAGACAGAAACGTGCGCCACCTGGTGACTGAAACCGACTGCAACTAATTTACAATGAATTTGCATAAAATTCACTAGTTAAAACTAAACAAATTTGACCTAAATAGACGCTTTGTTTGACTTTTTGTGTTGTTGTTGCTTTGTTTGTAACTTTGTAGTATTTTATGTTGTATTTCTAAGTTTATTATGTCAAATAACGCTAGATGGCACAAGTACACTACATATTTATTGTATAACAAATTGTCCTTGAAAATTAGTTTTTAAATATATCGATATTTTTGTACATAGTCAAAGGTCAGGATACACCTGTTCATTCTTAATTATTTTAGTAAAAATGCATAAAAATAAAATTTAAACAAATGCATAAAAAAAACTGAAGTCACAAAAGTAAAATAAAACAATAAAAGTGCAAAAAATTGACGGGTGGAATAAGCCTGATCAACTTTGCAAGTAAATATAGTGGTAGAAAGAAAAATGTCAGTAATTCATTATCATCTGATTTGAAATATTTCTGCAACAGTGAAAACAAAACATGAGCTAAAATAAGCTTTGATGTCATTTGCATATCCATTTCTGCATAGATTTAATGGAATAATATTTTATGATCCAAATGTTTATCTTTTGCTTCTTTACTGACTTGCTAAAAATTCACTGTATCTGATTCACTTCTTCCCAAAACCGATCACCTGTCCTTCTGGGAATCTCCCGGCTGTGTTTCCATGGTGACAGTCAATCATTCCCATAACAAGAGGAACAGATATGACAGAGTGTCCCTCGTCAGCAGCTCCTCTAATCACACACCCCCCCCACACACACACACATTGATTTCTCGGGGTCGGGTGTTTTCTCACGGATCACCTCAACTGTGTGGTTTTCAAAAGAAACACATCTTCGATTGGTTAACCTTCACCCTTCCTTCACGGGTCTGTTCATCTCGTCAGACACAATTATAATGGATGACAGAGTTACAGTAACACACTCTTTAGCACACTTTCAACAGGACTGCTTACAGACCTTTTTTATATATTTATTTATTTTTACAATTTTATAGGACACATTTCTCAGTATTTGGGTCAGTTTTTCTACAATCTGCCCTCAGTCCTCCTGAACTCTCAGACGCACAGCAGGGCATTTCACACACACTAATCAAAACACTTCATTCACGTCTCAACTAGTAAAACTACTTTACAAAACAAGAACGACTTCTTAATCTGGTGTATAATTCACTGCAGTGTGTCACACGTTACAGTCTCCTGAACATGATGAGATGAAACTAAAGACTGACACTTAGACGTTCAGCTTCATCTCATTCGCTTTCACAGCATTAGATGTTTTTAATATTCTGAATATATTTCAATATGGTATTACTGTAGAAATATTGCATAATTTCTTATTTCTTATTATTTCAAAGTCTTATTTTTTGTGTTGTGTTTTGAACAGAAGTTTAACAGTTTTGAATAGAGAATGTAAACATGCACAAAATGTAATGTAAAGGCTATAAAGTGTTGCTGGTGTTTGTGTTTGAGTGAGAATTAATTAATGTTATTTGAAATTTGAAAAATACATTTTGTGCCAAAGCAATAATAAATGATCCTCAGTTTATCCCAAATGGACAGATGCTGTGATCACCAAAGAGTGTGTTGTAACAAACTGTATACACAAATATATTTTTAATTACACATTTGTAATGATGAAAGTTGAACTTCTTTAAAGCACAACAAAACATTAAAATATAGCCTGATATTTAAAAAACTGTAGGCTATTTTAAATCAAAACATTTGATTTGACATTATTACAATTTACTTTCTTAAAAGTAGAAGTGTGTTTAGAAACATGTTCTCTCCTTTCATTTTAATTAACTGCCTTTAATTTAATTAATATTATATTCTCTGCATTTTTCACGTGAAGTACACTATAAGTGCTCATATTGAACACATTTCTGCTTTATAAGGCTGTATTTGATTATTTCCCTCGGCCTGTGATGGGGAGAGCGACAGTAAACTGGACATTTCTGGTGTTTTATTGCTGTGATAAGAGTTTTTTTCCTGTATAGAAAGTTTTGTGTGTGAAAGTCTAGCAACAGCTTATAAATAAAACATTGCAACCCCCTCTCTCTTTCTCTGTTATTTTGTCTGTTTATTCGTCAAGTGTAGGTCTCTCTCTCTCCGTATGTGTGTGTGTTATTTTAACTCAGCAGGTAGCTCTCCTCTTTTTCTCTCTCTCTGTTATTTTGACTGTATATTCAGCAAGTGTAGCTCTCTCTCTCTCTCTCTCTCTCTTCTCTCTCTCTCTCTCTCTCTCTCTCTCATCATATTCCTTTGTGCTTCGCGCTCCTGTGATCTGAGTTATTCATGCACATTTAAAACAGAAGGAAAGCAGTGACGCGTCCTTGAGTTCACTCACGACACACTGTTTCTGTTCTACGAGATTACATTCTAGCAGAAAGTGCGTTTCACTGACATGTGGACCTATAGCCTAATGGTTAGCCTCTGCACCACACTTCAAGCTGCAGTTCGTAGCTTTTTTTTTAGGTTTAAAATTATCCAAAATACATATTTGAGAAATACATAAGCAGCCAGTGTTCAACACTCTCTGCTTGCTCTCAGTTCCAAGTCAAACCGGTAATCTTTTTCCGCGGGAGATCGAGCATGTCTTTACACACATCTGTAAACACACACACGCACACACACACATCTGTACACAAGAAGAATCTCGGCTAGTAGGCCTAGGCTATGAGTGTGAAGATGCTGAAGGTGGAGATTTACAGCCTTTTCTCCTGCTTTTCTCACAGCACTTGTTATAATCAAACTTATCAGATTTGATGGCGGATTGGTTCAAATGACAATCGCCAGTGACGACAGATTCACCCGCTGTCAAATACAGACTTCGTTCGGAGCGGTTAAAAGTAAAAAGAGACCCGCAACCGGCCCCATGCGGAAAACAAGAATAATATCGGAAGGACATGTAGTCACACAATGCAGGATGTTGCATTGACAATTTGAGAACAAAGTATAATTTGCATGGTTTTGCGTGATAGTGATAAGCGATCGTTAGCGCGATTTACTGCAGTATCAGAACCAGAACAAAAGTGGATGTTACTTTCTTGTTCAGATGACATTATCCGGTGAAAGTTACTATGTTGGTCATATTTCCAAAAAAAGAATAATCTGTGATTGTGAATGGCAGTATCCACACCAGCGGCGACTGACACACAGACACACACACTCTCCTCAAACATTGTGTTCATCCACGCTGTGCGGTGTGGAAGTACAACTCACGTAAAGTGGATAATTCTGCGAATGACTGCAATTGCAGATTTCAAACAGAGATGGCGACAAAGAGGAAAAAACATTGCTCGGAACGAATGCTCTGATTGGCTGGGCTACTGTCACTCTACCTCGCTACCATGGCAACCACCCCTGCTGCTGTTTTTGCGTGTTTATGGCACGCGATTTTTGCATACATGACACGCACTTTTGGCGTATAATATGCACAAACTCCCCACCTCCCCCTAAACCTAACCCAGGGTTTTTTAGTGCGTACCATATACACGCAAAAAAAAACATTTTTGGCTTATAAATGCCATGAGAAATGACACTCGTGGTATAGATACGCATCTTCATGAGACTGTGTTGGTTCGAACACTGAGAGTCACGACGTGCATCACAGAACAGAGCAAGGTGAGCATTTGAGCTTATAAAACTTAAACTTTGTTGTTATTTTTTTTTAAAATGACCACTCGTTTCGCTTGATAAGACCCTTATTCATCGTCTGGTGTCGTTTAAAGCCCTTTGAAGCTGCACTGAAACTCTCTTTTGGACCTTGAACCGTTTGGACCCCATTGAAATCCATTATGTGGAGAAAATCCTGGAATGTTTTCATCAAAAACCTTAATTTCTTTTCAACTAAAGAAAGAAAAGACATGGACATCTTGGATGACATGGGGGTTAGTAAATTATCAGCAAAAGTTTTTTTTAAAAGCTCCTTTAAGGGACATGTAGTTTATGATGACAGAGGGAGTCGACTATAAAGAAGAATGGATGGACTCTGCTGGCATGACTGTTGACCTTTCCTTTAGGGAATAAATCATCTTTAAAGACAATTGGTACATGTTTGTCTCTTATTCAGTGATAGAAAATAGAGTAAATTTGGGTTTGGAATGAGTGAGAGTTTCATTTTGGGATAAACTGTGTGTCACTCCTGAGTCTAACACTAGGAGGCGCTGTTGAACTCTGAATGAGACACGAGACACAGACTCCCTGTGAGACTAATTACACACACACACAAATCTCTGTATAATTAAACATTCAGAGGCACAGATGACATTTGCCAATCTTGTGTCATTAATAAAAACGGAAGTGGTTCTTTTTCAACATCAGATGATATTTCACTTTATAAAAGCAATGCAACACTCCACAGGTAGTAAAATGAATGTTTGTTACAAGCAGGAATAGCTAATTTTAGATTTTAATGTGATATGACACATGCTGAACTTAATATTGGCATTTGTCTTACATATGTCACAGGAAAGAACATGATATGAACTCTTTATTCATTCTTTGTGTGGAAATATTCTGTTTTGCTTCTGTAGTTTTTATGGAATAATTTACTCTCACAAGGAAAGTTTCAAGAAAGATTTTGGCTTAATTCATCATAATTTATTCTGCATATGTGACAGAAGACAACTTCGTTTTTAATTCTTTTCCAATTTCAAATATGAGCCGTGTCTTTATGAATCAAATCCCTATTTATCCACTTAAAGCAAAACCCTTTTGTCCAAAACACAAAGTGTCGCTTTATAGTGTTTACATAAAGCAGAAATGAAATTATCTTTTAAAGGAAGAGAGACAAATGCAATGCCACTATGATAAGTCAATAGTTATTCTGTCTCAGAGAACAATAAGGCAAACATTCCTTTATATTGTGTGATAAAGGGACAGAGGAAATGTGCTTTGTAAAAGTTTCTCCTAATTAAACGGTCTCAGATATATTTTAAGCTTCTGTGCAAAACTTGCCAGAATGAAGACGGACTGAACTGGATTCAGCCTTTTGCAGTTAACTTTCACTTTTCACGAAGTGCTATGAGTTCATTTTACACATCATTCCTGTCTATGAAACTCTGTCTTTTCACTGCGACGAGTTCAATTAGCACCTATGATTTCATAGTTTAAAAAAAAGCCCATTACATCATCAACATTATACCTGCGGATCAGGAGATCGTTCTGTTGACTTCTAAAAGCATCTTAGATCAAACTGCATGAATATACTTTCTTATATTCAGATTGACATTCTTGATATATAGAACCTTAAAGGGGTTGCAATTTTATTTTATGAATTTAGCAGCTTTGTAAATATACTTTATCACAAAAAACACTGAAATAACCCATCAAACATGAAATTATTACCGGCATGCAATCATTTAAAGGTGCAGTGTGTAATCTTTAGCGGCATCTAGTGGTGAGGTTGCGCATTGCACCCAACAGAAGTTACGGTGGTGAGCGGGAAGTGATGTCGTTGTCTAACTGTACGTTCACACCGCTGCCGACTTGAGCTTCCAAAGTGGCCGGAAGTCATTTATTTTCAATGGAAGTTAGCTTTTCTCAGCTGCAAGGAGCGTCAAATCCATCCGCGTCGCGTTTTGGGCATTTTGAGCATCAATCAGAAAGTTGAAAGAAGCTCAACTTTATGGTAATGAGCTGTGACGCGGTTCAGCGCAAGCAGCAGCAAAACGCCAGCAACCAATCAGAATATAGACGTCCTTCACGCTGGCTGATTCCGGAGAAATATACGATGTAAACTTTCGTTCCTACCAAAACATTAGCTCCGAGAAAATGGAAGAGAAGCTAATCATCGCCGCTGCTGTGTTTCCTACTGGTTTCGTATCATTTATGACATGACATTGTTTGCTTATAGGGACCGCATGAGCTCAACTTTTATTTGAAATATTTACGAACGCTCGTTTTAAAGCGGGAATGCAAATAATTTGCTCACAGTGACACCGATTTGACCACAAATAATAATAATAATAATAATAATAGCGAACAATTTTTTCCCAGACCAAATGTGACCAAAACGGTTATAAAAATGCTGTCATTATAAAAGGTTTCTTCAATGTATTGCTTTTTTTCCTGTTTATTACATGTCATGTTGTGACACTACTATTCTCCCTGATATTCTCCATACAGTAAGAAAGCAAAAAGTAGCCAGTTAAGCAATGAGGTTTCTTTACAAAGATAAATGAAGAAATTAGGTTTACTTGATTATTCAGTAACGATATGTTATTGTGAATATTATTGTTACATGTCCATCATTGTGACTTTAGCAGCTTCTTATCACGAAGAACATAGTGACAAAACGTGTTTGTCCGTTCAGGGCCACCCAGTACATGGATGCAAAGAGACCACGCCCATGCTGTGTGTAGAGAGAAATGTCTCATTCTAAGGTAATAAAAACATAAAATTTCATTATGTAGACCTTTATACACCACTGAAAACATAGTTATGTATATGATATTGCATTTCTGTCAACAGATCCTCCTAAATATTACACACTGCACCTTTAAGATCTATTTATCCTGATATATCCTTTCTGGCATAAAAGAGTTATTTAAGTTTGATGAAGTCATTATTTTTAATGTCTGTTTTCTCAATATAATGTGCAAATAAAAATGTTTCTTGAGCATCAAATCAGTATATTAGGATGATTTCTAAAGGCTCAATTTCAGTAGTCAATCTATTACATTTACAGCAGTTTTAAGAATGTTAAACTCAATAAACAGAGACAAATCTCTTTTTTGAAATATCAGACACATTAAACCAGATTATTTAGCTGTTATTATGAAGATATTTTGAAGAATGTTTGATCTCAGGCCCCATTGACTACCATAGTATTTGTTTTCCTACTATGGAAACATTCTTCAAAATATCTTCCTTTGTGTTCAACAGAACAAAGAAATACAGATTTGGAAAAACTGTAAAGTAAATGATGACAGAATTTTCATTTTTGGGTGAACTATCCAATTTAAAACACGATTGATTAGCATGTTATTAAATATAAGCATGTTGACGAGAAGAGAAAACTGAGAGTTAGAAGAAGACAGATTACACTACTAATGTCTCCAGCGCCTCTTGTGGCAATTAATGCACTAATAATTGTTATGCTGCATTATGAACTGCCCTCGGACATTAAAATGCAATCAAACTTTTGAGGCTATTACAATCTGCATTTATGTATCTGCATATGTTTTGGGCCTTAGAGTAACCAAGACCAGAAACACAAGAAGCTATAGATGAAATGAATGTATATTTTTGGACATGATATCTTGTTAGAAACGCCTCATGCATATCCAGAACTGAACAATCGAAGTGCTGGATTCAGTACCTTTGATCATTATGAAATCTAAATCTATGTGCACTTTCATAACAAGATTATGTACACGTATGAACACGCCTCAGTGTCACACATGTAGATAAAACACGCATTCACCTCCAGATTACATTAGCTGGATCGTCCTCCTTCACTGCATGTGTGTGTGTGTGTGTGTGTCTGAACACGCTTGAGCACGCCAGCACTGCATGAGTGTGTGTGTGTTTAATTACTTCTAATCCGGTTCTCTGTGTGCTCCCCGTCTGATTTCATTGCATATATTTAATTCTGTAAAACACAAATATAGAGGATCTCAGCCGAGTGCACACAAAACGCTCAGTCTTAATCAGCAAACCTCCAAGAGAGAGAACACAGATGAGTCTTTTCATAGCATTACTGGAGGCGGACGTGAAAAAGCAACATGCATGATGATCATTGCTGGTGTTAAACTGATGGCATTGCTCACTCTGATGATCTTTTCATCCATCCAACCGTGCGTGTGTGTGTGTGAGGTTTTACAGGCCTTTTAAAGCTTGTTAGCCATGACCTGGCATTAATTGGTTTAATCCCGCAGCTGCTGCAGATGCAAACATTAAGGGAACATTACATTTTATCATTCTGCAAACATAAGTACATCAGTTTTGAATGTTTAAGTAGCAACATTTAAAAAAAAAAACATCTAGAACATTTGAGAGTGAAAAAAATCCATGAAGAATGTTTAAACAGTTTTGAAAATCTGATTAAAAACCAGATAACTGAATGATGTTCTGTTAACATTACTGGAATATTTGTTCAGAGCTTCAAGAGAATCCAAACGTTCACTATTAGCTGTGAAAATAGTTGCAGCGCTGAAAGTTCAGTATAAGCAGAGATATCGTCTTAAAAATCGTCTTGCTAAAAATCAGGAAGTTTAATGCCTACAGGAAAACAGACTCAATTAAGACTACAGCGGGTTTTAGACGTCACTAACCCATACATTTACATCAACCCCTCCCTCCGGAAAATGCAAAAAAGGGCATGCGCATATCTTCTGCTGCTCGTCGTAAGATGAGTTGTGTTCACCAGCTGTAGGTCTTCTGTGTTTGAGCTTCCCACGGACGCTGTACTTCGTCGAACAATGGATACAATTTATGTTTGATTATGTTCCTAAAAATTACGATCGTAATCTAGCTCTCTGTGCTGCGCATTTATGAGACAGCTTCCAGAATCTCCACAGAGTTCAACAACGGATTCAACAAGAAACTGTTACTAAAACATGAAGCAGATCCAACTTTAAAACCAGAGGCAGCAGTTGTTGGACCACAACCTGTAAGTAGGACTTCATCATTTTAAATGTGCATGTATAATTCCAGACGTAGCCTTGTGTTTTAGTTTTATAAAATGCCAGCGCTGGCTTTATAGCCACTAGTTATGCTATTTTGTGTCTACGACAAACGCGTACAAACATTATGGACCTGAATTTAGCATAAGTACTAATGTTGTAAATATGCTTTATGATGTTATTTTCGATTTCGATCAAGAACGTAAACCAATGCCGACTCTGTGTATATAACGTTAGTAGCCAGGCAGTTCAATGCTATTGTGTAAAACAAACGTGTATAAACTTAAATAAATATAGGCAAATTACCATTCAGAAACGTTTTTTAAGAGCCGTGTTTGGTGAGGTTCTGCTTGACTCGATTCATCGCCACTTTCTGGGTCTGATTCTGGCTCTGACACTATAGAATCGAACACCATTATTTACTGTACATTGGACCGAGAGCGGCTCTACATTGGACCGGACCACATGCACGTTTCGCCCGTAAAGGTAATGGCCGTGAACCTTTCCGGACAACGTGAGCTACAGTTTAGCCAATTACAACACACCGGGCCCAAACGAACCAATCTGAGCCCACTGCCTGTTTCTGAGGGAGTGTTTTCATAGAATCAGGAAGTCAACCAGTCGTTCGAGGACAGAGGAGAGCACGGCTGACAATAAGGGTGAAGTTGATGGAAAAATAAGACTTTTTAAAAAAGAAAAACCACAAATACTTGTTATATTGCACCCTATAAACACAATCATGCAAAGAAAAAAGCAGTCAACCCCCCCCCCCCCCCCTTTAAGTAGGCGCACACACACGCACACACACACACACTTCTTTTTTTTTATATGAATAACCCATAGACTAACCTTAACAGTAAAAGAAAACTTTCAGCATTTTTACAGTTACAAAACAACTTTATTTACCAACCTGCCACAGGAGATGCTGATTCAGTTCTACTCAGCCGTCATGGAGTCTGTCCTGCATATCCATCACTGTCTGGTACATCACTGTATGCCACGGGCACAGTTAACACACTTCCCAGGGCATATGCCTTAAGTGCAATTGTACCCTCTACCCAGATCCTACTCGAACCCAGGTCTTCGGCATGAGAGTCAAGCGCTCTAACAAGGAGGCAAAAGAGATTTATTGAGATCATTGCCTATTGAGATCAGAGGAGTGAGGTTTACTTGCACAGTAACTACTACCTGGCCTCCGTCACACAATACTCCTGCTATTTAATCCATTTCAGGTTCTGATTCTGATGATCATGTGAAGATTGGTGACAGGTGACAGAAATCTCTGTGACTGGGAGGTGCATGCAAGTGAGGGCCAGGGAGGATGATGGGAAATGTAGTGAGAAGGTGGTGACCATGACACATGAGGACTTTAAACATCAGATAAGCACTATAGATAAGCACAAAAACAGCACTATAAGCACATTAACAATATTGAAATGGAGATATAAAATATATATTCAAACATAAAAAGCGATTAGAGAATAAAGGGAGACAAGAAAAAAGAAAAAGATCACGTTTGTCTGAGAAGCTCCTCTGGACCAACACTGAATCTCACTCCAACACACTCTGTTTGATGTTCAATTAGCTCGTTCAGTGTATTATCATCACCTGCCTACACACTCACACAGACTGAATGAGTCTGAATTAAAAGATGAAGCTGGGGTTTTCGTCTGTATTGTGTGGCGACTGTATAATTGTTGTATTATATTAGTCGGCTGATAACCTGTACTGCTCTCGGCAGCGTGCTGATATGATTCTTATTCAGAAATAGCTGCATATTCGAAACTATCAGCGGGTGAAAAGCTCGAAATCAGGAACTGATGGACTTTAAAACATCACCCTCAGAGAGCACTCTTTCTTGCTCCTGCTTTTACATCTGTGTTTTATCCATAATACACATTACAGTAGCAGGTGTGAATACTGTATTTTAAAACATGAGGAATGGAGAAGATGTGCTTATATTATTATGCTTGTATTACTTGAAACTCATTTAATTTAGTTGAAAGAAACAACATTCTTTGAGATTATTTTTATAGAAAAGTGAGTTTGAACAGGTCATTCTAATGCTCTATCAGGAGCTTGTATTCCTCCATGTGAGGCACATTCTCTCCTCACTGTGTGAGATGAGCCGCAGAGACCAGATCAGAGTCCAATGCCTCTTCTAATAAGACCCAGTGGGAGCATTACTGAAAACATGTTGAAAACGTGTTTCTGAGAAAGAGCTAGAACCATGTTGAACCCAGTTGAGAACAGCCCAGACCAGAACACTTAAACCCAAGGTCAACAGAGTAAGATGACTGAATACTGCACAGCTCACGCTACTGTATATACTAATGTTTTCAACTGAAAATAGAAATATGCAAACACAGCAATGATCATTTAAAACACGTATATATATTGTCACATGACCTCATCATGTTGCTCATTAAATTGAGTCATGCGTTTGTCGGAAGAGCGTTTACCGATCACTGCATTCGAACTACACATTCTACCAGGTCATACCACTGCCTAATGATGAGCTTGGTCTTATGTTGTAGCGCTATGCTGTACTGTTGAGTATATGAAAAATGGAATTCATATTACAAATTAAAAGATCTTTTGTCAATCAAATTATCTAAATCAACCCAGCATGAATCTACCTGATAAAAATGCTGGATTATTTCCACCCAAATTTGGGTAAAATATAGCACAAACCCAAATGTTGGGTTAAAAGTGTAATAAAAAAAATACAGTTGAAAGTAAAAGTTGAAGTTGGGTTAAAAATTTAAATAACATTTTTAACCCAACATTTGGGTTAAAATTTTTACTTTGGGTTAAAAAAACATTTGGGTTAAAAAAACAAAGCAAATGTTGGGTTAAAAATGTAATAATAAAAAATAACATTTGAAAGTGAAAGTTGAAGTTGGGTTAAAACTTTAAAATTACATTTTAACCCAACATTTGGGTTGGTCATATTTATTAATTTGGGTTAAAACAACCCATTATTGTTTAGAGATGTGATAATCAAATTATCTGGAAAAAAATCCATTCTGAATATTTCAACTTCTCATTTTAATCTGAAACTACTGTACATAATGACATATTTGTCACAAAACAACAACAGTAACGTAAAGTGGAACTAAAGGAAAGCATGCAAAAATGCATTTGAGCCTTTAATATCTGCATAACCAGATATTGATATAAAATTGATTTGAGCTCTATCTAATTATTGTGTTCCAATTGAAGTGTTTATTTAAGGGCTATATGTGTCTGAAAGGAAAAATAGTAAAAATGGAAGAATGATCCAAAATTGAAGGAACCTGTTTAAAAATGAGAAGGAAAGATGGGAAGGGCAGGAGAGCATTCAAAGCGGTGAAGTGTGTGACAAAAGTTTTGGAGTGTGTAGCGGACACACGATTCCTCGCCGCTTCAGAGATGCTGCATATTTGATGCTCGACTCAGACTCATTCTCAGAGTCACGCCTGTTATTTCCACACCAGACCCAGCAAATCCTCAAACACATCCGACTCCATTGAGGATTCACTGGGTGACAGTCTGCAGTTTCCACACTGGCTGAGAGAAAAACACAGAATGCTGGAGGTTTTTTGAGGTGTTTCTCTACTTTCCACAAAGAGAAGAGCATTTTTTTCTATTTTTAGTGGCATAGACACATCATCTCTGCTGCTGTTTCACGTGGAGTTTGCAGTAGTTTCTCTCTGACAGACTTGAGAGAGAATGAGTAATCATCATCTATAATGGATATCGCGCATATGCAAAAGATGAGGATGGCATCAAACTACACAATTCATTGTAAAACCTGGAATAAATGTGTGCAACTCTCTTAGCTCTGCACGAAACACATAATACATGCATATCAGGGCTGGGTGATCTAGCTTAAAACATGTGTTTTTATATTTTTGAGCTGTTCAGATCAGTGTTTATTATATATCTCAAAATGTGCAAAGATATTGTGAATTAAAAATAGATGTTTAATTCAAGAAGTAAAATGCAGTAAACATCTATTTTAAAATAATAATTTTAAATAGTTTTGCACACAGTTTTACAACCAAAACACAAGAGAGAATATTTCATATATATATATATATATATATATATATATATATATATATACTGTATATATATATGTATATATATATATATATATATATATATATATATATATATATATATATATTTAACTAATACACTGAAATTAAAGGATAAGTTAATTAAAAAAAAAAAACTTTTGCTGATAATTTACTCACCCCCATGTCATCCAAGATGTCCATGTCTTTCTTCTCTTCAGTCGAAAAGAAATTAAGGTTTTTGAAGAAAGACTGAAGAAAGAAAGACATGGACATCTTGGATGACATGGGGGTAGTAAATTATCAGCAAAAGTTTTTAAAAGTGAACTACTCCTTTAAGCTTATATACAGTATCATTCTCCAACTCATGAGAAGGATTGCGAAACTAACGACAGAAACTTTCGAATTCCAAATAAAAAGTGCAATAGTCATCACAATAATCATGCACTATATCAATTGCAATCATTACATGAAAATTCAATGTGTTACCAGTCCTCATAAACACACATGGTCTCTATGGATCTCAGTATTTCACACTTAAAACACAGAACTTCCATATAGCCTACTTCTTGTCTAAAGTCATCAAAATATGAGCAAATGTCACTCAATTTCACACCATACACTGTAAAAAATAAATAGTGAAAAATAAATAAAAAAGTAAATACTATTGAAAAAAAACAATGTAATTTACTTGAAAAAGTTAGTTCAGGCAAGAATTTTAAAAAACTAAGTAAATTCCATATCAGTACTTAATTCAAGCGAGTAGAAATGAAAGTGTAAATATCAACTCAATAAAATTAAGTAAAAATTACTCAACTTTTCTGATACTGGGGTTCCCATCATGCACTGGACCTTGAATAATTAATGAGGCATTTTTCACTGGTTTCTAGCTGTATTTACACTTATTTATCATTGATTTTTGTTGTCAGTATTAGTAACTTGCCATTTTGTGACATTTCAAGTACATTTTTTGCTCAAAATGACATATTCAAAACAAAACGACCCATCAAATGTTACCGCCATTGTGTATTGTCTGCCAAGTATTAAGGTGTTTGCATTCACATGATGTTTAACATCTGACATGATCTGAGATGATCTAAGTAAAGCACATACTCTAAAAGACTAATACAATTTAAGATGATTGTTTTTGTGAAATGTAATACAAGGCAAAGGAAATCGATATTAATTAACCTTTTACTAGCCGAGTTAAAATTACTTTTTTTTGTAAAGTTTACTTAATTCAATATTCCAAGTAAATTTACCTTAAAGATTTCTAATTAAAGCTACTGATGAATATGTTTAGGTTTTTACTTGGCAAATCTTTGTAAATTTACTAGCATTTTCTGAGTGAGATAGTTTAGCAAGCATTTTTCAAGTAAATCCTACTCCAATTTTTTTTACAGTGTACAGAACAGGACAAAACACACTCAACATCTGGAGATATCATAATCTTCACATTCATCTGATTCAGCAAACTTTCCTACAGGGCCCTTTAAAATTGACGAAGCTTACAACAAGCCAAGATGATGAATGTTGATGACCGCAAATGCATGTTAGAACTTGTGTGAATTTTCTCACTGCATTACTGTATATAGACCAGGGTGTTCAAACTCGGTCCTGGAGGATTCTTCTGCCAAGTTCTATAAACTCTTAAAAAAAGGGTTCCTCTGGGTTCTATATAGAACCCTGGGGTTCAATACTTGGCCATTAGAACCTTTTACCAAAAAAACGGTTCTATATAGAACCCTGGGGTTCCATACTTGGCCAATAGAACCTTTTACCAAAAAAACTGGTTCTATATAGAACCCTGGGGTTCCGTACTTGGCCATTAGAACCTTTTACCAAAAAAACGGTTCTATATAGAACCCTGGGTTCCGCACTTGGCCAATAGAACCTTTAACCAAAAAAAAAACGGTTCTATATGAGAACCCTGGGGTTCCATACTTGACCAATAGAACCTTTTACCAAAAAAATGGTTCTATTTAGAACCCTGTGGTTCCATACTTGGCCAATAGAACCTTTAACCAAAAAAAAAACGGTTCTATATAGAACCCTGGGGTTCCATACTTGGCCAATAGAACCTTTTACCAAAAAAAACGGTTCTATATAGAACCCTGGGGTTCCATACTTGACCAATAGAACCTTTTACCAAAAAAAAACGGTTCTATATTAGAACCCTGGGGTTCCATATCTTGACCAATAGAACCTTTAACCAAAAAAAAAAAAACGGTTCTATATAGAACCCTGGGGTTCCAGTACTTGGCCAATAGAACCTTTAACCAAAAAAATGGTTCTATTTAGAACTCTGGGTTCCATACTTGACCAATAGAACCTTTTACCAAAAAAAACAGATTCTATATAGAACCCTGGGGTTACATACTTGGCCAATAGAACCTTTTACCAAAAAAAATGGTTCTATATTAGAACCCTGGGGTTTCCATACTTGACCAATAGAACCTTTTACCAAAAAAACATGGTTCTATATTAGAACCCTGAGGGTTCCGTACATTGGCCAATAGAACCTTTAACCAAAAAAAAAAACGGTTCTATATAGAACCCTGGGGTTCCATACTTGGCCAATAGAACCTTTTACCTTTGCAGTTCCATATATGAAGCAGGGGGTGGAACCATTTCTGGTTCTGAATAGAACCATTTCTTCTAAGAGTGTAGTTTGCCCAAAAACTTGGAGTCAAGACCTTGATTAGCTGGTTCAGGTGTGTTTAACTGGGGTTAGAGATGACCTTTGCAGGAAAGTGGCCCTCCAGGAGCAGGATATGGACACCCCTGGTATAGATGAACTCACCAGAACTATTTCAGAAACTTGTTTAAAGCACCAAAATAAGCGAGATTTGATCTGCTGGCTCAAGTTTCTCAGGGTTTCCGATGATAGCGATCGAGAGCTCAGTGTTTTCATGTGTGTGTGAGAGTGTAGGTCTGTTCTGTCAGATAAAGAGCGCTGGAGATATCATGAACGTATGGCCGGTCTCGTCTGATGATAATCGGTCATATGATAACAGCCAACAGCTGTCAATCAAATGAAAGCGTGTCCAGAGGCGAACTGATGGCTCCTGAGATTCAGGACACCCGTCGCTTTTATCAATAATGTTTTACACACTGAATCAGACCTAATCACACACCACAATCAGTGATCTGTTGGGGAATTAATTACATTTCATATAAAATGTGATATAATCCAGTCATTGACTCTGAATCCAAACAGATTCATTTGAGTCTCAACGGACATTAATCTTAAACTATAAACTCACCTTTAGAATATTTCCTCCAGAATACTTACATTTTAAACCTTGCTTTCATAAACTGCACAACCCTAGTCGTGCTGCGGGTGACGTGAGTTCAGCACGAGGACAAATCATGAGCAAAACTCAACAAAGGTTACAATATATTAAGCCCAATAAGAAATTGATTATTGTGTGATATGGTAAATCGCCTTCCTTTGTTCCGTTCTACTGTTTTCTGAGGGTTTTATGTCATTGCGAGTTCATTTGTCTCCGTGTGTCCCCACATGTGGGACTCCATTACTGAAACAAAAGCCACAGAAATACGGATTCGCTTTCATTCAGCGTCATGTGGCTTCAACAACCTGCTGCGTTCTCGGAAGATTAGCACCATTAGCACATTCGCACCACTGTTGTGTCCGTCTCAATGGGGTCTGTCTGGGCTTTATTAAAATTCATTTCCTTTTTGTTGTCACGGCTCCTTTCAGAATCATATTTCTATGTTGTATTCAGCCAGATGCACAACAAAAGGGAAACTGAATTCGAGACGTTGCTTTGCCATGGACCCTAGCAGTTGCGTTCAGATCCACTCTCTCTCTTATTATATGTTGATAATTAAAACCTTGAGATCTCTAGAGAACTGTAATAAGCCGAACATTTGGTTACAAAACGTTTTTGAAAGTAGATTTGGGAAAAAAATTAATGCAATTTTATTCAAATGCTTTAGAAATCAAATGACTACCCTTTACAATAAGGTCCCATTTAATGCATTGTTTTACACTATTAATAGGTTATAGAATTTATGATCTTTCTTAATATGAATGAACTATGTTCATTTAAGGTCCATTAAACAATATTAACAGATACATCTTTTAATAAAAGATTTTAATAATGTGTTCGTAAATGCTGAAATTAACATGAACTGAGTTAACTATGCACCTTGCAAAGTGTTACCAACTAATTTATGATTGCAGAATTAAGATTTTCACATGGAACAGGAACAATCAACGCTACTGAAACACACCTCAGGCGGCAATAATCAATTAAAATATTCATGGCAGGATCAGTCATGCAGCATGAACATTATTTCATACAAATTAGTCTTTACTAATTAAGCAGCTTTATTTTAAAAAAATGTGCATGAGTGTGTGTGGTTTCAGCACTGTCGCACCTGCCACTGTCAACACACACACACACACCTGATGAAGTTGGTGCTGATTTGTTTTAAAATTAGTCATGACAGACACAAGTGAGTTTGGCCTTGAATTATTCAGTAGATTAACATATTCAAGACTGTAATGTTTAACAATCCATTTTCATTTGCAAAAGAGTTTTTTTCAGAACAACAGGTCTGGGTTTATAATGGAAGCCTCGAGGCAAACAATATTACACACTCTTATAACAATATACACAACAGACACAACAGCCTTTTGTTCATAAGACATTGTAACACACAATGTGTGTTACACACAATGGAGAGCATTGCCCACTGATACTAATGCTAAGGAATAATTCATACTTATTACATTGAGACAGTTATTTTCAAAACTGGATTATTAATTTCTGTCAAGATTATTTTTAGATGCCAAATGTTATACATATATTTCCAATCACTTTCATTAATAATAATTTCGAATCTAACAGACTTCAGATTGTGTTTACCTGAATCTGAATAAAATATTATTTCAACATCTGTGAATAACTACTAGCGGAAAAAAGAAAAATCACCTTAGCGGAATCAAAAGAAAGAAAAATTGTCTAAAAAGTCTATAAATTAGCAGTAAATTAGTAATAAATTAATAGGTTTTAGATGTTCTGATAACACACATTTTTTAGATTGCAGTTTCATGTGCGCGAGTGCAATAGCCAAACATGTCCGTCAAGCACATATTTATAAAGAAAAAAGAATGCTGTGGAATGCAAAATCCAACAGAAATACTTTTGTATGTTTGTATATTTCATGTTTCCATGATGGTGACAGGCTAAAATGAGCTGTTACGGATAATAATAGCATTCTAGTGGTGTTACACTTTTAGTCATTTTGAATTGCCTTGAATATTTGGGTTGACCAATAAAATATTTAGCTAATTTTATTTCAGAACACATAGGATGTGTTTAAGATTGATTTATAAAAACTTCAGCTCATGATAAATGGGGGCAAAAACAAAAGTGTTACAATTTTGTTCAATGTAAATTATTCCAGAAGCATATGCTAATATAGGACCGTTCAGAGAATACTGAAGGTGGGTATTTGAGACAGCTGTATATTAGCAAACATTATATTAAAATCTGGATGGAGACCAGCAAA
The DNA here is from genome assembly GCA_030378365.1 of Hybognathus amarus. Classification (NCBI taxonomy): domain Eukaryota; kingdom Metazoa; phylum Chordata; class Actinopteri; order Cypriniformes; family Leuciscidae; genus Hybognathus; species Hybognathus amarus. The sequence continues at coordinate 78,027 of JAQIUQ010004209.1, forward strand.
GATCTCATTATTCATCAGGCTGTTTGAACACCTGCTCCTGGAAACATGACATGGATGGAAATGCATATTAATGCACATTAGCTATGTAAACTTATGGTAGATTTCCATCTTTTTGGCATCCATATTTCGACTCACTAGAGGAAGCCAGGAGTGCATGAGTGTGTTAGCACTAAAACTCTGTCAGTACAGTGTCTACAAACACAATATTTGACTGTAAGACACCTAATTATCCAAAAATATCTTAATTCATATACCTCAAACAGCTTTTATACACTTTGGCCCTGGTTTGCCTCTGTATTAAAGCCTTGTTATCCCTTGGGATGTTTATCTCATCCGGCTCATCTCTCTCAATGGGGAAACACTATTTGTATTTAACACTAGCACTCTGTTCTGTCTTGTGCTTCATGTCCACTGTGTTCATATCTGTTCAGGAGAAATTACATTTATTCATTTTTCATTTTAGCTGACGCTTTTATCCAAAGCGACTAACAATTGCTATATATGTCAGAGGTCGCACGCCTCTGGAGCAACTAGAAGTTAAGTGTCTTGCTCAGGGACACATTGGTGTCTCACAGTGGATTTGAACCCGGGTCTCTCACACCAAAGGCATGTGTCTTATCCACTGCGCCATCACCACCCTAACTTACATTTTCTAACCTCTTGGTGTAGGTGTCCTGGTTAAGACTGCACTGGTAACAGGATTCTCCCATTAATCTGGATGCAGTGGTGTAATATAACTATTGCTAATGTTTACATATATACATATATATATATATATATATATATATATACATATATACATATATATATATATATATATATATATATATATATATATATATATATATATATATATATATATATATATAATAACTAATTACAACTTTAAACCTCAAAATTCAGGTGAATAGTATTATATCAACTAATATTTACAGTATTAAATCAACAAAACAGAGTAATTTGCTCACTCCTTCTCCTTTAACTCATTACTGTTATATTTCAATAAAGATATTGTTATTGGTTTAGAAGATATTGGCAAATATTTTAAAGCGCTAAATCACAACGCGTACAAAAATCGTCAAGGCGAAACCTAGCATGTTTGGTATCATTGTACTCAGCAAGGATTCAGGAACCTAAGGAGATGAGAAGAAGTGAAAATAAGCCAACCACACCCAGAGTTTTAAGCATTTGAAAAATACATTTTACCACCAGTTGGCGCTGGTTCAAAACTTCACATGACTCCTTCAGGGCATCGAACTGATGACCTATACCGAGTTTCGTAACGATACGTTAATGCGTTCATAAAATACAGAATTTTTCACAAAATTGAAAATGGCCGACCTCTAAAATGGTCGATATGGAAAATATTGGACATCAGCTCGACATGATGTCCTGAATCTAACAAGACCACTTTTATGATTTTTTGGACAAACCGTTCAGAAGTTTAAGCAAAAATAAATAATTGTATCTCTGGACTTGCAGGGGCGCTGCGCCGAAACACAGTTTGTAGTCTCAAGTCATGCTTGTGATGACGTACCAAGCTTGGTCTGAATACGATAAAGTTTCGGAGAGACAGCCTTGTGTCTAAAAGTTTGCGCAGTATTCGAGAATGGTTTGACGAATCGACATAAATTCCATACATTTTTTTGCCATTGCCTGAGGACGATCGGGTTAAATTTTCGTGAAAATCAGAGCAACGGAGGAGTTTGAAAAAGTAGTTTTTTTCAGAGAATTCAAAATGGCGGACCAATTTTCACGAACAGAAAATAATGTCATAGTGTACATTCCTCTATCAATGTGCCAAAGTTTTCTACAAAGTTAAAGTGGGTCTGATGGGTCCAGTATATATATATATATATATATATATATATATATATATATATATATATATATATATGAAGAGTTCAGATGCAAAAGCCTCTAAATGCCATTTGAAATATTCTTCTAAAATGACCATTTTTATCAAGCTTGTATATTTAAGTTCAGTAATTTCACTTAAATGGCAATGAAGATTACCTATTAATTGTCATTTAAGTGAAATTACTGAACTTAAATATACAAGCTTGATAAAAATGGTCATTTTAGAAGAAAATTTCAAATGGCATTTAGAGGCTTTTGCATCTGAACTCTTCATTTATATATATATATATATATATATATATATATATATATATATATATATATATATATATATATATATATATATATATACACATATATATATATATATATATATATATATATATATAGATATATAGATAGATATATAGATAGATAGATAGATAGATAGATAGATAGATAGATAGATAGATAGATAGATAGATAGATAGATAGATAGATAGATAGATAGATAGATAGATAGATAGATAGATAGATAGATAATATAGATAGATAATAGAATAGATAGATACATAGATACATAGATAGATACAGATAGATACATAGATACATATTGATAAGATATAGATAGACTAAAATTTAATAAATCAAAATATCTTAAATGTTCCTTCAACAGACAAGAGTGTGAAAACTTAAACAGGTAAACAGGTCAGACAGCAGCATATTGCTGAATGCAAAGATTCAGATATCAGCCACAAGTGAGAGATGATTATAGGAGGAACATGAAGAGCTTGATTTCATAACTGAGACAGAACACAGGACGTTGCCAGTCCAGATCAACTCCTGCATTTCTACAGAACATGAGAAAATGAATGTGAGAGGAGACTGGAAAGGTTGAAAGGGGCAGGAGAGCTGAGCGAAGAGGATTTCAGTCTTCCTGAGGATGAGTTTGAGCCGAATCTGTTCTGTAATTATACTGGAGTTTCTGAGGTGACTGATTCAACACAGATGTTCCCTTTGTGAGGTTTACAGGAGTGATATACAGGCTGAATTCAATGCAAGAAGGCTTTACAGTCCTTGGTAAAGTCATTCCCACCTTGCAATTCAGTGTGATCTTGTAAATAATGGCTCACAACCTCTCAACAAATTATCTTTAAATAATTTTTCTTTTCCTCTTATTTTTTTTATTTATTTTATGTATTTTGTGTAGTTTTGATCTATAACTTGTAGTTTTATGTTAAATGTGAAACATCATGATAATATAAACTAGTTGGGGATTAATAATGATCTAAAGTCCTGTGACTCGGGTGTCTGGTGCTGTGTAATTTCTGCTTGACGTTATATTTCTTGTATTTATTATAATGGATGATGTACTTACAGTACAACATAGACCAGACCTATTTATAGAGTTGTTCCCAAGAAACTAAATAGTTACATGTGAATAAAGACTGCATTGTTTCAAAGCCACTCAATGCTGAAAGAGCTCATTTCATCAAACAGGATGCTACACTTAAAGACTGATGTATTATTACATAAAATAAAAATTACTGCCTTTTCAAAAGAGAGAATACATTTATTCAAGGATGCATTAAATTAATCAAAAATTTAAAATGTTTTCATTTCAAAGAAATACTGTTCATTTAAATTGAGAATAACATTGGATATAAAAGTTTTTCATCCCTGAAAGAATGGCAAAAAAGTAACATATAGACTATATAATCTTGATTAAAAACAAAATAACAACGAATGCAGACACTTTACACTGATTCACTTACAATTATATATCTGTTCAGGTCATTAAACGCAGTCTGTGTGACTGTCAAAATGAAATATATCCAGCCCCAAAAACAGGGACTATTAGCTTTTCTTCTAACAGAATATTGTCTCCTCAAATGATCTCTTAATTAAAAATACTACCATCTGAGCCCTTACTTGCCAAATGGTCCAGTTCAGATACTTTATTAGTCCACTGGAAACAAGAGAGCATTGCCCACAGATACTAATGCTATGGAATAATTCATACTTATTACATTGAGACAGTTATTTTCAAAACTGGATTACTATATTTCTATGACAAATGTTACATTTGTTTAGCTAATTTACTTATTCTTAGCCATCACTTTAATTAGTAATAATTCCAGAATCTTACAGACTTCAGATTGTGTTTACCTGAATCTGAATAAAATATCACAGCATCTACATCTATGACCTACTGAAAAAGAGAATGATTGTTAAATCCAAATGTAGTCTTATTTGTTTTCTTCCTGTTGATTGTTTTATATGCAAGTAATATTTCAGCCAACCTGTGATTCCATTCGGCTAACACAGAATCTGACGATCCTCATCAAATCTCTCTGAAAGATGATGACAGAACGGATGTTCTCCTCAGACAGAATGAGACAAGTGCTTGCTGTGTTTTTTATCCAGTGTGAGACCACAAAGGTGTTAACCTAAGAAGAAACAACATTTAACATCAAAAAACAAGAATCTCTCCCATGAACCCCAATGCAAAACACACACGTTTACTTAGTTATCTTAATAAAGGCATAACATATTTATTATTTTTTATAAAAAAGCTAATATTACCAAAAACAAGCCCTACCCAAAATGTAAAACTTGGTGCATTTTAGAAATACTTTTATTTAATCAAATGCATTTATGAATGTAACAGGTTTTGTTTGACTACAATATAGCAAAGTAAACCCACCCACACAAACAAACATGTACCTTCCCCAGATCTGTTCCTTAATACAATCCTGTCTCGGAGGTCTACAGACAATTCCTTGGATTTCATGGCTTGATAATTTATTTACGAAAGTTGATAATTGATTATGCTGTCTGTATGTTGGGTGAACTGATTAAATAATTGTACTATTAATTCTTCTAGTACTAATCCATATATCCATACTAATCCATATATTTATAATTAATTATAATTAGTCTGTCTAATGCTTGTTTGTAAGGAATAGTACAGACAGATGAAAAACCCTGAATTAAAGACCCCAAACGTGTTCATCAGAAATGATCCCTTTTTATGAGTGTATTTTGGTTTTAAACGCCAAAAGAAAACTCAAAATTGCTATGTAAAACCTGTACAATAGATCACGTGTAGCTACCCAGAGAGTAAACATGACAAACCATCGGCCCTGAACACAAGCAGCATGGCTATATTTAAACTTCTTACTAAACCAAATAGTTTTAAAATTGTAAATAGTAACCAAATTATTATTTAATCAAAGAAACAATCCACAGATTTTCAGCCCTGACTAACCCCTTTGTTAAATTAGTAGATAGTTCAGCCAAATGTAAAATTTTTTACCTAAATATAATCAAACTTTTATGATCTTCTTCTGCCAAACACAAAATATTTATTTAGAATGTTTCACTGAGAAGAAAATCTCTTTCCCCCAAAAAGTCATACAGGTTTGAAATGATGTGAAGGTTCGTAAATGATGACAACATTTTCATTTTGGCTGAAATATCTCTTTAAGAAGCCTTTTAATTGAGAATGACATGTGACCAAATAGTAAAAAAACAACTAAATAAACATTATTTTCCCCATATCTTGAAGCTCTACAGCCTCTTTCTGAATGCCAATTTACTCCACTTTACACAGTAATGGTGAAATACATATACAAAAATTTGCAGGACAGAATGAATCTTATTGCTCAACATACTTAAGTTTGCAGAGTGGTTCCTTCAGTAGATCAGAGAGCATCTTGCCTCCTGATTCTCCGGGTGCGATTGTCGCTGAGATCGAGCTCTCTCAGGTGTGGGGGGTTTGAATGCAGGGCTAAGGCCAACAAACAGCAGCCGGCATCTGTGATCTCACAGTTAGATAATCTATATAGACACACAGAAACAATGAAGATATCGGTTACATTAGTGCCCGGTTTCACACAAGGTTTAAGCCTAATCCCAAACTAAAATGCATGTTTGAGTTGTCTTAACTAAAGCGAACTTGCACTTACATTTCTTAAGATTTATCAGTACCATTGATTTGTCTTGAGATGCACACTAGTACGTTTTGTTTTTCCATGGCACATTTAAAAAATGTCCTAATTTAACTAAGGCCTAATTCTAGCTATAATCTAATCCCTGTCTGTGAAACCAATGCACAACAAAAGCTTGTTAAATCATTTGACCTGAATGAGGTAATCAAACATTTAGCTAGTTGTAAACTGCATTTAAATTAAGTTATAGATAAATAATAAAACATTTTGGTTCCTCAATTTGTCTTTATTTAAATATGTAATTTATGTGTTCTATTCCTATTAATTTTTAGTCTTTCCATGTGATGTTTAACTCAATTGCAACTTGGGCAATATTAAAAAACAGTCTGTTGATAACTAAATAATAAGAAACTTAAATTCAATAATGTGTTGGTTTCTGTAATCATTCCTTATGTGTATCAAATCAAATATAAACTCATTTGCTTCTCAAACCTCAGTATCTCCAGCTGACAGTTTGGGCTTCAGTCCATCAGAGAGCAGCTTCACTCCTGAATCACACAGGGAATTCACACTCATGTCCAAGCTCTATTGACGACAGGAGTTTGTAAGATTGTAGAGCTGATGCCACTTGTTCACAGCAGTCATCAGTGAGTATACAGCCTGCCAATCTAAACAGAATAATTAAAAAATGAATAATTACGCTTCAACATTATCCACCTTAATTGTAAAGGTGGAATTTTTCTCATTTATAAATGACAAGTTCTGCTGAAGAGAGAGCATGGTTCTGATCACCAGTTGAACCATATACCCATCAACCAGATACTGAGGATCATAAGAAAATAGATTTGTATCTCCTGAGGGAAATAGCCTTGTTCGAGTTTTGGTTTTAGGTTCTGAGTAAATAAAATTCTAAGCATCAGCGGTGACATAAACTAAGCTGTTGACACTTGACAAATAATTTTGTCATTTTACTTAATCTGTCATTTTAAAGAAGATGACTTTTATATATGAATACCACAACTCATACATTAAAGAGCCTACTAATACTAAATAAAAATGTATAATGCTTCAATATACTGATTGAGTGAATCTCAAACCTCTAGTTTCTCTCCAGCTGACAGTTTGGGCTCTTCAGTCCATCAGAGAGCAGCTTCACTCCAAAATCCGCAGGCCATTGTCCCTCATGTCCAGCTCTATCAGACGGGAGTTTGATGATTGTAGAACTGATGCCACATGTTCACAGCACTGATCAGTGAGACTACAGCCAACCAATCTGTAACAGAATAACAAAAAAATTAATAATCACACATATATCTCATCAAATTGTGATTGGTGTGTGAGATTGGCTAAATTTAGTAACTCTTGATTCGAGTCGTCTGATGAATGCTGAATCCATAGAATCTAACTGATAACATAGCAAAATTATACAGAATGAGCTTAGGTCAACCTGAGTCCCGGCTCAGGGACCTTTTCCTTATCCCTCACTCTCTTCCACTTAGCTTCCTGTCGATTAACTACTGCATCTGAAAAATTCTCATTGTATCTAAGCCAAAAAGTAAATATAAAAAAGATAATAACAAATAAATAACCCATTAATCATTAAATATATAGTCATAAATTATATAATGCATCAGCATGAAGAATAAATGAATCTTATACCCCAGTATCTTCAGCTAACAGTTTGGGGTCTTCAGTCCATCAGAGAGCAGCTTCATTCCTGAATCATGCAACTCATTGCCACTCATGTCCAGCTCTATCAGACGGGAGTTTGATGATTGGGAGAAGTGATGCCAAGAAATTCACAGCACTGATCAGTGAGATAACAGTATTTCAATCTGAATAGAAATAAAAAAACAGAATAATTACACATCAGTTTATTAATCATTGACAAAACTGGAGTAGCAAATTAGCCCAATGGAAATATGAATAATCAATCTAACTTCTTATAATGAATGATAAATAAAGGTGAAATTATTATTTTCTCATTGCATCGATTACAAATCCAGACTTTGCATATCGCATCAATCTTGTAAATTGTCTATCTTTTGAATCATGAATCATTGTTTTATTTCAAATTAATCATGATTGGATTCAGTGCTTTAAAATATTTCCAACATTAAATTAATACATGGACAAATTAATGGAGACGATACGTGCACTGTCATTCATGCCCTCTCAGTTCTACTTCATAGATATGCAGCGCACTATCTAGTGAAAAAAACAACCAAAATGTATTTAAGATACATTTATTTCATTCTAAGTGTAAAACAAAACCCTTAACCTATTTACTGACTTACCGATATAATTAAACTTTATTTAAAGTGAACTTTATTTTATTATATTAGTAAGGATAGTATGATCTCTGTATAATATCATTCTTTAAATGGAGGATATTTAAAGTGTCCTGAAGTATACTTGCACTAGTTCCACTTCAGCACAATCAAATATTTAAATATAGAATTAAGTATATATTTAGTTGGACCTTAGCAATATTTTTCGGATAACTAAAGTGCAGTAAGAACACAATTTGTTTGTTCAAATTTAGCAGACTCTTAACAATTCAATTCAGTATACCAAAATTAGCTGCCATTGACACATTTCTGAGCAGCTCACGTTTGAGCTCTCCTGAGGGTGGCCACTGTTAGTTTAGGATTATTTGGGAAAGTGCATGCTATTCTAGGCAGTTCTCCATGATAGCATTTCTAATGTTTAATGTACCTGAATGGATCAATTTAATAAGGTTGTGTAGCCAACCATTATCACTATCCTACACAATAGTTAACTAACGAATAATAATATAACAACAATACTGCTAATAAAACTAATAATTAGTAATAATAATACTAATAACCTCAGTGTCTTCAGCTGACAGTTTGGGCTCTTCAGTCCATCAGAGAGCAGCTTCACTCCTAATCCTTCAGCTCGTTGCCACTCATGTCCAGCTCTGTTAGATGGGAGTTTGATGATTGTAGAACTCGATGCCAGACTGATTTCACAGCACTGATCAGTGAGATTACAATTTGCCAACCTAAACAGCATAATTAAAAACAGGACAATAATACTACACAACCATTTTTATTTAAATGGCTTCACACATTAATCTTAAATTGAGAACAAATAATATTATAAACCTTACAGGTTTCTCTTCTATTTTACTATACACTAACCAGCCACATTTCACACTTTAAAGACAGTTGACAGAAGAAAATCTGGCAGGGGATTTCTCATATTCTGTAGTTCTTTTATTTATCATATTCTTTTATTTATTTTATTCATCTTATTCTATTCATCTTCATCCTATTCATCCGTTTATTCATTATTCATTTATTTTGCCTGATAAACATACTTTGGAACTTGTCCTATCATTTCATCTTGGGCTCTTGTTTTTTACTTGGTTTCTAAATAAATCATTAGTTAGGCTGGGATTTGAACACAGGGGTACTTGTATCTAATCAAAAATGTGCCACAATTTGGTTGAATTTCTGGATCTATAATATTTTTATTCTACATTTATGAACCAACAAATAACGCATATATTACACCCCTGAGACCCCATCACACTAGCCCTGATAGAATTTTTATATATTATTTATTTATTGTTAGGTAGAATATTTATTGTTAGGTTGTTTATATTTAAATAGGTTATTTTATATTTAAATATATGCATTTCTGTTTGTGGTATTGACTGTGTGAGGTGCAAACATTTTGCTATTGATGCAGTAACATTGTCTCATAGATAATCAGATTATTTTGTAATTTTCTTAATTAAAATATAATTTAGGGCTGTGCAAAGATTAATTGCAATTAATCACATTCAAAATAAAAGTTTGTGTTTACATAATATATTTCTGTGTGCTGTGTATGATTATTTTTGTATATATAAACACAAACATGCATGTATATATTTTAAAAAATGTGTTATTCATCATTATTCATCATATATATAAAATACATATTTTATACATTAATAATTAATGTATAAAAATGTATTTTTATATATATAATATAGATTGTTTTATATATATACAGTATTTACGTGTAAATAATTCTTAAATATACACATGCATGCATTTGTATCCCATAATATACAAAATAACATTTGGGTAAATCATACTTTGTATATACGTTGTGTTAAATCAACATCTAAAATACACATGCTGAATCTCTAAACCTCAGTGTATTCAGCTGACAGTTTGGGCTCTTCAGTCCATCAGAGAGCAGCTTCACTCCTGAATCACACAGGTCATTGTCACTCATGTCCAGCTCTATCAGGGGTGAGTTGTGGTATTCCAGGGCCAAAGCCACAGTTTCACAGCAGGTTCTCATCAAGTCCACATGAGGAGAGTCTGTAAATTCAGTGATATTTGTTATGTCAAGTTATGTCATGCTCTCTGTGAACATTCAAGCTTTCCATTAGTATTAAATATTAAAGTCATGTATGTTGGAATGAATATGATCGGACAAGTGAAAACATGTTTCACAACTTTCTAAAGTTTGTCTAAAATTATTGTTTTTGTAAATGCACTTGTAGTAAGTACAGATTTTGCTTCCCATTGCAATTTCAGTACTGCACTTAAACAAAAAAAGTTTCAGAGTAGAGGAAAATTTTCACAATAACAGCAGTCAACAGTTGCTTACATGGCTTTTCTGCAGCATCTACAGCTGGCAGGAGATTCAGTTGGTTTCCCCCTGATGTCTCGGTACATCTTCAGGTCCGAGTTCATCCAGTATTTGCATTCGACATCAGTAGTCAAGCCATCATAATGAGTATATGGAAGAACGAGAGTCTTCTTTCTGGAGTTGATGTGAAGTAATCGCTGAATTTCTGTATATAATGAATTGTCTATCTGAGCTCCAGTAAGCCATAGATAGGTTAACTGAAGTTTCAGGTGAATATATCTTAGTTTTTGTAATAGTTCTGTAATGTGTTTGGCTGTTTCTGTGATGCTGTCTTTGCTGTCTTCTCTTTGTGAGATCAGGCCTCGGAGCAGTTTCTGATTTGATTCCAGTGAAATGCCCAGCAGAAACCGTAAAAATAGGTCTAAATGTCCTTTCTGACTTTGAATTGCTTTCTCAACAGCATCTCTTACAGTAAATCATGCAAGAGAATATTTTTGTGGGGTTTGTCTTTTTAAAAGGAGAAAAACGTTTTTTCTTGAGTTTTTGAGTTTCTTCAAGAAAAACTGCAGCTCGTCCATGTTCTTGTTCAGGTAGCAGAGGAACACGTGCACAGCAGCGAGGAACTCTTGAACGCTCAGATGCACGAAGCAGAAGACCTTCATCTCATGAAGTCCAGCTTCTTGCTGAAAGAACTCAGTGAGCATTCCTGTGGACTCAAAGTCTTCATTCACTTCAATACCACATGCTTCTAGATCTTCAACATAGAACACACAGTTTTCTTTCTTCAGCTGTTCAAACGCTAGTTTAGCTAACTTCAAAATCATTGTTTTATTGGAATCCAAAAGGTTGGTGCGCTCTCTTTCTGTTTTTCTGTCATGTTTCTGGCTCTTCATGTTCATCTGTATCAGCAGGAAGTGGATGTACATTTCAGTGAGTGTTGTGTTGATGTTCTCTGCATTCGCTACCAATGGGGATCTTCTGAAGAACAGTAGCTGTGATCCAACAGAACATGGGAATGTAACACATGATGTAGAGACAACGAGATTTCTTAATGTGTGAGATCATTCTGGAGGCCTGAGGCTCATCTTTGATTTTCTTTTTGAAATAATCCTCCTTCTGCTGGTCAGTGAATCCTTTCACTTCTGTGAATAACACATACTCTAAGAGGGATCTGATTGGCTGCTGCTGGTCGTGAGGTCACCCAGATGTGAGCTGATGGAAGCAGAGTCCCGTTCACCAGACTTGTAAACAGTTGATCTATAGACGATCGCTCCTCAACATCTCGTGCACCATTCCACTGTCAAAATCCAAAGGGAGTCGACTCTCATCCAGTCCATCAAAGATAAACGCAAGCTTACAACTATATATCTTGCGTATCTGTGCTGCTTTAAGGTCCTTCAATTCATGATAAAATTTCTGGTAGAAACTCATGCAGACTGAAATTTTCATCTTTAATGCAGTTAATCTTTCGGAATGGAAGCAGGAAAACACAGTCTATCTCCTGATTGGCTTCTCCTTCTGCCCAGTCCAGAATGAACCTGTGCACTAAGACAGTTTTTCCAATGCTAGCGATGCCTTTGGTCAGAACAATCTTTTTCTTTTCACTTTTGTTCAGACTACAATACATCATTACATTTGATTGAACTGTTCTGTGATTTACGGGGTTTAATAGTGCTCATCCATCTGCTGAATCTCATGTTCTTGATTGACTTCTTTAAGATCTCCTTCCGTAATAAAGAGTTCTGTGAAAACATCCTTTAGATGTGCTTCATTTCCCTCTATACACTCAAAAATGTGTTCTACTTTCTTCTTCATGTTAAGTTTGTGAGTTTCCAAGAATTCCTGCAGCCATATATCACCTGTTATAAAATATATATATATATATATATAATATATATATATATATATATATATATATATATATATATATATATATATATATATATATATATATATATATATATATATATATATATATATATATATATATATATATATATATATATTTAAATATATAAAGGACAAGTGTTAACAACTGTGTAAAAGTGTTATAATACATTTAATTTAAACAAATATACATTTTAAAAAAAGTTTAAAAGGCACAATATGTAAGATTTGCAATCTTAATTGATTAAAATATCCAAATCCACTCAAACAGTGTTATATATTTTGTGTACTTACATTATCCCAGATGTTTCCAAGAATATTTAAATCCAGACAAATAAGCAGTTTTAACCAAGACATGTACCATGTCATTGTATTGACCTATCATTAACGCCATTCCTCTGTTACCCTCTGGTTTTATTTTGCAGTAACCAAATATGCTTTAAAATATTAGATGTTTTATTAGACAAGGGAGCAACTGAATGAATACATTAATAGACAGAAAACGAATCACTAGCCATGTTTCCATCCACTTGTCAATCTAATTATCTGAAGTTCGGTTAAAAAACTCATGCGAATAAAGCTGGTGAAAGTGTGTTTCCAACCAACGGCTTTAAAGCGAATAAAAACCTGTATGTAATGATGTCACATGCTGTTTTGCGATCAAATTGGTATATCGAATTGATTTGAGACATTTTAAGGTGTTTCCATTAATTTTCGCACTGAATCGAATGACATTCAAGCAAACTTTTGCGAACAAAGTTTTGTTAGACAAAACGGATCGCCATCTACGAACAAATGATCAATATTTCACAAGTTGTAGCCTAATAATGCTTATGTGCCAGCTGATAGCGACATATGAATGGGATAATGTATATGCGAGTTACATTATCAATATACAATATACATTATCCTGCTTATTACATATAAATCAAACAAATAAATCAATAAATCAATAATGTGACACAAAATATTGACTTAAAACGAGTTTATTGATTTAAAAACGAGTATTGCTTCTGCTAAAGAAAATAGTCTGTTCCGTCTCTGAACTGCGTCCATGGCAACGGTGTGTTATAGCAGCGCCGCAGTCTGTTAACCAGAAAATAACAGACCACATTATACATTAGAATTCAACCAAGCCACGTAAAAACAAGGAAAACTAACCTAAGAAACAACAACGCTATAAACATTGCTATGATGATGCCGATGCACGTAAATGCTCCGACGACAGCGGAGGTGACTGTGGAGTGGGAACGACAGCGCTCCATCAGTTCTGGGAGATCATGGTTCTGAGACACTTCACGGAAACCCTGTGGTTGAAGCATTTTTTTACTTTGTCCACTTACATCTGTCTTTGTTGACATCTGCCATGTGTGCGCAAACAGAGTGGGACTGGCCGGAAATGAACTCGTCTTCTGACGTGTTGCAACCATAAAAGGGCCTAAAACTTAATCACAATTCATTATTTATTCGGTAAATAACGTTTCCATCAGCTTTTATCGCATTAGCCGTATATCGATCAAGAGAAAATCCGATGAGACTCGAACGTATTTCATTTGAGTCGATATTCATGAAAATTCATCGAATTTTACTGTTTCCATAAGGTATTTTTAATTCGATGTCACTTAATTCGGATAAAAACGTGTCAATGGAAACATGGCTACTGTTATATAAATCAACACTGTTAGACTCACAGCTGCCGAGGTGAAGACAACAACTCATCAAGCTACGCCTTTGTTTTGAATCCATGACCTCTAGCGGTGGAAAAACTACATATTGTGCCTTTAATTAAAAAATTAAATAAAAATTAAAAAGCAAGGTTTAGTATTCTCCCCCCAGCTGTACCGAATCCATACTGAACTGCGAGTTCAATACCGAACCGTAATGTTTGTGTACTGTCTGTTACACCCCTAGTATACATCAAACATGCTAAATATTTTTGGTCCCACTTTAAGGATGTGTGTAAGGGTAATTCACCTTGCTTTCTTCCATCTTTCTCTGCTTCTTTTAATGATTTTTGTACTGTGGAGAAAAGAAATAGAATAGGACTTTGTTTATTAAAGTATCACTGAAAAAGCCTTTGCATCAACAACTGCTTTCAACATTTATAATAATCAGAAATGTTTCAGAAATACAGTTTTTTTTATTGTAATAATATTTTCCAATATTTTATCTATTTTATAAAATAAATGCAGCCTTGAACATATTTTTTTTTTTAAATAAAAACATATCATGCACATTTTTTATGCACATTTTTAAGAATCCATGCAGCCTCTCAATTCTTTTTTTATTTCCTTTATTACCTTCAGTGTACTTTTCCTGTAACTCTTCAGCCAGCTGATTCTGCTTAATCTTCCCCAGGATGTTCAGTGTGATCCTCACAGCTTCTTCTTCTCTAAAGCGCTCCATCATTATATCCACTATATCAGGGACATCAGCATCCTCCAGTTTACCAGCTCCAATGGGTCCATCTTTTACTAAGTGACTCTTAAATTTCCTCAGATCGGTACTTTTTCAGGCCTTCTAGTGTATGATGAAGCAGCTCTAAAACAGATGCCATCATCCTTCATGCACTGTTGGGAAAAGACAAAAAATATTTAAATAGTTGCACTTTTATAGCAGAGACCTATGTAAATCAGTGGTTCTCAATCCTGGTCCTGGGGAGCCACAGCTCTGCACAGTTTGTATGTCTCCCTCATTTAACACACATGATTCAGATCATCAGCTCATTAGGAAAGAGCTCTATTAACTGAAGTGGGTGTGTACCCAGCATAAAGGAGACATATAAAATGTGCATGGGCCTCATTTGTAAAACTGTGCATAGGATACTTACTAAAAGTGTAAGTGCACCCCAAAGCCAAAAATAGCGTGTGCCAAAAAAATTCAGACTTATAAAACCTGCGCAAAATTCACTTTATAAATCCCAGTCAGCGGATGCTGACGCGCACATGCGTCTCCTCCCGAAATAACCATATTTGGAGCTTACAACGCCTAATTTTACTATGCATATCCTCATCTGATCTGCATGTCATTTGCATATGATTATTCATCCACGTGATACCATGTTTAAAGGTACAAGACGTTAGTAAAATATGAAATACGGATGTGCTGTCACATTATTACATTCATATTTTTTTTGTAGCCTATAGGCCTATCCTTGCCTTGTTTTTGAATAAATAAATCAAATAGTGTAAAATACATTTCAGAGAAAGTTTTTAGCTAAAAGCTAATCTGCTATTAGCTATAAGTTAAAACCATAGACTGTAAATAAAAATACAGACAAGCGTCTGTGACGTCACCCATAGACTTTCTGAAGAACAGTTTTGAGGCTGTTTATGGGGGGTATGGGCATCGCCAAATTAGAAAATCTTGGGAAATACAAAATACAAATGTTCAGAAAGGATACAGAGGTGGTATGATGTCAAACTCAATTGGCGCGGCCCGTTCTCAGCTGTCAATCAAAGTTAACTCGCCCTTATTTGTCATACATTTTATATCTAAATATGATCTAAACTAGCTGAGTTAGAAAAAATTCACCCCCTCACAGTTGTCAGGCACGCAGAACATATTGAAGATTACAATAAAAGTCCATGGGACCAAACTGTAAACATTTGAATTTATTCTGTGAAAATGGACATTTACATTACGTCCATGATATTCCTCAGCGGATTTGAGATGTATTGCAGTTTTCGCACTTTCGGGTAGGCTTCATTTCTCAGCTTAGAATGTTGCCGCTTAGTTAAAACATTAAAACACAGCATGCCAGAGGAAAAGGGTTCAAAAGCATTGCATCCACAACAAATAGGTCTATTTCTATTTAATTGAATATATATTTTTTGTAACTTCTCAGTAAAGATTTCATGTAGCTAGTTTAAGTGTTTAACTCCATTAATGAGAATGGCATTTTTAATCTAAATGTTTATATCGGAAGTAAAACATAGTTTAAATCAGACTTTTATTCATTTAAACTGTTATTATGAACATGCACTCTATTTTTTATGATTATGACTCATAATTAAGATTTACGTTAGTTTGGCTAAACGGCATAACACGCTCGCTGGCGCGGACATTTAAGAAAGGATGTATATTTGCTTCAAGTGATGATAGGTTTGTGAAGTTATATTTGTATTATCTTTCTGTATAGGCCTATGTATAATTTTCTTTAGATTTTCTGTCTAAAAGTGACCAAAAAGACATTTAACTCCAGCACACGATCGGTTTCAAGACGTTCATACGCATGGGCCACAACGGTTGTGTGCTTATCAACGGTTATACGGTTATACAGCCACCGTGGCGGGTTAATAAAAGTAGTATCCTGTTTCACCCGGACACTTTTAGAGAAGGCATGCCTTGAGACTTTACCCTATGGAATAAATGGCTTAAGTATTGTAGATCTTGTAGTATTAATTTTCACATGCAGTTACACATTGGTGGTTAAAACAAGAAAGCGCTGGTAAAAACATCGAGTGGCAGGTAGATTTTGGAATCCACCAGCCACAGTGGCAGGTGGACAAAAACGTTCATTTCCATCCCTGCTGGTGATGATTGAGTCAGACTTCATGCTTTATGGTCATGCATTTAAAATAGTAAAAATGTTAGGCAAATTAGACTCTGAAGTAGTTTTACATTTAGTCCTAGTCTTTTTGGAAGACTTGTCTTTCACATTTCAGAC
The DNA here is from genome assembly GCA_030378365.1 of Hybognathus amarus. NCBI lineage: Eukaryota > Metazoa > Chordata > Actinopteri > Cypriniformes > Leuciscidae > Hybognathus > Hybognathus amarus. The sequence goes on from JAQIUQ010004209.1 coordinate 94,995, forward strand.
CAGACTATAGAAATAAAAGAAAAATGTCACATTGAAAATAATACTAAACATTACAATAGTGATTGTGAATGATAACAATTCATTCCAAAGGTTATGAGCAATGCAAAATATGTTTGCAATGGCAATATCCAGTTATTCTAGTTATTCCAGTGATCCCCAGGACTGTCAGCAGACACTAAATACACATTTCCTTTAACCCAACACAATGCAATTAAGAGAGAAAGAGAAGAAGAGAGAAGGAGAGAGAATAATCTGTAAATTGCTTTGAGAATAATTGCCCTTTTTCTCTTCATTTGTAATGAAGTGCAACATTTTATAATCTCAAAAATAAGACAAGCAATGAAGGTCTACAAAACAGTGACCGGCATGTCCTTAATTTTTATGGTTTTGATGTTTGGTTACCCGTACTGCTAAATAATAATTAAATTATCATGATCAAAATGAATCATTAGAATTATATAAAGGTTGTAATGTTGAACCAGTCTGTGCATTCATGACTAGAGAATGAGATAAAGTTAGAAAAGTTGAAAGTTGAGAAGGTTTTTTATATCGCTTTAGTGTCTAGACTGTGAGGACATTTAGTCTAATTTAATATTTGACAAATAAGCCAAAGCTGTGAGGGATACTGTAGAAATACAGTGTTCAATGTTTCATGCCGACACAAAACATCTTCTCAAAAGATTTTCAGAAGACTCAATAAAAAAATCTATAGAACAGTATTGAAAGTTATGAGTTTCGTAAATGACATAGTCTAGAACTTTTATTCAGTGGAAGCCACTGTGAAGGCTAATCTAAATCAAACACGCCTCGTTTCAGCAGCGTACAATTCATGAATAAGCTTGAATCTTCAACTTGAAAATTAAACATTGGTCAGTAACTTGGAAACTTTTAAACTTACCTTGAATAATGACAATATTTGTAGATGTGACTTTGTCCTCCTCTGAAAAGGGACATTGATCATCAAGCACCAATCTTCCTTTCACTTTCCTTCTCAGGTGTTTCTCTGCAGAACTGCATTTTTCAAATAACGAGATGAAACTGTGGATAAAAGGGTAAAATGTTCTGTCTTAACCCTCAAAAACATTTGTATTTTACATAAACAAAACTTTTATTTTAAAATGGAAACACTAATTTTATGTTTCTTGTATGGAACGCAAATGCTAATGTGTAGAATTGCCCTTTCAGGCACACAGCTTTTACAGTGATTACAGATAAAAAAAGACAGATTATTTCCCGCCAGATTAGGTCACTGTATGTAAGTGTGGGGTGGAGCAATCAAATTAGGGGCGAGCTCATATTGGGGTAGGGGCGTGTTTGTTTTGGTGATTTCAAATATCAACATTGGCCATAAGTGTTTTTCAAAAACTAATCCCACCTTAAAAAATTTTGAAGGTGCAATTCGTAATAATTTTGAGTGATCTATATCTAACAGAAATGCAATATGACATCCATAACTAACGGTATGCTTTCAGTGGTGTATAATGAACTTACTTAATAAATTGTAATGTTTTTATTACCTTAGAATGAGACTTTAGATCTACATAACCCCGGGCACCCCCTTCTATGAAGGTCGACATATTGTGACTGTCATGTTTCTACTGTAGCTCTACGTCTTGCAACCGAACCAGTAGATGTCGCTAAAATCTACACACTGCACCTTTAAGTGAGTCATGAAGTCAATGAAAAATGATATTGTATAACTCTGCACTTCAGCTTCTCATCAGATTTTCTGTCCAATCAAATGCTCTCTAAAAATCTGAAGAGTCCCGCCCCCAACAATATAAATACACGCTGAAGCGGTGGCTGAAATCGGTCACTTGTTCACACTAATACTATTTTCTGTATGGTGTGATGAAATATTTTATGTAATGGGTATTTTCAACATTAAATGTACAGAAAAATACAGACGAAGGATGCTTAACCAAACGGTGGCATGAGTAGAACTAACAGTTCAGATCATTACAAATAAATCACCAGAACAAAACACAGTGAAGAAGACTTGAGTGACATTGATTTTTACTCAACTGTATTATATGTACATGCATCTTTCTATTTCTTTCTATTCAGGAGACTCACTTGGTTGGTGTGGCAAGTGACATTTCTATTGTCAGAAGAACACAATAGAACATCTATGAGTAAATGAGGTAGTAAGAGAGTAGCTTGAAGGGACGCAGTCACCTTAGGCTACTTTAAGAGTATTGTAAGCATTCAGGTAGGCTAATTCAGGGAATTACCTTGACATACTGTATTTATTATTTTAACAATATCCTTTATCCCTTTAATATAAAGTTTGTCAAAACTCTAAATCACTGAAATCACTGAGCTTTGGGTGGTTTTCACACTAGTTTTGATGATTGCTCCACCCATATGACTGGCTATTTGATCACGTCATTACACCAGAGTTGACTAACCCTTAGTTTTACTGGCATTCATGTATTTATGGGGGACCTACAAAGTAAACTCTAGACCTTAGATGTCACACATTAGGCAGTGTCCCACTATAGAGCAATTATTTAATTACTGCGTCCGCCACATATTTTATGTTTCGTGACGGAGGGCTTCTCTTGCTGGATATTCAACTGATCTACAACTGAACATCATGTTGAACAAAACCCGACACAACGGTACATTTGCCATAGTGTTAGAAATAAAGTCTTCCAACACGAACTGTCTTTTCTCTTCGTTAATTTATTGAGCAAAAAGAATTAATAAAACACAGAGAAGAAAGATCAACAAGCTACTTAAACAGGCTTTGCAACGTTATAATCGGACTCATGGAAAAACACATCTGTTATCTCTTTTTTGTTTAGTTTTTTTAGTCATGAATTATTAATGACTCAGCGTTATCTGTATCAAAGAGAAAAAAAACACTTTATCCGTTGCTAAAAGTGAATAAAATAGCCTTGACAGCCTACTTACCGGTACTGAAGCTTCACAGCACCTGCAAACTTTGATCTCTCCACAGACTCGTCGTTGAGTTGAGCTGAGGGTTGCCAGGTTTGCCCCGTTCACACTACACGCGACTCGCTGCAGGTCGCCTGTGGCTGTGCTGGAGGGCGTTTCCCAATATTGGTTGCCTATGTTTGTGAGTGACATTCAAGGAAGTTACTCTATTGTAGACAACAAATACGTTTTATTGCCGCTACAAACAAATATTTTGTAAGGAAAAGTCTAAATATAAATGGAATCAGTTAATAAACTTTATGCAGCAGAGAAACGTGGGCGCCGTCATCTGCAGAATATTGTCTTTGAACTTCCGGTTTCGCAGTCGCTCTGTATATTTCTATGGCATCGCTGTGGAGGAATAATTAGCTGGTGAAGTGGATTGACTTATTGTAGAGTTAACAAAAGTTATCATGAGCATTGTAATGTTTATCATAAGCATTGTAAAGCAAATGTCGACCGGGATTTTTTTACGAGCAGTTCATTCATGCCTATGAAAGATCGCTGAGAAAATACAGACCGGAAGGCGGAAGGCAAAAGACAACGAGCGCAGCACTGAAAAGGGGAGGGGCTACATAAGGTCTATAATATGCATAATATTAAAGATGAACGAGAAACAGTGAGTGCTCTTTGCCATCTCGGCAATTTAACTGCAGCAAACGGGCAAATACCGGTCTATCTGGGTTCCGAAACCATTCAATCACGGAGTCAGTATACGGTGAAGATCACTGTATGTACACGGAGATATATCATCCATTATAGGACAGTTTCTGAGTGCTAAAATTAGCTTCTCGTTCAACTTGCCTCGGTCAGGCTCAGCACTGAAGAGTGACGTATTTGCATAAAGTTAAACCTTCATTTGCAAAAAGTTAAACTTTTCTCAACTTTGTCTGGACACGCCCCACTGGTCGCCAGACGGTCGCTGTCGCAGCGTGTCGCCAGAAGTCGCCCGCTCACCATGAATAGTATTGCGTTGCTTGGTCGCATGTAGTGTGAACAGGGCTTTAGTCACAACACTCCCTAATTGTTGTTCAAAACTAGCACATCGTGTTCCGGGGATAAAATCCAACTTTTTTTTTTTTTTTGGATGGATACCCTGGTAAAAATGCCATTCCGGGATGTAAATACTAAACATATTATTGGTTTCGCTTTAACCAGCTGACTTGAAAAACAGCCCGCGGTCGGTGTAAAAGTAGCCCAATAACACGGGAAACCCGCACATTTGGCAACTCGTTTGTATTGACTACAACACTCAAATGAAAAACATTTTAGCTCGGATGAAAAATTAAGGTAGGTTTAAAACCGCTGTATACCAGCATACCTTATATTAAAATCTGGATAGAGACCAGCAAGAGATCAGATCTAATTATTCATCAGGCTGTTTGAACACCTGCTCCTGGAAACATGACATGGATAGAAATGCATATTAATGCAAACTAGCTTTAATGCATATTAAATTGCATTAATGCATATTAATGCAAACAAACTACCTGTGGTAGATTTGCATCTTTCTGGCAACCATTTTTAGACTCAGAAGACAGGAGTATATTAGCACTAAAACACACTGTCATTAGTACAGTGTCTACACACAGTTACAATATTTGATCGTAAGACATCTAATTATCTAACAATATCTTAATTCATAGACCCTAACAAGCTTCTGGCCCTTGTTTGTTTTGTATTAAAAACACTCATGACTACCCACAAGCCCTTGGGGCGTTTCTCTCCTCTGGCTGCTGGGAACAGCTTGCAGGTCCAATGGGGAAACAGCTTGCAGATGAGGAGGCCAAATGTTTTAACAGGTTTTGTATTTAGGGTCAGCTCTCTGTCTTATGCTTCATGTAAACTGTATTCATTTCCGCCATAGAGAAAAGATTTTCTAACTTGCAGCAGTTTAAATGTAGGAGCCATTCTGTGGTGTGTCTTGGTTAAGATGGCACTTTAACAGGATTCTCCATAAATCCTTCTAGCATGTTAAGTCTTATCAAACAGACACAATTAATAACAATGCTATAGTGATTACATTTTAACACATATTCACAGAAAAAGCTATTTTACTGTATTTTTGATCAAATAAATGCATGCAGCATATATATATATATATATATATATATATATATATATATATATATATATATATATATATATATATATATATATATAATATATATATATATATATATATATATATATGTCACACACACACATAAGAATAATGCATGCTATGAATAATGTTTTTTCATTGGTCCTGTGTTTCTTAATACACTCATGAAATTCCCTGCTAATTAGCAGCAGCCTTAGAAGGTCTGGTGAGACTGGCATTAAATGGTAATGGCTGGCACACTGTGTGACACTGCTTGGCATAGACCTTCCTCTCTGGCACAGTCTGGTGCAGATTTGGCTTCAGATGTAGAGGTTGGCATACTGTCAGATGGCAAAGTTTGGCAGGGCACAGCAGAGGCTGGCATGTATAAACAAGGCTTGGCATGACATGTGCCTGTTCTCTGTGCCACCCAAACCATAAAGAAGTTTAATTAGAGGACTAATGCCCACTTCTGGGGGTGGCACAGTGGGCAGCTTGCACAGACTGGCAAAAGCACACTGGGGAGCAGACCTGGACATGATGGATACACACACACACACACACACATGAAAACATGGAAGAGGACTTACAAATCCACTCATCACGTACCTCTATTTTGCAGCTGCTCTTTCCCATTCTGTCTTTGTCTCATTTCCGGCAGAATATTTAGTTGTATTTGGCATTTTTAAGGAAATTAGGAGATATTAATAGAATTCTTAATGCAGAGATGTCCTTCAATTTGGCCATATTTTCCTCATATCACACAAAGGGGAACATCATTGAATAATATTGTTCCTTTAATTTATATTTTTTAGTTTTTACATGTTTGGTTTTATTTCTGCATTGAAATGTTAGAGAATATAAGTGAAAAAATATATACATTTCAAAATATTGTTCGATACCACGCATTTCTTTTCGTTCCATGGCCCTCATCAATCAAGTTTGATTTTTGGCCCTTTAGTAAACAATTTGGGCACCTCCATCTTAATGAAATTAAATAGTGCAAATAATTATGCAACAAAATAAAATCGAATTAAATGTCTAGTTTTTAACGGTCAAGCTATATAATATTAATGTGATCAGTGAACAGCAGGTATAATTATGTGGCCATTAAGGAAAGTCATGTGCTCTGGATGTGTAAATTACTAAATCTATTGAAATAATCAAGATTTGCATATGTGATATGACAAATTATAGCTAATTGAGCCTGACACTGCTACAGATGACTGTTCTGAGCTATCCTTCATCAGATCCCTCTCCTTATTAATTTAATTTTCTTCTTAAAAACCATTAAACTAAAATTAAGAGAAACACATGGCCATAAAAACTGTCAATCAATCTGAAATCATTACCGTCAGTGAAAGGCTCAGGAATTCCAAAGGACAGGACGGTGTTATCCGAGAACCACAGATTCTCCTGCTCTTGACCGGAGCTTTCTCTCTCAATTCTATACGGATACGCTTCAATGTGCAACCACAACCTTTCCATCTAGACAGAGATGAAGAAACACAGATATTAAATATAAAGGAGTGGGATTATTGAAGAGGTATATACTGTAGTAGTGCTCCTGTTGCTCATACACTAAGGTCAAGAGTTTGATTTTCAGTAAAAGCATGAACTGATGAAAATATACATTGATTGCAATGCAAGTTGCAAAAACAGTCACTATTTTAAGCCAGTCTTTAGAACTAGTCTGGCTAACTAGCAGTTTGTAAAGGGGTTTTTTATTCGAATGCAAATTTGACCTACTTGACCAAACTTAATCTACTTTTACTGACATAAAGTTATGACTAGTTAAAAAAAACTAGTCTAAGCAGTTTTTGCAACCAGTTACTCACTGATTTACTCACTGATTTCTTTGAAAAAAAAAGTCCAAATCTTTCAGAAATGTCCCCATAGAACTGAATGGCTAACTATGGTTGTTAAAAACTCAGTATATGTTGTAGACTGTATCTATATTTTATATGATCACAATCTTTCTATAAAGAGGGAAAATTCAAGAATACATGTTGCCGGTTGTATAAACTGCTTAGTCAAGCCATCTCATTTTCTTCTTCAAGACTGGTCATAACTTTTTAATTCAGTTACAGGATAATGTCTATGTGGCTAATCTGATTAACCATAACTATATGCTAGTTAGTCAGATTAGTTCTTAGAGAGTCTTAAATTCAGTGACTAGGAAACTGTCCCAAACTGAGGATATAGTAATAAAAACTCAAACGTCCTCAAGGCGACACACACCGTTGAAGGCAGACAGGCACGTTCTGGATAATCCTCAGGCCTTTAGAGAGTACTAGACTGTGAACGCGGCCCACGGTGCAAATCAATGAGCATTTCAAAAGACGAGAGTTTGGACCAGAACAACACTTATAGACTTGAATTCTGTGGCTTAGAGGTACAGAGAAATATCAAGCGTACAAAACTAAAATTGTTATCATTTCTGCCAAGCCGTGAGGGTCTAAAATGGTTTGTGTTTATCATTGTTTCCGCACAAGATCTTAAAAAGTAAACCTCATGTATTCTGTACTAATGTTGCGTTTCAGCAACACAATCAATGACAACATAATGAAATGAACTCGAGTTGAGGACGGATGCAGTCACTGAATTTAACATGTAAATCTACGTCTGTGGATCAATAAATCGAGTTGACGTCAAAAATCCATATAATCCAAAAGCAATAGGTCAAAACACTGATCATTAAGAGGTCTCAGAAACAGGCCCAGGTCAGAAACATGCTGAAACAACATTACATTAAGAGAGAAAGCTCTACTAGCATTAGGCAATGCTTTTGGGATGAAGCCGTGGTAAACGCTGACTACAACTGAGGGTGCATTGGGTGATGCATTGATTAAAGGAAAACCTAGAGAACTGGCGATCCCTGAAGCTGGTCATTTTAAGCTAGTCAGTCCATCTAATTCAAAGGGGAAAACACAAATGTGCTGCACACGTCCTGAAAAGTGAAGCAAAAGCATTTCAGATCGCCCCCTGGTGGCTGGCTCCAGGACAGTCAGATAAAAAGGTACAAAAGCTGTCATTGGGGCTGTACCTTTCAAAAGATACCTAAAGGCTGCATTTTGGTACCTGGTATTAGCACCTGAAATGTACATATTAGCACCTAAAATGTACATATTAGCACCTGAAATGTACATATTAGCACATAAAATGGACATATTAGCACCTAAAATTTACATATTAGCTCCTGAAATGGACATATTAGCACCTAAAATTGACAAATTAGCACCTGAAATGTACATATTAGCACATAAAATGGACATATTAGCACCTAAAATTTACATATTAGCTCCTGAAATGGACATATTAGCACCTAAAATTGACATATTAGCACCTGAAATGTACATATTAGCACATAAAATGGACATATTAGCACCTAAAATTGACATATTAGCTCCTGAAATGGACATATTAGCACCTAAAATGTGACATATTAGCTCCTGAAATGGACATATTAGCACCTAAAATTGACATATTAGCTCCTGAAATGGACATATTAGCACATAAAATTGACATATTAGCTCCTGAAATGGACATATTAGTACCTAAAATGGACATAGCACCTAAAATGACAAAAGTTTACCTTTTGAAAAGTCCCAGTCCCAGTGACAGCTTTTGTACCTTTTTTCTGAGAATGTTTAGGTCATAAATTAAAGTAATCAAAGATGGTGTCTGTTATTTAAAGCAGTTCTTATCACACAGATGTATGTTCAAGTGTTAGTTTTTCCAACAAGTTTGGTTTTAGTTATTTGATGCTGTAAAAACGGGGTTATTGGCATGATTAACTATTATTGGGATATTTTGGCTTTATTTTTCTACAGTGGAAGGAAGCAGAGACGTGCTGTCCATCTTTTGTCCAGGAACATGGATTTTGTCATTTATTGTCATACTCCATTATTCATATTCTCATTTTCTCTTTTAGTATATTCATAAAAAAAGTTAACTTTATCTGAGAGGGGTCATAGCACTTACGATTTGTTATCCTACTGTTATTTTAACTGCTTCTATTGTACTCATTTGTAAGTCGCTTTGGATAAAAGCGTCTGCTAAATGAATAATGTAAATTGATATAAGTCCAAGATCTTCATTCAGTGTTGACATACAGATGGAGTGTTTTAATGGAGTGCTGAACACATTGAGCAAGTCTTAGTTTATCCTCTGCTTGGAGTTTCCTATCAGCTCCGCATCATAAATACATTTCAGTGCATTATTATTGTATCCATTCTAGTGCCTGGGGGATATTTCACTGCAGAGCTCTCATTCTGTCTCAGTCTTAAGAGTTGTTTCTACACACTTCTACACACTTCTACTATCTATAGACCGAATCCTGAAACTCATTCTGAAATAAAGGGGCACTTTCACACAAGAGTTTTTGGCCTGTAAACCCTGGGATGCGATTCATATAAACTGCATTATGGTTAGTAATGTTCAACATCATTTAAATAATTAATGTTCTTATTGCAATCACCTTATTTTGTTTACTAATTTGAAATATTAGTTTCAAATTGTTGTTTTCTATGTAAATCCATTTTAAATATATAGCCTTACTTATGATCAAAGCTGAATTTTCAGCATCATTACTCCAGTCTTCAGTGTCACATGATCCTTCAGAAATCACTCTAATATGATGATCTGCTAAATTATTATTATAAATACATATATTAAGCAGCAACTGTCAATAATGACAAGAAATGTTTCTTAAGCACCAAAACTTTGCCACCATAAAAAAACTGTTCTTTTAAATTGTAATGATATTTCTTAAAATGTCTGTTTCTATTTTTGATTAAGTATAGCAATGCTGAACATAAGATATGTCTTTTTAAAAACATTTAAAAAATCAATCAATCAATCAAAAAAAAAAAAACCCTGAAAATTACAAACATTTTCGATAACACATGCCTATATTACATTCGACATGCCCTGGAATTCATATCAAGAGTACTTTCTCTCTCTCTCACACACACACACACACACACTGCTGACTCTGAGTATTCTCTGCCTTGTTCTGTGATCAAAGGCGTTTCATCTTCAGATGAGCTCTGCCCTTCCACATAACCTTAAGCTGTCAAAGTTATCTCTTTCAAACACACACTCAGATGATTTTAACCTGCTCTCTCTTTTACACACACACACACACACACACACACACACATAAAGAGAGAAGAGAGAGAGAGAGAGGTGATTGAGAGTGATCTGGCTGGTAGACAATCAGAACTTTTCAGAATAAAATCGCTATAATTACAGGGCAAAACACTTAAGTCCATTAACGCTACAAGTGCATTTAAAAGGACAAAGCATGCCAGTAGATTTTAGAAAAGTTAGCTTTGTCATGAGTAAGACTTTTGACCAATAGGTGGCACAAATTGCTTTGCAATTTTCAGAACATTGTGCTCAAGGCACGAGTAAAGATTGTGTGTCAGTTCACCAAAGCATCGCTGAAATAAGCTCAGATTCTGGTGTCCTAATGTTCATTGATGCGCTGTGAACATTTGGTACACTGAAAAGCTTTTAATAGCTTTTGACCAGCACTGTCTGAAGATGATCTGAGCCAACATTTTTAAAATATCTGATGAAATCTGTAGAAAAAGTAGAAAAAAAACCTGTAACTGTAGACATGCACTCTATTAGAAAGATGGGAATAATCCAAGCAATCTAAAGACAACACACTTACGCTCAGTCCAACTTAAGTTTATCATTCATCCTTTCCTTTTCCAGCATCTTCTGCATGTTTGACTCCTAGCAGATTCATCTTTTCACACTGGTGACAACTGAGGGACTCATACACAACTATTACACACATTTAGTGATGCTCAAGAAGGAAGCATCCGTTAAGAGCCAGGGGGTGTAAACTTTTGAACAGGATGTAAATTGGTGTAAATTGTTCTTATTTTGTTTGTAAATTCATTAATTAATTTAGTCCTGTCCTTCAAAGGCTACAAAAAGATATTACCATGTAATATAAAATAAGAAGAATTTAAATCATCACCATCATCTTGCTCAAAAGTTTACTCTTAATGCATCGTGATGCATTCTTCAGCATTATTATTTCCTTTATTTTAACCAGGAGAGTCACATTGAGATATTACTATTTCTTCTTCCAGAAAGACCTCGAGACCTTGCAGATTCTGAAAGATGTACAATAGTATGACCGTGACTATACATTGCAATCATTTTGCAAGGTTTAAAATATTAATTTAAGAGCTCAGTGTTGAGACCTTTTGCCGGAATTTGATTGACAGGCGATCTGACCAATCATAATGCAGAGACCCACCATTTTGTCCGACAAACAAACCAAACCAAACCAAAGCAGTTAGTAGACTGAACTCAGTGGACTTGAACTTGAAAAATAGTGTGTATTGATTTCTTTTGCACTTCTGATGTTCATTCATGTTTAATTCATGCTATAACCGGAAGAAAGTATCGGTTCATGTGCTGCTTGAACTGAGGCCTATGAAAGCACCAAAAAACAGTATTTGTTTGAATTTCATAATAATCGGACTCGAATTGTACAGGACTTGGACTCGAACTCGTACTCATTGTACAGGACTTGGACTCAACTCTGACTCGAATTGGTTAGGACTTGGACTCGAACTCGGACTTGATTGTTTAGGACTTGGACTTGGACTCGGACTTGATTGTACAGGACTTGGACTCAACTCTGGACTCGATTGGTTAGGACTTCGACTTGGACTCGAATTGGTTAGGACTTGGACTTGACTCAGACTCGATTGTTAGAGTACTTGGACTCAACTTCGGACTCGATTGTACAGGACTTGGACTGGACTCGGACTCGAATGTTAAGGACTTGGACTTGACTCAGACTCGAATTGTTCAGGGACTTGGACTCAGCTCAGACCCAATTGTTTAGGACTTGGACTTGACACGGACTGGATTGTTAGGGACTTGGATTCATACTCAGACTTCGATTGTTTAGGACTTGGACTTGAACACGGACTGGATTGTTAGGGACTTGGATTTGACTCAGATTCGACTGTTAAGGACTTGGACTCAACTCGGACTTGATTGTTTAGGACTTGGACTCGACTCGGACTGGATTGTTTAGGACTTGGACTCGTCTCGGACTGGATTGTTAGGGACTTGGATTTGACTCAGATTCGAACTGTTAAGGACTTGGACTCGAACTTCGGACTTGATTGTTTAGGACTTGGACTCGTCTCGGACTGGATTGTTAGGGACTTGGATTTGACTCAGATTCAACTGTTAAGGACTTGGACTCGAACTCTGGACTTGATTGTTTAGGACTTGGACTCGAACTTCGGACTCGAATTGTTTAGGACTTGGACTGGACTTCGGACTCGATTATTAAGGACTTGGATTCTGAACTTCAAACTCGAATTGTTCAGGACTTGGACTGGACTTCGGATCTCAATTGTTTAGGACTTGGACTGGACTCGGACTCGAATTGTTTAGGACTTGGACTGGACTTCGGACTCGATTGTTAAGGACTTGGACTTGACTCAGATCCCGATTGTTTAGGACTTGGACTCAACTCGGACTCGAATGTTAAGGACATGGGCTTGACTCAGGACTCGAATTGTTACGGACTTGGACTCAGACTCAGACCCCGATTGTTTAGGACTTGGACTGGACTTGGACTGGATTGTTAGGGACTTGGATTTGACTCAGATTCGACTGTTAAGGACTTGGACTCGACTCGGACTTGATTGTTTTAGGACTTGGACTCGAACTTTGGACTGGATTGTTAGGGACTTGGATTTGACTCAGATTCAACTGTTAAGGACTTGGACTGGACTTCGGACTTGATTGTTTAGGACTTGGACTCGCCTCGGACTCGATTGTTTAGGACTTGGACTCGAACTCTGGATTCTAATTGTTTAGGACTTGGACTGGACTTTGAACTCTGATTATTAAGGACTTGGATTCTCAACTTTAACTCGATTGTTTAGGACTTGGACTGGACTTCGGACTCAATTGTTTAGGACTTGGACTGGACTTCGAGACTCAATTGTTTAGGACTTGGACTGGACTCGGACTTCGATTGTTAAGGACTTGGACTTGACTCAGACCTCGATTGTTTAGGACTTGGACTCGAACTCGGACTCGAATGTTAAGGACATGGGCTTGACTCAGGACTCGATTGTTACGGACTTGGACTCAGACTCAGAATCCCGATTGTTTAGGACTTGGACTGGACTTGGACTGGATTGTTAGGGACTTGGATTTGACTTCAGATTCAACTGTTAAGGACTTGGACTCGACTCTGGACTTGATTGTTTAGGACTTGGATTTCAACTCGGACTGGATTGTTAGGGACTTGGATTTGACTCAGATTCAACTGTTAAGTACTTGGACTGGACTCGGACTTGATTGTTTAGGACTTGGACTCGCCTCGGACTCGATTGTTTCAGGACTTGGACTCGAACTTCAGACTCTGATTGTTTAGGACTTGGACTGGACTTCGAACTTCAATTATTAAGGACTTGGATCTTCAACTTTGAACTCAATTGTTTAGGACTTGGACTGGACTTCGGACTCAATTGTTTAGGACTTGGACTGGACTCGGACTCTGATTGTTTAGGACTTGGACTGGACTCGGACTCGATTGTTAAGGACTTGGACTTGACTCAGACCCGATTGTTTAGGACTTGGACTCAACTCGGACTCGAATGTTAAGGACATGGGCTTGACTAGGACTCGATTGTTACGGACTTGGACTCGACTCAGACCTCGATTGTTTAGGACTTGGACTCGAACATGGACTGGATTGTTAGGGACTTGGATTTGACTCAGATTCAACTGTTAAGGACTTGGACTCAACTTTGGACTCGATTGTTAAGGACTTGGACTTCAACTTTGGACATGGATTCGAACTCTGCACTCGAACAAAGGTGGATCTCGGATCCAACACTATTTATATGTATAATTTACTTAAGAAAATATTTCAAAGAAACCAGGGTAATACAATAAAATAATGGGAAATAACACTATGGCAATTTCTGTGCTATTATTTACTATTACTATTACTTACATCAAAACTAATGATACAGAAACACACAGACTCACACTACAATCTGTTCTTTCTTGAGGAGAATTTCATCTTCCTGAGTTCTTTTTTATTTGACTAAGACTCACATGCTCTGACTAGAGGAGGTCTCAAGGGTTCAGGAGCCATAAATTAATCATCAAACACACACACACACACACACACTTTAGAGACTCCATCAACCCCCAACACATCTGATCATTGCAAAAACGTTGCCCCTAACGACAAGAACCTTCCCTCATGACACATGCATAATTAACACAGTCATAAATGAATTAATCATTATAAACATATTGATATAGATATAAAATTCATTATATAAATTCAGATCAATAAATCATCACAGAAGACATTCCCTCATCTCCTTCTAAAGGCGATATTGAGGTCATGCAAAGCTGTGATTTCCTCTCAGGCATCCTGAAGGCCACATATGAAGGTGTCAGCTGCGGATTGGGAGGTCTTGAGATTTACTTGACTCCTTATTTTTGTGGTAAATGCATTATGAATATTGCACACAGCATGACGATTTTCTACAAAAATGCCCGAATGACCTACTTACAACATTGCCAAAATATGCAATACACACCAGAACACACTGCAATGCACTCAACTACTATTTAACATTTTAACATGTACATTTTTTATATAGGGTATTATTTAATATTAAAATTAACATCAGCTACGGATTTTATTTGTAAATTGTAATTTATTTGAATTTTGAGTTAAAAAAGCAAAATAATTTCTTCTCCTGCCATTAACGATATTTTCTGACAATCAGTTTTTTCACTGTTATGATTTTTAGGAACGTCAAAAGATCACAGGCACACACAGTACAATCCACATAATCTCACACAGTATAACAAGCAGCTGTTCAAAATATGATACACCAGTGTTTTGCCAGTTTATTTCTTTTAATTTTCTATTAAAGGCCATTGCACACTGAGTCCGAAATTTTCAAATGCGTTTTTTCGTATTCGTGATTCGGTGGCTCTGAATCGTCAAAACATTTGAGCAGAGAAAGAAACAGAAAAAGGCGAAATGCCTTGAGTGAAATTACAGTCTACTTTTACAGTGTATCTTTTTACTACTTTAATTAATTTTACTCTAATTCATTTTATAACTGCATCATTTATCTATTTTAATTCCTTTTAATTTCCCTTGCTTTTATTTCATGCTTATTTTATATGCAAAGCACTTTGAATTGCCATAGTGTATGAAATTTGCTATATAAATAAACGTACCTTGCCTAAAATATAGGGGGGCGCTATTACACATCTTCCGAAAGAGATATAAAATAATGCATGGGTCAAACACAGGTGAAGAAGAAGCAGAAACAAGTGATCGAAGCATTGCTGACATATTTAAAATAACGCGATCATCAAACATTAAACATCATATAAATCAAACCTGTCTATCATTACTGAATGAAATGTTGAACCCATGAAGAGGAAACCACTGAAGCTTTGAGGTGTTGATGGACACGATTTACTTCATCTACGTATTGATCATTCGCTCTTGAAGTCTTTGACAAAAGCACAGTTTTCTCAGTTTTTTGTTCAAAATGTTGCTTTTTCTTTATGAAACCTGATGATTAAAAAAAATGCATGATCTCTTGATCTCATCCAACAAAATATTCTGGGGGTCATGAAAATTGCGAAAATGATAAATTATGGCACTGACACTGAAATTTATGTCATTGGGAATGGTACAAATATAATAATATTTTGATTAGTTTTCATTTAATATTTTCTGTTTTCATTTTAGTAATTTTGTTGTGTTTTATATAGTTTTATAGTTTTTTATAGTTTCAACTTAAACTAAATGAAAATGAGAAGTTTTTTATTTTTATATTTATTTTATTTCAAGTAATGAAAGTTCCATGATTTTTGATAACTATAATAACCCTAATATACTATTCACTGAAATATTGTGTAAAATAGTAGTAGCTGCGCTTCTATATTTTTAGTACCGAATGAATAAGTGTGTATAGTTCACATTCCTTTGGCCTCATCCACGGTCTTGGATGGATGTTTTTTCCTGCATGCAGTGCTTTCTTCAATTTGACCTCAAGAAGTTATCCTACGAATATTTAACAGTGCATCTATCGACAGTGACCTCGAAAATGCTTCCTACATCTCATAGGTTTAGAGTCACAGTCTTTGGATCAGCAGGGATGTTCAGTCAAACATTTACTGCTACAAAACCCTTCTTATAAAGACACAAAAACAAGAATGTAATTTCACTCAAGGCATTTCGCCTTTATCTGTTTCTTTCTCTGCTCAAATGAATTTCTAGCAGAACAGCAGAAATTGCCTTTTATCTGGGGTCGATTTTAATGCGCTTGTAAATTGGTGAGTATTGACACACTGTCGGGGGAACAGTCGATGTTAACCGTCTGAGTAAAGCAGCAGTCTGGTACCTCAAACCCCTCCATCTGTGCAAACGCAGATCGAATGTGACAGACAGAGGGGAAAAAGAGAGATGGACAATTGCAGAGAAAAATGAAGACAGTTCGGAGGTCTGCTGTTGGTCAAGTCAAGAGAAAAAATGAAGCATACATGCTGTGTTGAAACATGCAGAAATACCTTCATATATGGAGGAAAGGCATCAATGTGTGCGTGGAGAAGCCTTCATCTATGACTTCTGAAGACGGATCCTTTAGATGGTTCCTACAATATCTCACAATCATGTGAGCGAGAAAAAAATAAAATGTTATTCTTAATAAATTCAATATCAAATGTTCTGGTAATGCTTTAGATTAGCCAGGAAAATACTGTGTAATTAAGAGGAATTTATAGATTAACTTTTATAATGTACCTATAAAGTAAGTATAAGGGAACAATATGTACACTGTAAAAAAAGATGTTTTAAATAATGATTTTTAGAAACTTGGTAACACTATGATAAGGCCACATTTGTTAGTTAATGCATGAGCTAACATAAACAAACTATGAACAATCTCAGTTTTTACAGCATTAATCTTTTGTAGAAAAAAGTAAAGTTAAGTAAAGTTAAGTAAAGTAAAGTTAAGTAAAGTTATACAACATTTGATTTTAAAAACGTACACTCTAAAATTGCTGGGTTGTTTTAACCCAACTTTGGGTCAAATATGGACAAACCCAAACTTTGGGTTAAAAATGTAATAAAAAATGTAACCCAATGACTGGGTTTGTCCATATTTGACCCAAAGTTGGGTTAAAACCACCTAGCAATTTTTACAGTAAATTAAAAGTTAATGTTAATTATTAAATTGTGGTACTGTTAGTTAAATGTTAACAAATGAAACATTATTGCCAAGTGTAACCAGACATTATCACCGCAAAACACGACAAAAATACTGATGAAGAACATGATTTCTCACACATGTAAGGTGCCGTCAGAGAACAACACTGGACATGGAGAAAAATATGTGGATAATTTTCCAAAACGTGTGATAGAATCGAAGTGTTTTGCTTGATTTTTGCAGATTCTTTTGGCAGGAGGAGAAAAAGATGAATAATAACATAAAATATGTGTTATAACAGATCTAAGTGTGTTGCATGTTCTCCCCAGTGAACACATTCACTGCCAAGACGCTCACCAACACGTCCTTCACACAATCTCAAACACACACACACATCTAGCCAGTCTCTTTCTGTTAGTCATGTGGATTTCTTCATGCTTCAGTGTGTCTATTTCTTCCCTCAAACCCTCAGAAACAAAGAGAGTCAAAATGACCTCAATCTGTCTCCTTTCATTATAGGTTTGACGTGCTCACTGTGGAACACCTTGAGAACTATAAACCTCTGCTCAACAACATGTCTGCATGCGTGCACATGAAAGTTGTGTTTAGAAGGGAGTGATATATTTATGTGCACAAAATGCGTTTATATTATTTATATATATACCAACTGAAAAGCCTATTAATGAAAGCTTGTCTTGTCTGTGGTATCACACCGTTCCTCTGGCCTTTGCCTTTTTATTCTCGCCTTCTCTCTTTATTCAGCATTTTCCTCATGATTAAAAAGAGCATTTTAGAAACAGTCCTGATTAATACTGGATATGTGTAAAGATCAAACCAGTCCTGCTGCCATATTCAAAAACATAAGTTTACACCAAATACGTAGTTTTAAACAAAACTTTGGTCCATTCAATAGATTGTATGTGTGTGTGAAGTTTTTACTATTTGGCTGATTTAGAGTTTATGAATGGAAATTTAAATACATGTGAGGAATTAGAGATATACTATAATCTCCCCCAACTATACGAACGTATATTGCAAAAAAAAAAAAAATGGAAAGCAAATTTCTCGATCTGGCAAGCTGTCATCTGATTGGTTGGATTCTGTGAGTAAATACAAACAGGGATTTTTCTACACTCTTAGAATAAAGGGTTGATTGGGGTTCTGTATATGAAGCATAGAGTTCTTTACTCAACTCCAAAGAACCTTTTATGCTAAAAAGGTTCCATAATGACAAGAAAGAACTCTTTTGGCACAAAGGTTCTTTATAGGCTATTATTCATTCATTTATTACATTATTCTGCAACATTTTGTAATTGTAATTAAATTATTGTTTATTAAACTGTTGTAATAACTTAATATCACATTTTAATCATGCTGATTTTTGGAGGAGAAAAATTGAAATGGCACTCTTCGTGATATTAACTATAAAATTATATAATACAATGATATAAAAATGCAATATGTACATTTTCTAGCCCCCATATCTTGAATTTTGTTATCATTCACATGCATTATAAATAAATTTAGGGTCTTGTCAATAATATGAAATATTTAATCCGGAAAGGACAAAACAATAGTATAAAGAATGAAGCTTTTCAAGCTGAACATTTCTCTTTGGCTTGAATAAACTGCAGTGTGGTCTGGACTTTAAGTACGATCTGGTTTAGAGATCTCTGGAGTGACAGTTTCTGTATTTATACGCAAGTGTGAGTTTAATGTTGACTTTGATATAGTCTTAAATCAACAAATGTCTTGAATATGTGCAAAAAATGTCAAACACTAAATGAGGCAGTGAGTTACACTTACAACCCCTGCGAGGATTTCACCAGAATGATATCAATATTAGCACGTCATGTTCTTGTTTAAATCATTTTAATGTTCTGAATACTGGTAAAGAAAGATATTACAAGGCGAAAAGGTGCAAATATGATCTGATAATTAAGACTAGTACCAAAGTTAACAATAATCAGAGAATGATTATTAATAAGTCTGAAAATTTAGTTTGTTCTGCAAAAATTCGCCATTTCCACCATTTTAGATTACTGTACCAAACCATAGGCTACTTATTAAACCTTATGAAGGACAAGTTTACAATCGAGTCTGACATAATCCAGAGTGAGAAAACGGAGTACGCTTGACTTATGAATTAGTAATTGATTGGATCATAATCGGAGATTGAAAAATAAGACTTGATGAAGTGAGTCAGGTTAATGCATGATCGATCCCCACAGTATTCCCACAGTATGTGACTGGTTCTGAGATCTGTCGCGAGTGTGTTCGTGAAGCGCCTGACGGTTTGGTATCATGGCACAGTTCCAGCAGGAAGTGTGTATTTGACAGTTCGGGTCCATGTTTTCATGATATGTCTGCCAGGTTGTGACCCTCAATCTGCACGCCTCAGAAAACAAGCTTTGTTTGACTCTTTCTGCTCTTCACTTACGGCGTTTGGCCTCTGACCTCTGATGACAGCAGTGAAGCCCAGCGGGTGTAGAGATGCGCTTCACCATCTGCTCCACCAGCCTCTTCTTCTGTCTTCAGATGATCAGGACCCCTGGAAACTGACGGAGGAGAGAACAGCGCAGTGTGTAACGTTGGCATCACGGTAAAAATGTCTGATTTTAACGGTAAAAAACTGTTAATAGCTGGGTTTCAGTCACGTGATTATGATGACGCACGAAATTCAGATGGAGGGCAGGGAGTGAAGAGCGCAATGGATGAGATGGAGGAAAGTCCAGACTATACTACTTTACACGCTATTACAAGAGAAAGATTAACAAAAAATCAAACATATGTTGGATGTGATCCTTACGTTATGAAGAGGAGCGATTTTTCAACTGAATTGAGATTTTCCTGCCATCGAAGCGGTAGATATCAGCAACTACCTTGTCTTCCATACATACTTTGACTTTACAAAGTTCGGAAACATTAAACATTACACAAACATAGCCACTTAAGTTGTATTAACTCACCTTTGATGAAGTGATCACTGCACACGCAGGCATTTTCCCATTCGGCTCCTCCAGACCGCAGACGTAGGTTTGCAAGCCGTTTTTCCAGAGTTTTTCCTGAATAATCATAAACAATGCAAAACATAGGCATTTTGAATTTGTTATAGTGCTTTCTAAATACAGCAAATCACTTCCTGCCCTCCATTTGCATTTCGCACCATGGCAACGCAGTGGCGTGACGTCATATGAAACCCACACTGTAAAAAATATCCGTGATTTTAACAGTAAAAAACTGTAAAAATGCTACAGTGCAAAACTGTTAATTGGTAAACAGAAAGTTTCCGTACTATACACGGTAAATAACTGTGATATAATTTTACAGTAAAATACCGTTAAATTTACAGTTTTTGAAAGTGAAAAAGAACAAATCGTTGTATAATTTACAGTGAAAAACCGTAAATTGACATTCTCACAAATCCCTCTGTGACACTTCACATTTTATGTATTTTTGTTGAAATAACTATGGTTCCTCATAGTTTTATTGTTTTTTTTTTCTAATCAGTTTTGTACATTAGGGTTTTATGTTACATTTAATGTTGTTAAAGTAATGTTTATTGCATTTTTTTTATTTTATGTGTGTTACCATGATGGTGCTTAATGTTTGTGTGAATGACACTGTGCAGCTTCTTTAAATAAGTATTGCTTTATACACCGTGATGATTATCGGATGTCAGTGCATTACAATGGTCTAAAACAGATATCAATACGTCAATAAGGTGGTAAATCCACATTTTATCAGAAAATAAAATACGGTTTATTGCTGTAATTTTTAAGTTAAGTCTGTAAAACCATTAACATTCCTACCGTTTAAATGGTAAAGTTCTGGCAACCACAGCTGTACGTTTTTTTACCGTAAAATTCACGGTTTATTTTTTACAGTGCAGCTATTGGTTAACAGAAAGTTTCTTACTATATACGGTAAATAACTGTGATAAATCTAGCGGTACATTTAAGATAATTTTACTGTAATTTTTTACGGTTTAGAGTTTCTGAAAGTGAACAAGAACTCATTATATAATTTACAGTAAAAAAGTTCACTATCTATCTGTCCGTCCATCCATCTATCACTGTAACACCAAATAAGACACATAAAATGATTGAAATGAAATTTGAAAATATTGTCCAAAATAGGGTTTGCAATAGTATATTTTGGAACTGACAGGAGAAGGAAAGAAAGCGGTTATTGAATAATGGTCATAATTTCAACATAGTAATACTGTGCATAAGCCGATTACTGTAAATTAGGTTAAGTGAATGTAAATGTCAAAATATCCAATCTGTGCATGGCCTCGTATTTGATTAAACTATCACTTATATCGCAGATATTCCTGCGAAGAAATAAAAAATATGAGTACGGATAACCCTAGAGGAGACGACGTAGAGCTGGAATTTTTAAATCATATTTAATAACCTGTTGCTCTAAAGGTTTGATTATAGTCTGGTAAGAATTAAAAGTACACTAAAACTGTTAATTTAGCTTATAACCTTCAATATTTCACTATTACTAACATCTCTTCCAATCTCAGTGAGAACTTGTCTCGTACACGCGAGAGAAATCTGCTGAGATCATTCATGCACCAGTGTTCATCAGCTCTGGCTCCATCTTGAAAACCAGTTCATAAAGAACTTGAAGTTTAATATGTCCGAAACATCTCACTGTTGATAATGAAGCAAAACCACCATTCAGATGCATTATAAATGCTTTCATTGAGAAAGATATAGCCTATATTTATGTCTAATGATCATAGCAGTTTATGTCTCACCAAACACCATGACAAAGTGCCTCATGAAGCTCAGTCATTAGCACTCATCATACATTATATATATTTGGCTGCGAATCTATCTATTTAAGCTCTATTATCGTCTGTGGCATGAGTTATTCTGCAGGTATGAAAATAGTTTTTCCATCGCTTTTAAAGGGTTAGTTCATCCAAAAAAAGAAAATTCTCTCATTACTTACTGCCCGTCGAGATGTGTCGGTGCGGCTTTACTTGGTGATGCCATAAAGTTCCAGATCTGCAAAAAAAGCGCAACAAAACTTTCATATTTGAATCTTAGCATTATATTCCAACTTTTCTTGACAGCTTTGTGTGATGAAGGGACATATAAATGGTGCTGACCATCGGTTCTAAATGTCTCAGTAACATTACAAGATCTGGATATAGTGCATGAATCAAATCAACTTTAATATGGTCCATTTTTTTTAACTTGGCAGATTCAATCACCATTTACTTTCATTGTCTGCAATGAACTAACTGTGAAGCTGAATAAAGCTTATTCTGAACAGAACATTTGTGCAATATTCCTCATGATATAACCTGTAATTATCTGAGTTCTAGCAAACACACAATAGAGCCTCTGGGAGAGAAAGTTTCAAGGAAGGAAATTGTCTGCAAATGTATGTAATTTGCAAACAGTCTCTAAAAGACTAAATTAAATCAAAAGTTTCCTTGTATAAACCAGATTAAGAGTGTGTGTGTGTGTATGTGAGAAAGTCTAAAAAGACGGAGAGAGAGAACCAGAAGAACACGGAGAGAGAAACAGAAATATACACAATAATTTTAATTATCACGGTAGCTCTCAAACGACCGTATTGACTTTATAGCCCTTAATCCTGTAATTGTGGAAAAATGTGGGCACAGAGGACTCAGGTGTGATCCTAATTTTTATTTATTATAAATGTTATATCACTGTCTTCGATAAAGTTTTGTCTATCTGTTTATGATGTTTTTTTATTTTGGATTTATAATTTTTTTTTTATTTATTTTTTGCATTATTTATTGAATTTATTTACTTCAAAAAGTACCATATTTTCTATGTAAATTATGCTTATTTTAATTTTTTTTTTTTACTACATTAAAATATCATTCCAATAAGTTCTTAGAGCTAAAACCTAAAGATGACGTGACTTTGCTGTCACCTGGTGTCTTATTTTGGCTTATTTTAGAATGCTCTAAATTACAGTTTTTCCCATTCATTTCTATGGGTGCCCATTTTTGACCCAAATACAAGATTAAGGAGGTTTTTTTCACCCACTTAACATTGTAGAATTGAGTAAAAAAAAATTGTGTGTGTTCAGGAGGCAGACTTAGGAAAAGTAGCCAAGTCTTGTACCGCTCAGATCAAGGGAAGTATTTTTTAAAAATAAATCAAAACTATTTTGCCCACATTTGTCCAGAATACGGTTTTAGGGTTAATGTTTTTTAAATGAAAATTACAAGACCCATGATTCATTTTTCACAGTGAGAGGACGAATCGAAAAACAGGCCCAATCCACACCTGCGACTCACAACAACATTAATATCACTGTCCACATGAACTTCTGACAAAAAGATGTTCTCAAAGAGCAGAGAGACACAGGAGACGGAGAAACGGAGACTATAATGAGAAAATGCATGCAGCGATGTAATGTGGATGTTTCTCTTATTTACCAGGGCATCATGCTGACTATACAGAGTAAACAGTCTTTTGTGGCTTTCGTGCTGCGTTAGTTTAAAACACAGAATATACAGCAGAAACACGTTACCATGGAGACGAGATGGTCCATGCAGTTTCCTCTGCACTTCTCTCCGGTTTCTTCAGATCAGTCTGACAGTCCAGTCTCATTCTGCAGCAACACACACCCAATGAGGAAACACACAATACAGCTCATCAAAACACAACATGGCACTTTTCTTGACTGGGGTTTCATACACAGAACGTTCCCTGACGTTCCCGAATGGTCCCATGAGGTTATTTTTTGGGAACCGAACAATAACGTTATTATAGGAACGTTCCATGTAGGTTATTTTTAGGTTAAAATTTTTATAACGTAAGGAGAATGTTCCGGGAACATTCCCTTAACCTTAAGGGAAAGTTCTAGGAACGTCTGAACCAAAACTAACGTTCCCAGAACCTAAATTTGTTTGCTGGGCACTTTCTATATAAAGTGTGAAAAGGTATATTCAATGTATACAGCAATTAAAATCATACGAAATGATCACAATTTTGACATTATTCGCATGCAAAACATTGAAAATGTAATGTTTGGTCTATATAGCTGAAATTAAGCTGAATATAAACTAATGAAATTGAAGACTAAAATTTCATCTTTTAATATTATTTCATTATTAAATATTATATATCTGTATTATTGTTCTTTATTAATATTTATAATCAATGTATTATCTTATGGAGTTTCAAAGCATGAGTTTGAATGCATGAGAGATAACATATGTCAGGGGAAAGCTATATTCTGCTTAGAGGTATGTGTGCAATGTAACATGTTCACTCAGCGTAAATGTTTCCACTGATGTAAGTGTATCACAGATGTACGACCAACAAGGATAGTTCTTAATATGGAA
This sequence comes from Hybognathus amarus, assembly GCA_030378365.1. Lineage (NCBI taxonomy): Eukaryota > Metazoa > Chordata > Actinopteri > Cypriniformes > Leuciscidae > Hybognathus > Hybognathus amarus. The sequence goes on from JAQIUQ010004209.1 coordinate 119,632, forward strand.
GTGAATTGTGACATGTTAAACAACTGTATGTATGACATATACGTTCTAAGTTAAGAAGCTCAGAGCAACACGTTGTTACCTTACAAGGAAGCTGTAAGACTGTATGTGATGTATAAAACCAAAGGTCTCTGTACTCCGGGTCAGAGAGAACAGAGAAACCAGAGAAACATGAGAAACACGAGGAACGTGTAGGCATGACCAGATGCGAGGAACAAAGAAACATTTAGACCTGGCATGAACTCAACATTTTGAAGTTTCTCTCCTGATATATATATAATAAAACTTTCTTGGCAAGATAACTGGTGTTCGGTTCCGTAAATTGAATAATAACGGGGAAACACAAGAGGCTTTAATTCCGAGTCTACAGAAATATAAACATGATGAAATGTTTGGTAACAGTGCTGCAAACATTATAAAACATGAGAACGATTTCAACTTCTTAGGAAAAATGAACAAATAAATACGATTTTCCCCTGTGGTGTAAATCCAGCTTTTAATGTTGTTTATGTGTGTATGTGGTGTTTTTAATGTGTTTTAACACACACCGTGTGTAAGTTGATAAGGTGACAGCATTGCTGAGTATTTCCTCCTTAAAACTGCAGTGAACCAAAGACAGTCTCAAAAACACACTTTGAAATCGCTGGTGTTTCTGACGTCACAAACCACCTTGTAACCAATCAGATCAACGTGTGATCGTCAACCAGTGGATCTCTGAGTGAGTGAGTGGAGGCGGGGCTCATCTGCATATTCATAGAACCGTGCATACTTAATGACGCAAGGGTGTCAAAGTTTCAGGCATTTGAAGTCATTGTTTTTTTAAGGAAAATACATTTAAATATGTACTTTTGGTGATCAAAGATGAGTTTTAAGGGATAAAGTGATTGACTACACGGGACTTTAAAATTCAGCACATCTAACATCTGAAACTGACGTAAGGATGCAGTGATGTAACATTGATCAGTGACACCGTTAATTACCTGTTATTTTAAAACCTCCGTCAGTGACTAGAAATTACAAATGTTGTAGAAATAGACTAATCAGAAAATGTTATGCATTAATCCGCCACTGTGTGTGTGATTATTAATGATTTCAAGATTTAAATCCCTGTAGCTTTTTAGTAGAAGGTGCCAATTTAAGCTTTCTGTGCAGGAACATGCTGTCCATCTCTCTCTCAAACTCAACACTGCTTTACTCTGACCTTCAGAAACCTGCTATGAAAAGCTTCAGAATGAGTCAGCAATGAGATTCACGTTATACGACAAAAGATGAAGATCCACGATGAAGGATCTGAGCACTGAATAAAGTTTTCAAAAGCTGTGACTGTAACAAAGTTTCTTTACTAAGCATTACTTCTAGTTTACTGTGGAAGACATGCTTCTCTCGTATTCTCGTTTGAAGAAACACGGATAGAAGCAAACTACATTACCCACAATCCTTGAGTTTTATCCACCAATCAGAAGTCTGTTACAGATCAATATTGTAATTTGAATATTATTGTATTGCTATTATTGATTTGATTAATTTAAAAGTATTATATTTATCCATTCTAGTTTTGAATATAAAAAGGAATGGTTCACCAAAAACAGCATAAACTATCATTATATTCTCATTTTGCCATGACCACAAAACTTTGAGTGATAAATGTCATGTGACTAATCACACTTGAGAACTACATCCTGTCAACACTGATTGGCTACTTTAATACAGGAACAGTTACAGGAAGTCATCAGTGTCTGTGACGTCTCGGCAGAGATGAACATTAAACGAAGGCTGGAAGAACATGAGCTTGTGAATTATGAATCCTGAAGGTTAATGAAAAGTGTGGCTTCTTTCCGCCCCCTTCATTAATAAGACACATGGCCTGAGGAAAACAGGAGACACAGGGCATGTGTGCGGATTATACGGTACACACTCACTACCGCTCAATATATACTGGGTAATGCCTACTGAGAACAGTCAGAGTGTTAAACTTTACAATTAACTGATGTCTGATAATTATTTGCAGTAATTAATAATTAAAAAACAATAGTTAGATTGCATTTTTAATTTGCTAAAATTACAATAACGTTTGGCAGTCTGATCAAATGAGCCAAATAGGTAAAGTCAATAACTGTATCTCTTAAAACTCATCTTTGATCACCAGAAGTGTTTAAATGTTTTTCCATGTTGAAATAGATCGAGGTACACAGATCTCCTATCATCAGCTCTTCTCTCTCGGATTCAGACGTGTGATTCTTGACTCGACTGCCCTCTCATAATTAATTAAACACACAGAGCTTGTTTCTCATCTGTAATGTTGCCAAGTGTGTTGTGAGCGTATCTGCAGGTCATTTGGAACAGCTCAATAATGGCTCCTTTCCAAACCCTACCTAGACAACTACCTTCAAAGTGTGCATCCTGACTGTCACCTCAAGTCACTGATCTACAAACAACAACTTGTAGAAAATAGTGCCTTAAAAATACCTTACAAATCACACTCCATAGACAAAGACTTGACTATATTTTGCCAATGTAATGAATTTTAGTCAAACATCAGATTTTATAGACCAAATTTTATCACTTGCAAAATTATTTCCTTCCTTCTTCTTTATATGGGACAATGCATTTTCAAGAACGTACAATTAAAGTTGAACGTAAATACACCCTATTTTCCATCCGTAATCCCAAACATAGACAAATACAACCAAAAAACAAACAAACAATGCACAGTAACTATCAACAAAACACATATGGAGATAAAGCTGGATTGCTAAAACCCAGTGCAGTTTTTCCACACCAATCTCAATTGGCCGTTCCCATTGGCTGAGTGACGCTCATACGCTCGGCCAGAGCCTGGCGAGTGATTCCCTGATAAGGATGGAGAAAGCCAGGAGAGAGCATCACGTCTGACTGTGTTCTCCTAAACCCTGTGTTGGCGAGTGTCCTATCGTTCTGCTGAGCCTACTTTACCATGTCGAGCATTAAATCTTAAACTTCTCCACTTGAGATCTGTTCCCAAACCTGTCTGTGGAAGAAGCATTTTAATATGATAGCTTTTGGGACAGACTCAGGCCACATTTACACAGCCGGGTATTTAGAGAAACAAATATTTCCCTCTGGTTTCAATAATAACATCATTCACACAACATTGTTTTAAAAAAAGTTGTCATAGAGTGCCGAAGTGATGACGTCACTTTGTAGGACAACTCAAAAGTTACAGCGGCGCATGGGTTCCTCTGATTCGAAAAGCAATGCATTTACCCCAAAAACTTTTGGAAAATTGCAAAAAATAAGATCTGTGTTCAACAAAGAGTTGTGACCCTTAAGGCCTGATAACACCGGACGCTGTTTAACGCCTCATGACTAAACAAAGGGCGCCAATGTGAGTGTGCACACCAGCGCGGAAAATGTCACGCGTAAAAGCTTTTTTTTTTTAAATGCCTCAGGTTTGTTTTTTTAGTTTGACGTGCCGCGTCAAAAAAACATCCGACCAATGAGATTGGCGCTTTTGCTCACGTGTCTGGAGCTTCTGAAGTTACAGTAAAACACAACTTGGGGGCGCTTAAACATAAAACAGTCTTACCGAGCTCACATACGTAACGGAGAAGATATACGCCTCGTCGTCTACACAGCCAGGAAGAAATAAGACGAGGAAGATGCAGAAATCGCCACAGTTTTTAGAAATAATCGTTTTCTGTGATTAAAAACTGGGTTTTGTGTAAATGACGCAAAACGCAGGTAATATCTGTGTCTTCCCTTTGTGTAATCAGGGCATTAATATCATGTTGATGGGTATTATGGGCGGAAAATCTATTTGGTTTTCAAATTTGACTTTCCATCAAAAAAGTAAGCTCGGCAGAACGATAGGACGCTCGCCAACACAGGGTTTAGGAGAACACAGTCAGACGTGATGCTCTCTCCTGGCTTTCTCCATCCCATCCTTATCAGGGAATCACTCGCCAGGCTCTGGCCGAGCGTTATGAGCGTCACTCAGCCAATGGGAACGGCCAATTGAGATTGGTGTCTGTTTCCAAGCACTGGGTTTTAGCAGTCCAGCTTTATACCAGTTTGCAGGGCAGATGATGTCACGTAGGAATAATTCAGCCAGAAATAAAAATTCTGTAACTGAATCTCTTCTGGTTAAAAAGCACAATAAAGATATTACAAAGGAAAACCCATTTATCTTGTGCCATTTCTTTTAGTCTTCTGAAGCCACACAACAGCCTTGAGAAATATGGAAATTCACAATGAAATTCGATCACTCCCTCATTTCAGATGCGATCAAGGCACATATCTCACCAGGTTCAGTATCAATGAAGAGACACGCAAGAGCCAATGACATTTAATATAACAGGATATCATTGGTTCATCAAATGTCACTGATTCTTGCCTGTCTCTTTATTGATGTCAAACATTCCACAATCTAATTTCTTTTGTGTGAAATAAAATGTAGAGTGAATGATGACATTTTAAATGTCTGGCAATAATGGGAAATATCTCTGAAACTGCGAATGTCAGATCGATGAAGAAATAGATATACCCAGACGATTTCTGATTCAAAACATGTTGAGATTTCAAAGATGTGTTGAGAAGAAAACTGATTCAATGGTCACAGATTCTCATCACGTGCAATGCTTGGATATAAAGAGAAAAATTTAAAATATGTTTGGTACAATATTTGACTGGAGTTGGTGGGTGGTTTGCCTGAGATCATGAAAATATTGTGATTATGCCATCCAACACCTGAGACCCTTCGGCCCACGGCCCGCCCACAGTCTGTTGACATCTTCAGATCTAATAAGTTACCCTACGCAACTTACAGGTCTCAGGGTTAGCCAGACCTCCTAGAAATACTCACATTTACACCTGGATGATCAAATGAGCTTTGAGTAATAACTAATGCCATCAAACAATGATGAAATGATGCAAGAACGAGACCATCAGTGAACATCAGTAATCTGTACTTAGCAACAACTTCCGATAATACACACACCTTGATATAGGGATGAACACCGTCCTCTACTACGGTCCACACTTCAGACTTGTGCTGATCATCAAATCAGGCATTAGCATTGGGAGCAAACCAATGCCGGTCAGTCAAAAATGTCTTCTGACCTGATGGAAGAAGCAGATCAATATTTAGTGGCCTTGTTTTTTTAACGAAATTAAAAAAATAATAATAAAAATAAAATGTGATGTCTTTAACACTGCTTTAAACTCACATATTTGCTTGGTTTTCTTCAGGCAAATGGTGGACACATTTCAAACTGATCTCATGAAATGGCTTATGTATGAAACGGCAATTCGTATTTCCATTTTTGGCGTGCTATCAACACGCATAATCGTTTTTCAGCGTGTTTATGAACGCCGTTGACTTAACGTTACATTACTTTATAAATATATGACCTACCCCAACCCCATCCCCAAACCTAGGGATATATATATACTCAACTATCTGATTCCAATCAGTTTGATTATGTCTAAAAAGCCCACACATAACTCAACTAAGAGAATACTTACATACAGGTTTTAACAAACGTATACATCTTAAAGGGGGCTTGTTTCTTTAGACAATATGACAAAATGTAAGGGACATTGACAAATATGTGTTTGGGTGGCCTTTAAAGGACAACTCAGGCATAAAATGAACCTTTGGTCTAATTACACATTGTTACCTAGTCAACTGTTATCTGAGATTTGTTTTCATGATTGCCGAATGTAAATAGTTTTATCTATAAAAACAGTTTAGCCTATAATGCTAGTATAACGCTAGTGTATAGGGCATAGAGTAATGACAAATAAAAATCGCTTGTTATTACCACTAACAAGGCTCAAAATAGCCCCACAGTAACACGGTAGCATAATAAGGGTCCCTACATTCAAACCAAAGCATTGAGAACTTTGTCAGTGTCCGTACAGTTTAATAAGAAGATAATTTATCCACACAGTCAACTTCAGCGAATACAGGAAGAAGCCATCTTTGAAATATAGTCTCTACTAGTCGATCTACGAACGCCGATCCAAGTGCGCTGGTGAGATGTGAATAAGGTGAGCACGACCAGTAGGCAACATGTACATATTGAAGACAAGAAAATGGTTTGTGTTTCTTTCCGGAAACAACGGACCATAGGAGATTCTGCACAGTTCAGCGCACTTGGATCGGCGTTCGTAGATCGACTAGTAGAGACTATATTTCAAAGATGGCTTCTTCCTGTATTCGCGAAGTTGACTGTGTGTATAAAATATCTTCTTATTAAACTGTATGGACACTGACAAAGTTCTCAATGCTTCGGTTTGAATGTAGGGACCCTTATTATGCTACCGTGTTACTGTGGGGCTATTTTGAGCCTTGTTAGTGGTAATAACAAGCGATTTTTATTTGTCATTACTCTATGCCCTATACACTCAGCGTTATACTAGCATTATAAGCTAAACTGTTTTTACAGATAAAACTATTTACATTCGGCAATCATGAAAACAAATCTCAGATAACGGTTGACTTGGTAACGATGTGTAATTAGACCAAAGGTTCTTTTTGCGCCGGAGTTGTCCTTTAACACATGCCTGACTGCTTAACATGCAATACGCTTAAATTGCTATAAAAGCGTAATTTAAAAAGCTTTTAAAGATTCATTTGAATAGAAATGTTTTATTCAGGGCTGATGTTCCTAAGAACTAAATGTTCCTAAAAGAGAACTAAAACAGCACAATGTTTAGGAAATACAGGAGTGAGATGAGAGAGAGGTGGATAGCGGTGGATATTCATTTGAAAAAGGAACGATTTTTCTCCTTTTAGGTGTAAATTCTGTGTAAAGTGAGTAAAACACATCATTGCACTAGTAAGTTAGGTCAAATAGAAATACTAAAAGGGCAGGGAAAGTGAATGAGAAGTGTTTGAATTTTGTGGAAATCTGTTTCTAGAAAATGTATCATCATTTATTTTATTTTCACATGATGGGAAACCATCAGAATCGCCCAATATCCTCTTTCACAGGTGTGTGTGTGTTACTCTAGTGCTGACGACCGGTTCTTGTTAATCCATCGTTCAGTGCGGATGAGAGACTGCATCAGAAACACACACACACACACTCCTCTAGGGCTTGGCCTTATTGAAGGAAAAGGAAAGATATCTGTGGAAGCGAGGCGAAGGAAACGGCCAAGAGAGAAACGAGAGCGGAAAATGTGGAAAAATGCAACGCATGCTCTCTTTATACGAGCAGAAAACACACTCTTCCCCTCGGCACAGTCTTACATCAGTCTTACAGTCATCCACATTCAATTAAAAATCCCCCTTCAGTTTTGAATGAAAATCTATCTGTGTAAATAGTGAACGTGTCATGGATGAACATTACATTTAATTAAACAATGCCCCTTTAACTTTGACATACTGAAGCAATTACTATTTAGATAAATCGACGGATGCAGTTATGCAGACACCGAACTAAGCATGATTCGCAGCCGTGCACACACACTGAAAGAGTGTGTAATATGCATGATAATGCCGCAGGGCCCTTGAATAAGACGGTGTGTCCTTGTGAATGTCATTCCTCTTGGCTGTGGTCTCGGCCAGCCGTCACACAGGCAAACTCAGTGGTAGAAGAAAGAGAAGACACTCCAGATTCTCGTCTCAAACACTGTGCTGGAGACGCTCAGAAGACAAAGTGCCGCGCAGAGGAGGAGCAGAATTATTCATGACACACACACACAGTTTGGACTCAGATTTTCTCTGTGACTCCGAGAGGAGCAGATCTCACACACACGCGTTTTGTTCCTCCGTTGGAAGCGCTGGCGTTGGACTCCTCACCACATTACCATGGTAACCGTAGTCAAATGAGGGTTATGATGATTGTTTTATATTTATAAATGTGTTATTTTAACACCCTTTAAAATGCACTTCACATTTCACTTTAGATTCAGGAATTCTTTTAGTAGTTGCTGTTTAATCATTTAATGCACATAGTTTGGTGACACTTCACTTGAAGGGGTGTCCATAAGACTGACATGAACTTTCATAATCATGATACATATGAAGGAGTGTTTATGCATGTTTATGACAACTATCATTAAGTGTCATTCGCTCAATTATGACATTTTGAATGCAAGTTACATTGTTTGAGAAGTCTTCGTTATGGCAACTTGACATTATCAAGACAACACAACCCATCATAAATATGTCATAAACATGACAAAGCAGATTAATTATCAAACTTAAGAAAGCACTTAGCTTTATTGGTTAATATTACATTAATCTGTCATGTGGTTGGCTTTGACATTGGCTGTCATGAGGCATTATAACTGTGTCATGAACATTTTTCGTGACCTCAACTACAGTGATACACATTGAATTTGTCATTAAGAAGTTATAATGGCCTCATGACAGCCAATGTCAAAACCAACCACCTGACAGTTTAATGTAATGATAACCCATAAAGCTAAGTGGATTATTAAGTTTGATAAATCATTGTTTGACATATTTATGACAGGTTGTGTTGTCTTAGTTATGTCAAGTTGTCATGATAAAGACACTGACAGGTTATGATGTATTGGTTGATGTCAAGGTGTCATAACAAAGACATCTCAAACAATGTCATGTTTACATTAAAAATGTCATAACTGAGCGAATGACACTTAATGACAGTTGTCATAAACATGCATAAAAATATGTCCTGTCATGATTATGAAGGTGTCATGTTAGTCTTATACACAGTCTTCAAGTAAAGCATTACCTTTAGTTTTAAGTAATTATAGTTAGAGAGAAAACAACCAAATATTGAGTTTAGATTTACATCGAGAGACCTTTGAGGAAAGAAGTCGCATCCCTGTTTGCATAAGGCTTAATATTGTGAAAAATATATGATCAATTCAATATGCTTTTATAATAGCAATGGTGACAACCAAAATGGTGGGTTAGTATTTCAATATTACATTCAATAGTTGGTCACCAATTTTTAAAAAGGTTCTTTAAACAACACTTAATATGCACAGTATACACATTTTCTGCATGCATTGGAAATATTTGATGCGTTGTGAAATGGAGTATCCAATGACCTTAACTAGAGTATTAACATCATCAGAACAACAGCAGCTTTAACCAAACACATTTATATACACAATTCAATTAAAGATGTGAAATCGCCAGTGATTTTTCCAACTTGACTCCATAATACGCAATGTTGCATAGCACTGAATTGTGATCCATTACATTTAGCAGTAAAATAATTTTAAAAACAAGTATTAAACAAATATATTCTGTGTATTATTCACTAAGTAGCGTGTCCGACTGCTTCATAAGCCAGAGACGTGCGATTGTGATTAACACACCGGAAGAATCAAAGGACACACACCGCCTGTGGTGCTCTCAGTGTGTGTGTGGAGCATGTAAATCACACTGATTCCCTCATCTACACCAGATCATATTCAGCACACAGATCAGATTCAGGTCTGAAGTTTACTAGGATGCAAACCACAATGTACTTCAAAATCCAATCACGACTTAAGATTCAAATTTTAAGTCAATACATATATTTTTTTTTTTTTGATGTTTTAATGTTGTTAATGTAAAGCATGTTTACCTAACTGATGCCAAACGCCGAAGTGAACTTTCCGGGAGTCTGCAGGTCGATGATGTAACTGTGTCAACTGTGACATGGAGATCTTCCCTGGTTGATTTCATACGGTCGGTCCATCGAAATCAGATTGAGTAACAACATGAACACTGGAGAGCAGCTTCATAATGGAAATTGGAGTGAAAGAGCCACTGAAACATAAAAAAAACAACTGTTTAATTCTGTAAAGCTGATAATTTAACCCTAAAACCGTATTCTGGACAAATGTGGGCAAAATAGTTTTGATTTATTTTTAAAAAAAATACTTCCCTTGATCTGAGCGGTACAAGACTTGGCTACTTTTCCTAAGTTTGCCTCCTGAACACAATTTTTTTTTACTCAATTCTACAATGTTATGTGGGTGAAAAAAACTCCTTAATCTTGTATTTGGGTCAAAAATGGGCACCCATAGAAATGAATGGGAAAAACTGTAATTTAGAGCATTCTAAAATAAGCCAAAATAAGACACCAGGTGACAGCAAAGTCACTTCATTTTTAGGTTTTAGCTCTAAGAACTTATTGGAATGATAGTTTAATGTAGTTAAACAATTTTAAAAAATATAAAACATAAAAATAAGCATAATTTACATAGAAAATATGGAACATTCTGAAGTAAATAAATTCAAATATACCCCAAAATAATAAAAAAACACCATAAATGGATAGACAAAACTTTATCGAAGACAGTGATATAACATTTATAATAAATAAAAATTAGGATCACACCTGAGTCCTCTGTGCCCACATTTGTCCACAATTACAGGATTAAGGGCTATAAAGTGAATACGGTTTAAAAGCTTGTATGAAGTACTAAATAAACGCGACTGGAGAGTTGAATTGGAGAGCTGGTGAACATCACTCTGATCAGATGCTTTCTGAACTGTGGTTTTCATATTTGTTGTGTTTGTTTTGTCAATGAGAGGAAAGTGTGCAGCACATACTGTATAATATTCATGTAAATGCCGCTCTCAGAAGTGTGGGTGTCAGTGGGATGCTCACCAACTGTATATTATTAGTCATGTTCAGAAAAAAAAGAGAAAAAGATTCGGCCTACTCCTAAGTGAATACATGAAGAACGTAACCGTGAGTAAATGAGAAGATTATGGGAAGTGCTCCAGATCTGAATGTCTGTGTTCAGGCTGAAGGTGATCGAGAACAGGTGCTACTGAACCCCACAGAGACACCCTGGGTGTGTTTCCATCTCACACACACACACACTCACACTCACACTCACACTCACACTCACACTCACACTCACACTCACACACACACACACACACACACACACACACACACACACACACACACACACACACACACACACACACACACACACACACACACACACACACACACACACACACACACACACACACACACCTGTGAGATCTCCTCACCTGAGCAGAGGAGGGACGGGAGGTGTCCTGTGTCCCGCTGGAGAAACATGTACTTCTGTAATTAACAGACGTTAGTTATAATGTGCTTTTCACACTTACACCCACACAAGGCCAGAAATACTTTCATCTAAGAGCTAGATGAGTTTTAATATCTACATGTAGAAACATTGAAAAAAAGAACACCGAACGCCTGCTAATTAGGAAGCTTTATGTGTGTTTATTTCAAAACTTTATCACAGTTCAAAGAACTTTGCAGCCTTTCAGATAGTTCATCTAAATATAAGTACAGTCACTTACCATCACGTCAGTACAAACCTCTGTGATTTTCTTTCTTTTCTGGAATAATAACATACAAAAAAAGAAAAAGAATAGAAAGTCCAGAACAATTATAATGGACACTGAGGCTGTTTAAAACGACAGAGAAAAATATCATAATGGTAGTCCTGTGCGCTTTATTTGCAATAGGGAAAATACGGTATTTTACTCATTTTACACAGTTTGGCTGAAGTTTAACATGCCATGATCATGTAAGAACCAGTAGAAATTTAAAGGTGTGGTGTAACGCCCTTTTCACAAGATGTAAAATGTCCTTGATGTCCCTAAAGTATGTGAAGTTTCAGCTCAAAATACCAGATATTTTTATATAGCATGTTAAAGTTGTCACTTTTTGAGGGTGAGCAAAAACGCACCGTTTTGTGTCTGTCCCTTTAAATGCAAATGAGCTGCAGCTACAGTGGGCGGAGCTTCAAGAGCACTGCCTATTTACCTCACACACACTGAAAATTCCCCAAACTTTTAGCCTTTTATGTTCAAACCAGAGTCAGATGATGTCACTGATGGAGAGACTAAAGAAAAAGTGACAACACAGAATACTACAGGACATTTCATAGATGAATTTATGTTGCTGATGTGTAGTTATCTTTTAGTCATTAATTAGCATATTCTGTCATAATAATCTATAAATCGCGTTAGAGGGGCGGGTTTATGGGGGCAGGGGTAAAATATTCTAGCAACACTTTAAAACATACTAACAACAAGATCTATTTATCCATCCATCCATCCATCCATCCATCCACCAGTATATAATTTTTGTTTTGTTTGAACTATTCGAAAGTGTCAGTTTTTTCATTATTAATCAGTTTATGTCTGTGCATAGCTTGTTTTGTGTATAGTTTTGCACTCGTTTTACAGTTCATCCCCTTCATTGCTGTGTCCTTAACTTTAGGTTCAACAAAGCGATTGAAAATCCCTGATCTGAAGAGATGAAATATTTGCCATCAGAAAGACGGAAGGAAAATCACCAGAGGAGTTTTAGCAAAAACATGTTTAATCTCTCCTTGATGCCAGTTTATTTACAAGTAGTAAATCTGCAAAATAAAAAACAACTATTTACACATGAATAGATACCAGTGACAGTCTGAGTCCTGAATCAGAATTATTCATTATTTCAGTTTCACCAACAACACAATCCATCTCGCTTCATCTCTGCATTGTGTTCAGGTCTGAAGGAAAGATACTTCAATATTGTTCAGAAATTACTGGAAAGAAATGAAGCAAAGGAGGGATGAGGTTCGTGTTTCTGTGCTGCAATATTATTGCATGTTATGGTGGACCTTCATGGAGATCTCCAGTTCAAGATTCATGAAAAGTGTAGAAGCATTACAGGAACACATAAGAGAAGAGCAGAGAACACTTGAGAAGCACCAGTTTAGACATTTAAGAAGCAAAATATAAATAAATTAAAACACAATGTGACTTTTCTTTTTGTACATGTGATTTGACATTCAGGTGTAAACATTGAAAGTCCCTGGGAAGAAGTGCAACGTCCAGATCATCAGCAAACCAGTTCTCCGGCAAGAAACCACAAACTCAAGAGCGAGGAGAAACGTTTAAAGCATGTGAAGTCAAACCCGACTGATCAGAAGGTACACTGCACCAACCGTGAGTGTGTGTGTGTGTGTGTGATCCAGGGTCAGAACAAGCTCACTGAACAACACATTCATGCCAGTCAAAGCAATCCAAGTCAAAGTTTAAACTTCAGCGTTAAGATGAAGACGGGAAAAATGCATGACATCACTGATGATGTCATCCGATGACATCACCATCAGGCTAATCTAGTCACAACCGTTAAAATAAACCGGTTTTGAGGTTTGTTCACTCCAAGAATGATGACTTGGCTCAGAGGAAAAATGAAAAAATAAAAAATTAATAATTAAAACATTTGACGGCCAATCAAAATCCGTCCTATTTAAAGATTTTATTTCAGAAGTGCATGATTGGAATAAACAATGCAATTGTCCATTGGTGTAGATGTCAATGCAGTTATCGTTCTTGGTGTGAAAAGGCTTTTAAAATGATATTGTGGTGAAAACGATCATAAAAGCTGTCCTGGGCGGACACACTTCTCAAAATATTCGTTCCATTACTTTTAGACAGCTTTTGATTAGTTCGAAAAACGGCAAAATCAACAATATTTTCAGTCTGATTTCCTGGACGAGAAACTGCTCATTTAAATGCTAAACCTCTTTAATTTAGCCATTTTTCAGGATAACATTATCATATACTGTAACACACTCAAAATCTAATAGATGTTGATCTCACGGGGTCTTCAAGTAGAAGATGATATGAGAAACGGGTCAAAAAACCTTCAGAAGAGACTCGTCGAGAGCAAATCGATTAAAGAAAATAGAGAAACTGGAACAATATTACATCTCTGATACTGAGGATCTTTCTCTCCATGTCAAAATTCATACCGGCTCGTCCCACTTTTATGCATTATGAAGCGATAAACACTGGCTCGTGAGTGATGGATCTCGGGTTCAAGAGGAAACAAATGATTCATACAAACGCAGCGCTCAATGTCCTCTTAATCCAGAGCGATTGATCAGTCCAAATCAATCAGGATTGCTCAGGTCCGACTCGTTAAAAGACAAAAGGCCGTTTCTCTGTTCTGATGAACGAGCGTCTCCTTCCTCAGTATCTGAAACCATTCACTCGTCCTCCTCTCCACTCGTTTCTTCGAGCTCAGACTCAGTAAACGTAGGGATTTTTTCAGAAGATTGAACGAGTGTAATGATCGGAGTGCACGCGAATGAAAAGTCGAGTCTAAAATCAAGAGTCCTTAAAGCTTCGCAGTTCAGTCAAAATAAAACATTTTTTGGAAGAATCATCTCCTCTGTCGTCACTAGAACACATTCCTACTTCACAAACCTTTTCAGCATTAAACAACATTCAAATAAAACATGGCACAAGACAAGATTTTTATTCATATTTTTGTCATTTTTAGTTTTCCTTCCAAGTCAAACTCCCCTCCGTCGACACCGAGACGCCCGCCCGACCGCAGTGTTCCGTGAGAGATCGGAGGCGGCTGCTCGTTGATTCTGTAGACTGTGCAAATTCAGCAGAAACACAAGTGGCGAAGAGAGCGGAGAGGGCCGGTCCGGAACATTTGTACAAAATCATAAAACATCGTAAACACGCAATCAGTGTCCTTTGATCCGCCGCGATCATTGGCTCGTGACGCAGTCACATGACTTCATTGGAGGACTCAAACGTCCTCAGCGTCTCTTCAAAAAGGAAAGAGCGTCTTTGTCCGTGTTGTGTGAAAACGTCCACCGCACTCGACAACAAATCATCCAAAAACAACGTAATCGACACCACAGCTGATCAGCTGGAGAGAGCCATGGTGTCGATCACCTGCTCCAGTTTCGACCTCAGTCTCTGCCGACGGGACTGTTCGTCTCTCTCCAGCGCCGACAGGATCTACACGATCGGAAACACACACACACACAGGTGAACACGTGACACGGGGGCGTACTGAGCTGTAGTGTTTATACACTTTTTTTGTGTTTTTCATAACGAAAATTATGACTAAATGTCATCGGCAACGAACCTTTATCACATGATGAAAAACGCAACGTAAATGCTGGTCATGTGATGATGACTAAATCAATAATGAAAACGAGACTAAATGTAGTTTACAAAATAAAAACTATGCTAAAATGTCTCTTCGTTTTCGCTGACTAAAACGAGACGAGATGTTTTATTTTGTCTCGTTTACTTGCGTAATTATTATTATTATTATTACGCACCATTTCTGTTTCCTGTGTCACTTCAGGGGCTGCATCAGATCGCACAATGCTATGAGCCCGACCAATACAGGATTTTGAAGACCGATACCGATACAAATATTTGTTGGTTTTAAAATCCGATATTCCGATATATTGGCCGATATTTAAAAAAAAAAATTTCCAGAAACATGCAACAAAACATCAACAGATTTCCCTAACATTAGTTATTTGTAGTTATTTATGAATTTTAACTTAAATAATATGATAATGCATTTTAAAAAGAAACTTGTTTCTTTTATTGTCACAACAGAACAGAGGAACATCAAAATATATTAAAGTTTTGATAAATAAAATAATAATAAGTCCCTACATTGCCTTATAAGCTACCTGGAACCTGGATCAGCAGGTTGCAGGATGTGTGACGCGTTATACAGAGTGTTGCCAATAGGGACGGTGTAGAGCGCCCTCTGGTGGACAAACTATACAACTCCAACACTCATGACATGGTTAAAGCGTGTTTCGTCTGTTTTTATTTTACTTTTGAAATATTCATTTATCGGCCATTATAACTGCCGATACCGATAATGCCTAAAATGCCTAATATCGGCCAATAATATCGGCCTGCCAATAAATCGGTCTGGCTACTGAGTTAAATAGCATTGTATTACTAAAAAGACACTAAAATACAATTTTCATTGACTAAAACTATGTCTTTTGTCGACTAAAACTCGACTGAAATGTCATCAGTTTTCGTCGACTAAAACTTAGACCAGACTAAAAAGATATGAACGTGACTAAAACTAATAAAAACTAAAATGACAGCTTGACACAAAGACTAGACTAAAACTAAAATTAAAACAGGCCGCCAAAAACAACACTACTGAGGCGTGAGCCGTTTTATCACTCACCTCGTCCTTGTATTTGGTGATGTAGGAGAAGATTTCGTGCAGCGCGCTCATGCTGTTGAACTGACTTAAGTGCAGACGAGACTGTTTCAGCCAGATACGCACTCATATCCTGATCACTGATCGCAGGCATCCGCGAGATATCAGAGTAATACCTGCACACACACACACACAACATTAGCAGATCAAACACAGCAAAACATCTGCTGCATCTCAGACACACTAAAGATCAAATCTTCAATGATCAAAGTTACATATTCTACACTTCAGAGCATTTTATTTCCTGTACGTTCAATTATAAGATCAGCAATTCTAGCACTAAAAACGACTGTTATTGAGTAAACGGTTTAGCATTTATCTATTTTTGCTACTGGAGTACAAATCAAAGATGATCTTAAAAGTGTAGAGATACATAAAATGCACAATCTCATGTAGTGTAATTGTGATATAGTGAATATGTGCTGTACGGTCCAGCACGTGTGTATCGTGTGAGCTCTCGTTTGGCCGTGCTCGTACCTCTCCCACCCAGTTCTTGTAGTTGGGGATGTCTTTGGCGTAGAGGAGCTTGTTGGAGGGCGAGTCTTGCCCAGCTTGTGCTCGGATGTGGAGCAGGAGTCCATGAAGGTCTGAGCCACCACAGACAGACACGCATCCGTAATGCTGTTCTTGTGGATGTCGAACACAAACTGAGGGTTCTTGATCACGTTCACCCAGAACCTCAACGGCAAACTGCAGAAACCACATGAGAAAACAATGAGAGGACGTAAAGAAGCTTTCACTTTCCAGAACTCACACACACACACACTCACCAGTTGCTCTTCCACGTGTGCCGGACGTCCGGGTCTGAGATCACGTGTCTGTCGGCCTGCTCGTCCCAGGAAGTCTGAACATGTATTTGATGGCCAGAGGAAGAGCGCTGCCCCGGTGAGCTGTGCTGAAGATGGTCTCAAACAGGTCATCTACAAACTTCTGCAGTGTGCCCTGTGACACACACACACACACACACACAGAGATGCTGGTTTAGGGATTTTTTCACTTGGAAAGTGTGTTTGTGCATCTTTTTTTTTTTACTCTAAATAAATTAATATGAATAAATAAATATGAATAGATGAATTTAAATGAATACATTTAAATTTTAAATTTAAATATACATTTAAAATTAATTTAAAATTTAAATTTAAAATGTATAATTAAAAAATTAAAAATTAATTAAAAATATTAATTCAAATAAATTTAAACCTAAACAGACTTGCATGTAAAATCCATATTTCATTTTGTTAACCTGAAAAAGTAAAATAAAATTCTGTATCAGAATTTATAGACAAGACAAGTAGTTGGTTAGTCTGTGTAGAGAGAACAGTGTCGTATAGCGGACCCTAGTTTAATAACAAAAGATCATTTTGACGGAAATGAATCAATCAAAACTGACTTTAGCTGGAAAATAACATTATTCAAGAACCGTTATAAAACCAAACCAATCTGTGCTACCTTAAATTAAATGTTTATCTCTGTAAGCTGCTCTGAAACAATCGACATTGTTAAAAGCGCTGTATAAATGAGGATGACTTAATTCTTCAAATTGTTAATCTTTGTAAAGACAATTTCAGTTATCGGCAACAAATTTGAAAACAAATTCTATATTGTAAAAATAATATTCTAACTAATCATTTATAAATCACAATTTTGTAAACATGAAAAAGCAAAATTATTTAATGTGAACAAACATCTATAAAGATAAATGTAAAATTCTAGAGTGTAAATGAATCTGCTGGTGTTTTGATGAAGTGTGTTTGTGCATCTTTCTTTACTGTAAATAACATTTGATATAGATTTTTGAAGCTATTTCAAGACAGATTTATATGTAAATGCTATATTGTACAAATCTCATTTAGTAAACATGAAAAAGTTCAATGTTTCAATTTAAACATGTGTATAAAAAAGATAATTGTAAAGATAAACATAAAACTCTACAGCTTTTTTGTGAGCACACACTTATAATTTTGCAGCTCACTAGTTTTGTAAAGACAAACATGTACAAATCTATTTTGTATTTTTTTTAAATACTAAAATGATACATTTTCTAATGCAAACTTCACATTTTTAAGAAATAAACATGTACAATGTAATATTCTAAATTAATCAGCTTGCGTTCTGGTGATTTCTTGTTTGTAAAGTGTGTTTTTGCATCTTTATCTACAGCAAAAACATTTGATTTAATATACATTTGAAGGTATTAAAAACGGATAAAAAAAAGGTCTATATTGTTGAAACTTAATTTTTTGTAAACAAGAAAAAGTTAAATTTTTCTGTGTATACTTATTAACCTTTGCAAAGATAAACATGATTAACTGATTCAAAATTTAAATTATGAGCTGATGATTTAAACTTCTTTTTTTGTGAGTACACACTTATAAATTTTGGTTATAATATCAGTTATGAGCCATGAATTCTAAACAAATTCTATCTTGCAAAACTTATTTTGTAAAGACAAATGTACAAATATATTTAATAAAATTTACATTTTGTAAACATAGAAATGTAAAATTCTTTAATAAAAAACTACTTTGTATTTTTGTAAGCATTAACAAACATATTTGAATTGTAATCAGTTATATAAGTGATTTGAGTGTTTGTACATCTTTTTTACAGTAGATATCATTAATTGATTGGATATATCTAATGCCGTGACCTTCAGACATGTTGAGGTGTGCCTTGATTAGGTGTGCACCTGATCTTGAGCTGGGAACGCTGGGAAACACATCCGAGGTGTGAGATTTCTGTGTACTGTCAGACAGGATGGATAAAGACACAGTTTTTCCCAAACCGCTCAATAAGCAAAGGTCATTGGTCTAATTAAGATACAGTTCTCTATGAGAGTGGGAGCACTGGTAAATGTTAATGAGCAACTAGTCATTCACACACAAAGGTCAACACTAACTGTCTGAGGACTTCAGCTAAGAAAATCAGACACATGCTCCAAAAGTGAGGCAATTAGTTTGAGTGTGTGTGTGTGTGTGTGTTTGTCAAGACGGAGAATATTAGTGACAGATTTCACTGTACTAAACATACTAAACACTCTTGCTTGAGCAATACATCAGAACAATATAGTAAATGAGAGTGATTTTCTCTCATTAGAAGTTTGTGACTGTGGTTATAGTCAACTAAAACTATTAAAACTGTTTTCAGTAAATGAAATAAAATATAAATGTAAGAAAAAAACCTTGAAAATGAAAATTAGAACTGAAATAAATGTGTAAGTACTAAAATGACTTAAAAAGAAACAAAAAAGTTACAAATGACTAAAACTTAAAAACAAACATAAAAATAAAAATATGAATATAAACTATAAACGTGTATAGCTGTGTCTCATTTGTCGGCTGCATGCATCACTGAAGCTGCTTCATTTCACAGTCAAGTCATAAAGAAATTACAACAATTTAAGCTTTACAAGGAATAACTGTAAATTTTATAATGGTTACTTTTGCCTTTCTTTCTTTTTCCCCTTTTGTTCCCCCCTGACATGTATGGTTTTATGTAGTAAAATGCTTTAAAAATGTGTATAAATAAATAAAAGTTCATACTCTACACAGTTGAGTGCATTAGTAGTACACAGTGTATAAGTGCATAGTGCATAGTGTGTAATTTGTATTGATTGTAAAAAATATGGTCGTATATGTGCGTGACGTCACCCGTTGTGTTTCTAAAGCGCATTTTTGAAGCCCGAAGTGGGCGGAGCCGGCCGTCGCCTTTTTGGCTGCACGTCACTCCCAGATAAACGAGTATGTGCAGCGAGGCGGATTAGCTGAGATCACGTGACGTTAACGCTAGCAGACAAATGGCTAGCAGTGACATCAGTGGCAATCCATCTGTCACTCAAGTGGCCACACCCTTAATTATGCAGAACTTTAAGGCTTAATATAATTTAAACGGATGAGTTATAAAAATATTCACCCCGTCACAGTCGTCATGAAGGGCAACATTAGAGATATAGACCAAACCTACTTTTTGCACCAGACTGTAAACGTGTTTTTTTCTGCTGTAAAGTTGGGCATTTTAACATGCGGGTCTATGGGAGTGAGTGTCTTCTGCAGCGCCTCTAGTGGCCAGTGGAGTAACTGCAGGTGAGGTCTCTTCGTGTCGGATTCAAGAGAGACTGGAAGGTTGCCACTTGGTAATTTGGACACGGCTGGTGTCTCTCCTCACCTTGGTGGCCAGCAGGCGCGTCAGGTAGATCTCGGACACCATCTTGCTGCCGCCGGTCGCCTCCCTCTGGTCCATGTGGTCGTGGTTCTTCACCAGGTGCCAGAGTTTGGTCCCGCTCTCCAGGTCAGGTGTGATCATGGGCGTCCGCGAGCGAAGGCTGTCGGGACTGCTGGCGGTTCTCAGCATGCTCTCTGTTCAGACAACATGAGAAGAGAGACAAGACACTGCTTACATTCAGTGGACTTCACTGTAAGCCTGAAGAGAAACTACACTGGAGAGAAATGATCAATCAAGAGTGAAATACAGAGAGAGTGACATCGTCCAAAACAATATTGTCTAGTGATAAAAACCTAGTGATAAATCAAAATCGGGCAGAGATTAAAAACTGTTTCTTTTCTCTCTCACTGCCAAACACAGATTCAGGATTTGATATCCATCATTTGAGTCTGTCTGAAGTTCTGGACCGCTGGGTTTGTCCCACTGAGGACCGGCGCATTAGGAGGAACCACAAACACACACTAACACAACACCGCTGCGCAGAGGACAACCATCCCGATGAGAAAACATAATAAAGAAAGGCTATTTCAGAATAAAATTGGTTACTACAGTAACGCTTACTTCATTATTAATTCTGTATAATACCTATTTTTAGACATATGTCAAAAAAGCGTATTTAGCTTTTAGTTAAATGTGGATTACGTAGAATGCCCAGAAAGCAATATATAAATGTAACAAATTAATTTGTTACATTAGCAATGGGTTATTGCATTGGCAACTAAGACTGATATAAGGAATAATTGAAGACGGGCCATTGAATTATTAAAAAACGTTGCACACCTGAGGTGGTCATGTGTCCGTTACACATTATTTTCCAATAATTCAACAGCAGGAGTCAATTATTCCACTTATACTATGGTTACCACACCTCAAGACATTGGGCTCTATCTTGCACCCGGCGCAAATGACTTTGAACCGACGTATCATTCGATATTTTGCACCTACGCAAAGCTATACGTTTTAGAGCCCTGAACCATAAAGGTTTTGAAGGCCGATACTGATACAAATATTTGTTTGTTTTAAAAGCCGATATTCCGAATATATCGGCCGATTTATTTTTTTATATTTCAGAAACACGCAACAAAACATTAACAGATTTCCCTAACAGTATAGTTATTTGTAGTTATTTATGAGTTTTAACTAAAATAATGATAATGCATTTCAAAAAGAAACTTGTTTCTTTTATTGTCACAACAGAACAGACTGGTGTTAGCTAGCCTATGTCTCGTGACCAACTCAACGAGTGTTGCCAAGAGGGACGGTGTTGAGTGCCCTCTGGTGGACAACACTTACGACACTGGTTCAAGCGTGTTTCGTCCGTTTTTATTTTATTTTTGAAATATTCATTTATCGGCCATTATAACTGGCGATGACCGATAGTTTGAAAAATGGCTAATATCGGCCAGATAATATCGGCCTGCCAGATATATGGTCCAGGCTTTAATAAGTTTAAGTATTAAAATGACTAAAACTGAAATGAAAGATAGGCTAAAGCTAAATAGAAAAGCATTTAATGAAAAAAAAAAAAATAAAAAAAATAAACTAGTAAAAAGCACTTAAAAATGACTAAAATTTTAAAATACACTGGCAATAGAATGTGAGCTGTATTTAATGCAGTGAGCTCTGATTTTATACAGCACTAGAGAGAGAGAGAGAGAGAGAGAGAAGCAGAGCTCTCTCACCGTATCTGCTGAGGGATTTGGTGAACGTCGAGGAGTTGGAGATGTTGTAGGCGGAGTTCTGCTTGGGACCAATGCGATCGCTGACCCATCTGTTACCTAGACAACAGAGAGAGAGACAGATTGACACTGATTATTACTGACACAGATACAACAGACATTCAGCACTGGCACCAATATCTCATCAAGCTACTGAAAACTCGATATTGAAACCTGTAATTTTGTTTAAAAAAAATACAATTCTATACTGTAAAACACTATTTAAAAAAAACATGTATATATAAAAATGTTTCATTCTTTCAAAACTTTTATACAATAGCTCTAATAGCAAATTTCAGCATCATACACAAAATATCTAGCGCTCGCCTAGCAACTGCCATAGGACATGCTAACAACTGTGCTAAACATGCTAATTCATATTAGCTATGTGTTAAAACTAATTCATGCTCGCAATGTGATAAAATATTCTAGCAACACTTTTAAAATACTAACAACAAGACTATCTATCTATCCATCCATCCATCCATCCATCCATCCATCCATCCATCCATCGCCTTCCAGCTTTTAATACTTCTTTAAACTTTCTGGTCAGGCTTTCTCAAGCCAACATCCAAGTTTGTTCTCAACTAACTTTTGAATCTAACCTGTCATCATGAAAATTTGAAGTTTGTAAAATTTGTAAAGATGAGCATCTCAGAACCCAGACTCTTTTTGTGAACGCATATTTATGTCAGTCCTCAGCCATAACAAGAACAATGACCCGTTATCAATATCCATCCACTGATCAGCGCTGCTTCTGTGCTTGTGTTCTGTGAAGTGTTGCTAAGGTTACCTGATCGTGCGCTATGTGTTAAAATGCTTCAATTGTTACCAAGTAACCTGCCGAGGGGTTGCCATGGTTACTGGGCAGCGGGGTGTAGAGGTGTTGCCATAGTAACGGGGCAGAAGATGTGCAGCTGCGGTTACCTGATAGTGTGCCAGTGTGTTGAGACGCTTCCAGTCGTTGTCGATCTTAGTGGTGACGTTCCTCGTCCTGGAGAATGATGCGAGCCATGCGACCCTGCCGCCACTCTGACCCCAGATCAGAGCAAGACACACATGAGCAAAACAGCATTCTATAGCTAATCTACACATCCAGGCCTGTGTTTCCCGCAGACTCTGTGCTTCACTACTATAATACGATGCATCGTTGAAGAAATCAGCGAGCTCGTCACGACTGTTTCCTGAAACCATATCGTCACAAATTGGTCGTTAAACCACGTTGGTTAATGATGTCACACAGGTGTTAGATATCGAATTAATGCTAGATGTTTCGCTATAGATTATTGACACGGCATTTGAGGACGATTTCTAATATTTTGCTTTATTTCCCGATTCAATCATATGCTCGCACACACACACTCTTCAAAAACAACGCTTTAAATCTCTTGACAAATTAAAAGACGTAAATTACATTATGTATTCTAAAACCACATGTCATGCAAACTAGAAACTGCTTCTAACCACAAGTCGAGATCCGTCGCTCACACACACACCTCTGCGATGCCGTTAGCGAATGTTCGTTGTAACGATGAGTTTCGGGAAACACAGACTAGTTGAATTATACAGAAAACGACAGAACTTGCGCCCATAGTTGGCTCACGATGCTTTCGGGAAACACAGCCCTAAACTATTTTCCAGCATTCGTTATTTCCGTACCGAGGTCCATGTCTCCGACTTTCGGCCGCTGCGAGTACGGAGTGCCTTTAAACCCGGCGTCCAGCAGCTTCTCTTTGACCTGTGTGATGGTGTCGCAGTTCAGACATTTAACGGTGACCTCCACGCCGTTCTCGTTCTCTGGGTTAATGCAGTGCAGCGTCTGAGGATTAAACACGTCACACAAACACTACAATGAAACACAAGTACAGCGGAATACAATTATAGTGTTTAAAATGCCCCTTTTAAGCTATTATAAAGGCTCCTATTGTTTAGAGTCTCATTCAACAGGTTTACATGCATCAAAGGTCAAAAACAGTCATTTTATTCATATTCTCCACTGCAGCTTCTGCTCTTTTCTCACAAGCCATGTTTCCATCCACTTGTCAATCGAATCATCTGAAGTTCAGTTGAAAAACTCATGCGAATAAAGCTGGTGAAAGTGTGTTTCTATCCAACGGCTTTAAAGCGAATAAAAACCTGTACGTAATGACGTCACATGCTGTTTTGCGATCAAATTGGTATATCGAATTGATTTGAGACATTTTAAGGTGTTTCCATTCATTTTCGCACTGATTCGAACGACATTCAAGCAAACTTTTGCGAACACAGTTTTGTTAGACAAAACGGATCACGCCATCTACCAACAAATGATCAATATTTCACAAGTTGTAGCCTAATAATGCTTACGTATTCGCTAACAACCGCCTCGCTATATATTATCCTGCTTATTACATATAAATAAATAAATTGACACAAAATTTTGACTTAAAACGAGTTTATTGATTTAAAAACGAGTATTGCTTCTGCTAAAGAAAATAGTCTGTTCCGTCTCTGAACTGCGTCCATGGCAACGGTGTGTATAGCAGCGCCGCAGTCTGTTAACCAGAAATAACAGACCACATTATACATTAGAATTCAACCAAGCCACATAAAAACACAAAACAAACAGACTGGCCGGAAATGAACTCGTCTTCTGGCGTGTTGCAACCATAAAAGGGCCTAAAACTTAAATCGCAATTCATTATTTATTCGGCAAAGAACGTTTCCATCAGCTTTTATCGCATTCAGTCGTATATCGATCAAGATAAAATCTGATGAGACCGAAACGCATTTCATTTGAAATTTCATCGAATTTCCATATGACGAGTTTCCATAAGGCATTTTTCATTCAATATCACTTATTTCAGATAAAAACGTGTCGATGGAAACATGGCTACAGTGTCTGAAATGCTCTCTCTAAGTCCCGCCTCTCTGAGAGCTGCTCTGCTCTGATTGGTCAGAAAGCAAGCGCTCATTATGCATGTGTGAATCTCAGCTCTTGAACACAGTGATACGAATAGTAACAATGGCGTGTGTTTTACCGTATCAATCTTAAACAGCGTCTTCTCGACACAAACTCAAAATCAAACTACAGTGATTGGGGGCGGAGCTCAGATGCTGTTCAGCCAATCAAGAGCATTATGCAAACCTACGTAGGTTCATCAGGAAGTAAGACTGGAATAACTGACGACTCGATCACTTTGATCTTTGCAACTTTTCAGAGCTTTTACGTTCACAAACACTACATGAAAGATCATATCCACAAACGTATGTAAGCAGAACTTTAAATCTTATAACAAAACAAAACAGACGAACTATGACACGATGTAGTTTGTGTTTCTGATGCATTCAGAACCACCGACCAGTGTTTTGTAGTCGATCTGCTGTCCGATGAGTTTGTCCTCACTGAGGGAGTATCTGGCCTCTCCGGTGATGGCGTCGATGGGACCCTTCTCCATCTGCTGCTTTATAGCACAATACAGCATGAAGAGAGGCTCGCCGGCACACTCCTGAAACACAGACAATACAGCGTGAGAATAACACACTCGAAGAGAAGCACTTGAATATTCAAGGGTACGATAAAAGACAATTTCTTGTCCTAAATAGTCCCAAAACAGACTCAAATAACTCACAGCACACCTGTCTGCCTCTAGGAGGAGCTGTAACCAGACAATTCATAAATCAGGACCGTACAAGCTCAATTAATCCTTCAGTTTCTACATTTCATCCTGGCAAACCACGCCAGTCTGAGTAATATTAATAGCAAACAGCAACACGAATTTAATAAGTGTTCATGCATATTTTATATTTTATGTGCCTAAAAAGCTTTCCTTTCCCCAATGCACTATCAGCGGCTATGGACTAAAAAACATCCCAGTTTATATCGGAAAAAGTCTTGAAAAACGTGAGGGCACAATTTGAGGACACGTCCCAAATAAATGGCATCGATTTCTGGTCCTGTGGGCCGTTATAACTAAAGTGTCTCCATAACGGTGTGATCGAGGAAGTTTTCCAGCATCTATTCTTCCAATTTCACCAATAGTGGTCATTTTCTCCACTTTGCCCAATGATTGACACTTGTGGATATATTTGTACCGTCTCTTGTCGTCTCATTCGGCCCATTTCACAGCTCTCCTCCGCTCTCATGTCACCATGAGGCATATATCGCATTATTTATTTTATTTTTGACGTGTTAAGGCTTCTCCAGCCACTTTCTCTCACTAATAATAAAAAAATCCCAAATTTTATTAATAAAGTTTTACAACAAATGATGTCTCTGGCGTATTTGGTTTCTGATTACATACATATGGAGGTGTAGCAATACTGACATTACGTGCAATTATTTCACTATTACTCACTAATCTAAAATATCTGTAAAAGTAGAAGTATTTAGCACAACAAATACATTCAGTCACAGGCGATCCGCACTGAAAATCAGTGAGCATTAGCATTTGCTAACAGTAAAAAGTAAAGAAGACGAATCGCTCGAGTATTAAATTTAAATTACACTGCGAAATATATAAACAGCTTGAGAATAATATCTCGCATAGCATTACATTTACCTCTATATTACATTAAACTCCAGAGAGAAGCATTTCATATATGCACTATATTAGCATATTCATTTATATTTACTTAACCTAGTAAGTTAGTAATGTCTTGATTATTATGGTTTGTTTGTATGAGTTTATTGTATGAGTTTAGGTTTGTATGAGTTTATATTACTGTATGAGTAATAAATTAGCTTTAAGTTAATGCAAAATCAGCCTATTTTAGTGTTTATTATGGCTGTCAAATATTAATTGCATCCAAAATAAAAGTTTGTGTTTACATAACATATGTGGGTGCACTATAATATATATATATATATATATATATATATATATATATATATATATATATATACACACACACACATGCTTGTATATATTTAAGAAATATTTTAATGTATATACTGTATTTTAATTATATTATATACAAATATTTTTATATATAAATAATATTTTTTCTTAAATATACATGCATGTGTGTGTATTTATACATACAAAATAATTATACACAGTGCACCCACATATATATTATGTAAACACAAACTTTTATTTTGGATGTGATTAATTGTTTGACAGCCCTAGTGTTTATTATATCTAAAAATAAATAGCTGAACTGAATTTATTAACTGAATTTAATAATTTGGGCTC
Organism: Hybognathus amarus; assembly: GCA_030378365.1. Classification (NCBI taxonomy): domain Eukaryota; kingdom Metazoa; phylum Chordata; class Actinopteri; order Cypriniformes; family Leuciscidae; genus Hybognathus; species Hybognathus amarus. The sequence continues at coordinate 146,743 of JAQIUQ010004209.1, forward strand.
TGTTGTTAACTGTAACCTTTAATTTTATAGTAATGTTTAATTAGTAGGCTAATGCTCCCTATATAAGTTTACAGCATCAGCCAAAAGAGTTTTTTATTTTTTATTTATTTTATTTTAATTCTACTATAATTACATTTTTCTAAACAAATATACACATTTGTTTTAAAAATTGCATGTGTGTGTGTGTGTGTGTGTGTGTGTGTGCGTGTGTGTGTGTGTGTGTGTGTGTTAAAAAACAGCAATTTTGTGTTTAATTTTCTCCCTGCTGTACCGATCCCGAACCGAACCGCCGTTACAGCCCCTAGCATTCAGTAATATTATCGGATTTAACTGGACTGACACTCGATGATCACTGAAAGTAAAAACACACTCAAACGTCTCGTTTCAAACTCTAATGTCTGAGATAATGTGCAACTCCTACAAAAATAAATAAGACAAAACAGCGAATCCCTGTGACTCCGGGAGCGTGCGGCCGTGTCGAAGCGGCTGTTTAGCACGTGGAAATGAGCGTCAGGGCCGCGCGGAACAGACCCGAGGCGAACACACAAGCGAGGGAGGGTTAATCGAAGGCTAATGACTGTGGAGGAGAGCGGGAGAAACACTTCAGAGCGTGATAGGTGTCAAACAGCCAATCACACGCCTCTCTCTCTCCGTTTCACTCACTCTCGTCCTCCTACACACACTCTCTGGCTTTCATCATTCACAACTGCTGCTCGTCTCGTCTCGCTCTCACTAATTTGATCATCATCATCATCTTCGTTCTGTCAGTCTCCTGAGAGTTTGTCTCTGATATCTGACGCAAATGTTCCCAACGGAACGCAGAACACCACAAGATCAGTGCATTCGGCTGTAAACACAACATTTCCAATGTCACTTTCTGAAAGGTTATGTGTGGTATTTATCTATTTTAATGATTAAATACCTATTTGTGTTCCAGTTTAACCCTAAAACCCTATTCTGGACAAATGTGGAGAAATAGTTTTGATTTATTTTTCAAAAATACTTCCCTTGATCTGAGCGGTACAAGACTTGGCTACTTTTCCTAAGTTTGCCTCCTGAACACACACATTTTTTTTTTTTGACTCAATTTTACAATGTTAAGTGGGTGAAAAAACTCCTTAATCTTGTATTTGGGTCAAAAATGGGCACCCATAGAAATGAATGGGAAAAACTGATTTACATTTAAAATAAGCCAAAATAAGACACCAGGTGACAGCAAAGTCACTTCATCTTAAGGTTTTAGCTCTAAGAACTTATTGGAATGATATTTTAATGTAGTTAAAAAATGTAAAAAATAAAACATAACGCATAATTTACATAGAAAATATGGTACTTTTTGAAGTAAATAAATTCAAAAATACCCCCAAAATAAAAAAAAACCACCATAAATGGATAGACAAAACTTTATCGAAGACAGTGATATAACATTTATAATAAATAAAAATTAGGATCACACCTGAGTCCTCTGTGCCCACATTTGTCCACAATTACAGGATTAAGGGCTATAAAGTGAATAAGGTTTGAGGGCTACTGCGCAGAGGGACAGTGTGTAACTGCGTTTAAAACACTGATTTGCTTGTGTGAGAAGCTGATTCAACCAATGATGAGAGTGTGAAGGCCGGACTATTGGTTTGACTGACCAATGGCAGAAGGGGTGTGTTCAGGAAACAAGTTTGTCAAAGTAAGCCACATTATTAATTTTAAAGAGGACATATTTACGCCCTTTTAAGTCTTGATTTTGTTTATGGGCTCTACTAGAACACATTTTAAAGCTTGAATGTTTCAAAAAAACACATTTTTCATATATTTGACATTGCTGCAGTCTGTCAGTAACGCTCTGTTTACTTCCCGTCTCTATTAAGCCCCTCCTCCTGAAAAAAGCACACTGTGCTCTGATTGGTCGGCTGGATCAGTGTGTTGTGATTGGTCGAGCGCTTCAAGTGTGTTTGGGAAATGTTCCGCTTTTACCATAACCACCAGTTTAACACACTACTAACTAACTCAAACAGGCCCCGCCCCTTTATTCTGCGCATGTAATTATTATAATGAGGAATATTGAGACGTGTTCGAAACTCAAAACTACAATGGAGGCGTTTGGAGTTCACAAACACTGATATAGAGAAGAACTGACTGGAGGGACTTAGTGTTTGGCAACATTACGCACTAAAGAAAGACAAACAAGGAAAAAAGCTTTAAATAAACACCACTTCATACAGTCTTAGAAAGCTCATGGCTAATTACCTAAAGTAATTAAACTGTATGAGACTCAGACAACTTTAATGAGCAGAGCTCACGCTCTCAAACACCGAACGACAAACAGCGGCTCGCGAGTGTTGGTTGTCTCTTGTGTCCCTCACTGGGACCCGTCAGCGGGAAGGTTCAGCCCATCCATATGCTGGCCCTGCCACACTGGGCTCATTAGCACAGGGGATAATTAAACACAGCTGTTAATGAGCAGCAGAGACGACACACACATCTCACTGTTGTGTGTGTTTATGGAAGCGCTTTATATTAATGTAGGTTTTTAAAGATTGCAATAAGGAACTCCTCATCGTATCTGAATCTCACGATTCAGCCACAGACAAACCCGAAGGAGAATAATAATCCACCAGCCAGAGCAACATGACGGTGTCTGGACTTCACATATGAAATCAGAAATCATTGTATTTATTCATTTGCTCTCAGGACACTGTTGAAAAACAGCTGAAGTGGTTTCAGTCTTAGTCATTTATTCATTAGCCACAAATTCGCGCGAGTTGACGCACAATGGAAACACGTCAATTAAAAAAAAAAATGTTTTATGTTCGCATGAGGGGTTTTTCAGGCAATTCGAAAAAGGGAAAATTTAGAGAAAAAAATTTCTACGAGAAAATTTCGCAAAACTGCAATGGAAACCATTTTTGCACATTTATAGTCACCTGAACGTAGATGACGCGTATATGTTTGGGCAGAATATGAGACAAAGCTCTTTATTAAATTCATAAAAGACAAAAGAATTACAGGAATACTGGATTCTAAACCTCAAAGAAACGCCACAGTCACGACCTCGAGCAGAAATCACACTCGGAAAACATTCGTTGCCGTGATTTTTGGAATGACTTTACATTTTTTTAAGTTTTTTTTTTTTATGAAAAAATTACGTATTAGTCGCATAACATCATTTAATGGAAACTGTAATTTTACAATATTTTTAACAATATCTAGAAAAAAGCTAATCTGTAATGGACAAGCACCTAGTGTCTGTTGATGAAAATTTAGTTTTTTTTGTTTTCAAAGGTTTGTGGTCTGTAAGATTTTTTATATTCCTGAAAGAAGAATCTTCTGATCACAAAGGCTGGATTTATTTGATCAAAAATACAGTAAAATTATGAAATATTATTACAATTTAAAATAAGAGGTTCCTTTGTTGAAATGTAATTTATTCCTTTGATTGAAGTTGAAAAATCGCATATTTAAAAATGTTTTTCTTGAAAATGTCTTGAATGTAACTCGACACCCTTGCCTCATTTAGTATGCACGGTTCTATGAATATGCAGATGAGCCCCGCCTCCACTCACTCACTCAGAGATCCACTGGTTGATGATCACACGTTGATCTGATTTGGTTACAAGGTGGTTTGTGACGTCAGAAACACCAGCGATTTCAAAGCGTGTTTTTGAGACTGTCTTTGGTTCACTGCAGTTTTAAGGAGGAAATACTCAGCAATGCTGTCCACTTATGAATTTAAAGCCTTTTAAAACACCACATACACGCATAAACAACATTAAAAGCTGGATTTACACCACAGGGGACTTCAACAGTCTCTAAATATATTCAATGATTATCATAATGTGTATTTCATCTAGTGTTTGGAACATCCAAGTAGTATGGAAATGGGGCAACTAACACAAATATCAGTCATATTAGTCAATCATTTTGTTGAGAAGATGGCCGGTTCAGTTGGTCTCCTAGCCTGACGAGCGTCCGACCTAAACATCTCTTAAAACCTGTAAACCAGACCAGCAAACACCCGTGCGCCCTCTTCTATAGCGAATAACATCGTTCAAGATACACAGAAACACAGTCATTCATTCCAGCTCCTCCACTTACCTTAAGAAACTTGAAGAGGAGGAAAGTAAACCAGTTTGTTAGCATCTTCTCAGCCACAGATTCAGTCCTGAGGGGGAACAGAGTAAAAATAAATGTCAAGGATTTATTTACTTGGGTGTGGGAGTCCCTGAGGGAACCTTTAAGAGCAGAGAGATGCTTTGAAGGCGTCTACATTTCACAATTTCCCCAGCCTCACAACAAGAAAACAGCCATTCTGATAACCAACATCTTTAGGGTGTGTGTGTGTGTGTGTGTGTTGTATTAAACTCCTATTTGACATCAAAGTGCGGCGGCCGATTATTCCAGCAGCGATGGTGAACGCAGCTCGGGGAGAAACCTTCAAAGCACACACGCTAATAATTTAACATTAACAACAAACCAAAGCGCTGCTCTCTTCCCTCGCAAGAGCGAACCACTAAACTTCATTAAGAAAACAGCAATTAAAAATATTCCGTATCTTCTGTCATTAAACAGAAACCTGGCACACAATAACAACCCTCCGAAAAAAGTCCCTCGGAATGAGGCTAATTACACGGCTTGGTAATTAACGGACCTTATTAGCGCTAATCTGCTCACGGCGCGCGGAGGAGGCGTAGACAAGGAGTCTGCTGAAATATGTTTGTTTTTACCATCTCGGCTGAATTATTCACTCGTTCGGATGCCAAGAGGAGAACGATACGGCACGAGGAACACACTGTGACGAGGTATTAAAGAAAACGTTTCTGGAGGGATGAAAGGTCGAGATTGTGTGTTTAATCTTTAGGTGATGTTTGTCATGTGACAGAGAAGAAGAGAAACTGAAACCAAATCACTCTGAAGACGAGATCATCATTCCTGACAGATTCACTGTCCAGATCCTGCTGACGCATGAATATGACTTATCAATCACAAAACATGTCCAGAATATCACCTGGTCATAATTTACTTTTCCAATAATAATTCATAATAATAAAATAAATGGGTTAACCTAAATAAACAAATAATAATAATAAATGTTTTAGCTAAATGACTAAATAATAATAATAATAATAAAAAATGGGAAATGGGGGAAAATAATAAATCAAATAATAATAAAAAAAATAAATAATAAAAAATTAATAAAATCGCTAAGCGAAAAAAAATTATAAATAAATAATAATGGCAAAATAAATAAATAAAAATGGTTAAGCAAAATAATAATAATAAATGGGTTAAGCTAAAAAAAATAATAAAAAAATGGTTAAGTGAAATAAATAAATAAATAAATAATGGGATAGGGTAAATAAATAATCAAAGCAATAATAATAATAAATTGTTAAGAGGAAAAATACATAATAATAAATTGTTAAGTGAAAAATAAATAAATAAATAAATGGTAAAGTAAAATAATAATAATAAAATTGAGTTAAGGTAAAACAAAAAAAGAATAATAATATAATAACAAATGGTTAGGTGAAAGGTTAGGTGAAAAAATAATAATAAATGGGTTAAGCAAAATAAATAAATAATGGGATAGGGTAAATAAATAATCATAATAATAAATTGTTAAGAGAAAAATAAATAATGGTTAGGTAAAATATATAATAATAATAAAAATGGGTTTAAGCTAAATAAATAAACAACAATATCATAATTAATGGTTACAGGAAACAAATAACAATAATAATAATAATAATAATAATAATAATATTTAGGTTAATGATAAAACAAACAAAAACAAATAAAATGATTTAAAAATTACATTTTGTTAAGAAAAATGGAGCTAATGCTTCAATGCAAAAAAACTCAATGGTCCTAAAAGTAGATCATATATTTTTTTTCTTTCTACTTTTGTGGAAAACAGAGAATGTCCCGTGACATGCTATCGTCCAGAGTCTTTATACCTTCATGGTAAATTAAGCCAAAGTGAAGGACATGAGATGCGAGCTGGAGACCAAATCATTTCAGAAATCGTCAATTTGCTTTTGTGATATTGATGTAAAACTGTTCTGGACTAAAGTCATAAACTCCTCCGACTCTCACGCTCTATCTCTCATCAAATCTCAGCTGGTCTCGTCACGTCTTCATCTCGCTCCGCAGGGAACGCGTGTGTGTTCAGGTGTGTAATATCATCTGACAGAAACAGAGGGATGAAACACCGAACGACCACGAAAGGGCAAAGCCTGGAAACGGGGGGATGAGAAGCGAATGAGTGATGGGAGAGTAAAGCGACCTCTAGAAGTCTAAACTCACGCAAGTCCATTAACAGGTGCAACATGGGAACGTGAACATGATCCATACCTTCGCTCTTGCTCTCTTATAATACAGGGTTACACTTTATTTTAAGGTGTCATTGTTACAGTGTAATTATATATTTAAGTACTGAGTAATATTAAGCAACTACATGTACTTACTGTAGGGTTAGGGTTAGTTGCATGTAATTATGAATCATTTACTGTTATTACTAAGTTAAGGACATGTAACATATGTAACAAGGACACTGTAAAATAAAGTGTTACCTAATACAGTTATAAGATATCTCTTCATTTAGACCCTAGTTCCTGCCGTGGATGTGACGGTGAGACGCGTACCTTCTCAGCAAGAGTTTGGGGTGGTTCTTGCTCTCCAGGTTCTTGTCGATGAGGTTCGGACAGCAGTTGTTTCAGGACACGGTGGCGTACTCCATCTCTCCCTGCAGGGCGCTCATGATGAGAGACGCCACGTTCCCTCGGTCCCGCATGGAGAACGAGCGCTGGGCCTCTAGTGTGCGGATGAACGTCAGCAGAAAGTGCTTCTTATTCAAGAGCTGCCCCGAACAGAGTCAAAGACTTCTCCACGTTCGCCGGCACCTGAGAGACACCAGACGAGACACTGTGATCAGACGTCAAGTCTAGACACTTTTATTTATATAGCAGTTTAGATCATACAGATCGTTTCAAAGCAGCTCAGCGGTAATAAACAGGAAAATAACAGCTTAATGTTGCAGAATACATCAATTATTAAACACGAATCATTTCAGCTGGAAAGCAGCTCTACAGAAGACATTAGTCTTATTATTCAGATCAATTCAGTTCAGTATTGATTTAATTCAGTTCAATAACGGTCCATAAAAAATGGGTTCAGGTACAAAATAAATAAATAAATAAGTAATATATATATATATATATATATATATATATATATATATATATATATATATATATATATATATATATATAAATACATTTAAAAAATGGGTTAGGATAAGTACAATTAATAATATTAATAATAATATATAGCTGCGGGGCAGTCGCGATTGGGCCGCAGGCCGCTTGGCGCACGCGATCCCGGTGCCTTCAGCCACCTAAGGGCACCGGGGATGGCGCGTGAGACCCCGCCGGCTCTGGCCCTCCATCGCTGCTCGCAGCTATATTTATATATATACATATATACACATATATGTATATACATAAAGCCGGTGGCACCGCCACCTTGGTGCCTTTAGGGTTATTCTGCACGACGTGCAAAAACGAACCCCTGCTTTGGAATACATACTAGTATGTATTCCACAATTGGAATACATACTAACATACTAGTCAGAACTGAATAGTTGATATCTGAATGACAGATCACCATAGAAGTCAATGAAAAAATGTGACTAGTAACAAAAGAATAGTTACTAGTCACCATTGAAATAAGTACTAGTGTCTAATGAATAAGTACTAGTATCTATTTAATAGGTACTAGTATCTAATGAATAAGTACTAGTAACTAATTAATAAGCATTGGTATGTAATGAATAAGGACTAGCATCTAATGAATAAGTACTAGTATCTAATAAATAAGGACTAGTTTCTAATGAATAAGTACTAGTATCTTTAAAAAGGTACTAGTACCTAAAGAATAAACACTAGTATCTAAAGAAAAGGCACTAGTATCTAAAGAATAAGCACTAGTAGCTAATGAATAAGTACTAGTACTTAATGGAATAGATACTAGTATCTAAAAATAAGTACTAGTAGCATGAAAATAGAGACTAGTAGGTTAAAATGATTAAATGTTAAAACGGTTTGCCATACTCTATCTGTCGTTTCGACTAGTCACAATTACGTTACAGATATCTTAAATGATAATACAAACTATCCAAAATGTAATTACGACTAGAAAGACGTTGTTGATATCTACAATGTTAATTACGAATAGTCAAACTTAGCTTTTAAATGTTAAAAGGGCTTGCCATACAGAAGTGTAGGCTCAGAGAGACACTCAACATTTTCAAACCAAAATATCTGACTTTCTGTGGGTCCTAGCTCATGAGTGTAAATTAGAAAGTTGTCCGGCTTGAGGAGAATATATGAATATATGAAACGATGAGATCAACATGTGTACTGAGTTTCATATTATTACATGCAAGCGTGTTTGATTTATGGACCAAGTTTTTGGACCCCGTTCCAGGGGGCGCTGTCTAGCCCCCTTGCCACACCCGGGTACCATCTTCAGCCCGGCTCTGATGGCTGTGGGATCTGACCTGTGTGCAAAGTTTCAAGAGTTTTCAAACCCATTAAGGGCCCCAAAAGCCGCTAAGAGACTCAAAATCATCAAAAAAAAGGAATGTTAAAGTTTGATGCGTTGCTATGGCAACATTATCTTAGATATTGAATAATGCTTTCACAGCTCTTCATCTGGCGTGTGTTTACATTTGAAAGCAAATCGGGTAAAAGTAAGAGTGCGATTTCAAAGCATTTTGAAAGTGAAACACTTTCTGCTGCCAGTTGGTGGCGCTATATATTTGACTCACATCTATGTGATCGACCTCTTACAACGAACACACTGCTGAAGTTTCATCAAGATCAGTTAATGTATGCAGAAGTTTTAACACACTTCCTTTTTGATTTATTTACTTACTTTTTTGATTTATGGACCAAGTTAATTTAATTAATACACTAATTATATAAAACTATTGTCAATGCACTACAATTAAACAGGTTATATGCCTTTACTTATAAAAAAAATAAAAATAAAAACTTATGTAAAAAATACCAGGCTTAAGAAATGTATTTACTTTAGCAGGCCAGACACACAGTGAAATGATTAAGCCCCCTCCCCCTACACACACACACACACACACAGACTGTGTGACAGGCCTAGGTTTAGAAAGAGCATGATCATATTCAAACTACAATATCTGACTTTCTGTGGGTTTGAGCTTATTATTGTTAATTAGAAAGTTGTTTGGCTTGAATAGAACAATATACACGGCAAGTTTTGTAACTGTCAGTAAAACTAACCAAGTTATAACACACTATATGTGTCCTTTTTTAGTCAAAAAAATCCGCCACGGCCAAACCGTTCGAGATATCAAAAATCCGTCCGGAATATAGCATCCTCAATGTCTTGACTTCATGCACACCGAGTTTGGTGGTGATTGGTAACAGCATGGGTTGTAATTTGATGTTTTTCTAGGACAATTATTTAAAAAAAAAAAACATAATTCCCGACTTCCGTTCGAACTGTCGTAAAACTTAGAGCACGAAAGTTGTTTGGCCTGATGTGATCTATGAGTGTACCGAGTTTCATATTAATCCATGCACGTGTGTTTGATTTATGGACAAATGTTCGAATCCCTAAAAGAATGCATCCTAAAAGAATGGTAAAGTTTGATGCGTCGCCACGGCAACAGTTTCAAAGATATCAAGAATCCATTCATAGGTCTTCATCTGCCGTGTATGTACATTATACAGATGAAGTTTGAAGCAAATCGGGTAAAAATAAGAGGGTGATTTCAAAGCATTTTGAAAGTGACACACTTCCTGCTGCCAGTTGGTGGCGCTATAACTTTGACTCACAATAGTCACATCCATGTGATCGTCCTCTTACAGCGAACGCACTGCTGAAGTTTCATCCAGATCAGTTAATGTATGCTGAAGTTATGACACACTTCCTGTTTCACGTTCTCGCCATAGTTTCGTTTCCTCGCCACGGCCAAACCGTTCGAGATATCAAAAATCCCCACACAAACTTTCATCCTCAATGTCTTGACTTCACGCTGACCGAGTTTCGTCGAATTTGGATCAGAGCTCTAGGAGGAGTATTTAAAAGTTCATTGCGTGTGTTTTACAAAAAAACCTCAATAGCCAACTTCCTGTTGGGCTGGGGTAAAAAGTAAGAACGCGAGGTATAGATGAAATTCTGCTATCGACATGTGTACCGAGTTTCATATTATTACATGCAAGTGTGTTTGAGTTATGGACCAGGTGTTCGGACCCCATTCCAGGGGGCGCTGACGAGCCGCCCTGCCACGCCCGGGTACCAGCTTCAGCCCGGCTCTGATGGCCGCGGGTTCTGACCCGTGTGCAAAGTTTCAAGAGTTTTCGAGCATGTTAAGGGCCTCAAAAGTGCCCGAATAGTCGCTAGAAAAAAAAAAAAAAAAAAAAAAAAATAAAAAAAAAATAATCGGAAGGAAAACAATAGGGCTCTGCGCCCTTTCAGGGCTTGGGCCACTAATAAAATATAGCTGCGAGCAGCGCACTGCGGGCCCAAGCCGGTGGCACCAACCCCGGTGCCTAAAGGCACCGGGATGGCGGTACCGCCGGCTTTGGCCCTCCATCGCTGCTCGCAGCTATATTTATATATATATATATATATATATATATATATATATATATAAAGCCGGTGGCACCGCCACCTTGGTGCCTTTTGGGTTATTCTGCACGACGTGCAAAAACGTAACCCCTGCTTTGGAATACATACTAGTATGTATTCCACAATTGGAATACATACTAACATACTAGTCAGAACTGAATAGTTGATATCTGAATGACAGATCACCATAGAAGTCAATGGAAAAAATGTGACTAGTAGTAACAAAAGAATAGTTACTAGTCACCATTGAAATAAGTACTAGTGTCTAATGAATAAGTACTAGTATCTATTTAATAGGTACTAGTATCTAATGAATAAGTACTAGTAACTAATTAATAAGCATTGGTATGTAATGAATAAGGACTAGCATCTAATGAATAAGTACTAGTATCTAATAAATAAGGACTAGTGTCTAATGAATAAGTACTAGTATCTTTAAAAGGTACTAGTACCTAAAGAATAAACACTAGTATCTAAAGAAAAGGCACTAGTATCTAAAGAATAAGCACTAGTAGCTAATGAATAAGTACTAGTACTTAATGGAATAGATACTAGTATCTAAAAAATAAGTACTAGTAGCATGAAAATAGAGACTAGTAGGTTAAAATGATTAAATGTTAAAACGGTTTGCCATACTCTATCTGTCGTTTCGACTAGTCACAATTACGTTACAGATATCTTAAATGATAATACAAACTATCCAAAATGTAATTACGACTAGAAAGACGTTGTTGATATCTACAATGTTAATTACGAATAGTCAAACTTAGCTTTTAAATGTTAAAAGGGCTTGCCATACAGAAGTGTAGGCTCAGAGAGACACTCAACATTTTCAAACCAAAATATCTGACTTTCTGTGGGTCCTAGCTCATGAGTGTAAATTAGAAAGTTGTCCGGCTTGAGGAGAATATATGAATATATGAAACGATGAGATCAACATGTGTACTGAGTTTCATATTATTACATGCAAGCGTGTTTGATTTATGGACCAAGTTTTTGGACCCCGTTCCAGGGGGCGCTGTCTAGCCCCCTTGCCACACCCGGGTACCATCTTCAGCCCGGCTCTGATGGCTGTGGGATCTGACCTGTGTGCAAAGTTTCAAGAGTTTTCAAACCCATTAAGGGCCCCAAAAGCCGCTAAGAGACTCAAAATCATCAAAAAAAGGAATGTTAAAGTTTGATGCGTTGCTATGGCAACATTATCTTAGATATTGAATAATGCTTTCACAGCTCTTCATCTGGCGTGTGTTTACATTTGAAGCAAATCGGGTAAAAGTAAGAGTGCCGATTTCAAAGCATTTTGAAAGTGAAACACTTTCTGCTGCCAGTTGGTGGCGCTATATATTTGACTCACATCTATGTGATCGACCTCTTACAACGAACACACTGCTGAAGTTTCATCAAGATCAGTTAATGTATGCAGAAGTTTTAACACACTTCCTTTTTGATTTATTTACTTACTTTTTTGATTTATGGACCAAGTTAATTTAATTAATACACTAATTATATAAAACTATTGTCAATGCACTACAATTAAACAGGTTATATGCCTTTACTTATAAAAAAAATAAAAATAAAAACTTATGTAAAAAATACCAGGCTTAAGAAAATGTATTTACTTTAGCAGGCCAGACACACAGTGAAATGATTAAGCCCCCTCCCCCTCACACACACACACACACACACACAGACTGTGTGACAGGCCTAGGTTTAGAAAGAGCATGATCATATTCAAACTACAATATCTGACTTTCTGTGGGTTTGAGCTTATTATTGTTAATTAGAAAGTTGTTTGGCTTGAATAGAACAATATACACGGCAAGTTTTGTAACTGTCAGTAAAACTAACCAAGTTATAACACACTATATGTGTCCTTTTTTAGTCAAAAAAATCCGCCACGGCCAAACCGTTCGAGATATCAAAAATCCGTCCGGAATATAGCATCCTCAATGTCTTGACTTCATGCATACCAAGTTTGGTGGTGATTGGTAACAGCATGGGTTGTAATTTGATGTTTTTCTAGGACAATTATTTAAAAAAAAAAAACATAATTCCCGTACTTCCGTTCGAACTGTCGTAAAACTTAGAGCACGAAAGTTGTTTGGCCTGATGTGATCTATGAGTGTACCGAGTTTCATATTAATCCATGCACGTGTGTTTGATTTATGGACAAATGTCGAATCCCTAAAAAGAATGCATCCTAAAAGAATGGTAAAGTTTGATGCGTCGCCACGGCAACAGTTTCAAAGATATCAAGAATCCATTCATAGGTCTTCATCTGCCGTGTATGTACATTATACAGATGAAGTTTGAAGCAAATCGGGTAAAAATAAGAGGGTGATTTCAAAGCATTTTGAAAGTGACACACTTCCTGCTGCCAGTTGGTGGCGCTATAACTTTGACTCACAATAGTCACATCCATGTGATCGTCCTCTTACAGCGAACGCACTGCTGAAGTTTCATCCAGATCAGTTAATGTATGCTGAAGTTATGACACACTTCCTGTTTCACGTTTCTCGCCATAGTTTCGTTTCCCTCGCCACGGCGAAACCGTTCGAGATATCAAAAATCCCCACACAAACTTTCATCCTCAATGTCTTGACTTCACGCTGACCAAGTTTTGTCGAATTTGGATCAGAGCTCTAGGAGGAGTATTTAAAAGTTCATTGCGTGTGTTTTACAAAAAAACCTCAATAGCCAACTTCCTGTTGGGCTGGGGTAAAAAGTAAGAACGCGAAGGTATAGATGAAATTCTGCTATCGACATGTGTACCGAGTTTCATATTATTACATGCAAGTGTGTTTGAGTTATGGACCAGGTGTTCGGACCCCATTCCAGGGGGCGCTGACGAGCCGCCCTGCCACGCCCGGGTACCAGCTTCAGCCCGGCTCTGATGGCCGCGGGTTCTGACCCGTGTGCAAAGTTTCAAGAGTTTTCGAGCATGTTAAGGGCCTCAAAAGTGCCCGAATAGTCGCTAGAAAAAAAAAAAAAAAATAAAAAAAATAAATATAGCTGCGAGCAGCGCATTGCGGGCCCAAGCCGGTGGCACCCAACCCCGGTGCCTAAAGGCACCGGGATGGCGGTACCGTCGGCTTTGGCCCTCCATCGCTGCTCGCAGCTATATTTATATATATATATATATATATATATATATATATCATCATATATATATATATATATATATATATATATATATATACACACATATATAAGCCGGTGGCACCGCCACCTTGGTGCCTTTTGGGTTATTCTGCACGACGTGCAAAAACGTAACCCCTGCTTTGGAATACATACTAGTATGTATTCCACAATTGGAATACATACTAACATACTAGTCAGAACTGAATAGTTGATATCTGAATGACAGATCACCATAGAAGTCAATGGAAAAAATGTGACTAGTAGTAACAAAAGAATAGTTACTAGTCACCATTGAAATAAGTACTAGTGTCTAATGAATAAGTACTAGTATCTATTTAATAGATACTAGTATCTAATGAATAAGTACTAATAACTAATTAATAAGCATTGGTATGTAATGAATAAGGACTAGCATCTAATGAATAAGTACTAGTATCTAATAAATAAGGACTAGTGTCTAATGAATAAGTACTAGTATCTTTAAAAAGGTACTACTACCTAAAGAATAAACACTAGTATCTAAAGAAAAGGCACTAGTATCTAAAGAATAAGCACTAGTAGCTAATGAATAAGTACTAGTACTTAATGGAATAGATACTAGTATCTAAAAATAAGTACTAGTAGCATGAAAATAGAGACTAGTAGGTTAAAATGATTAAATGTTAAAACGGTTTGCCATACTCTATCTGTCGTTTCGACTAGTCACAATTACGTTACAGATATCTTAAATGATAATACAAACTATCCAAAATGTAATTACGACTAGAAAGACGTTGTTGATATCTACAATGTTAATTACGAATAGTCAAACTTAGCTTTTAAATGTTAAAAGGGCTTGCCATACAGAAGTGTAGGCTCAGAGAGACACTCAACATTTTCAAACCAAAATATCTGACTTTCTGTGGGTCCTAGCTCATGAGTGTAAATTAGAAAGTTGTCCGGCTTGAGGAGAATATATGAATATATGAAACGATGAGATCAACATGTGTACTGAGTTTCATATTATTACATGCAAGCGTGTTTGATTTATGGACCAAGTTTTTGGACCCCGTTCCAGGGGGCGCTGTCTAGCCCCCTTGCCACACCCGGGTACCATCTTCAGCCCGGCTCTGATGGCTGTGGGATCTGACCTGTGTGCAAAGTTTCAAGAGTTTTCAAACCCATTAAGGGCCCCAAAAGCCGCTAAGAGACTCAAAATCATCAAAAAAAGGAATGTTAAAGTTTGATGCGTTGCTATGGCAACATTATCTTAGATATTGAATAATGCTTTCACAGCTCTTCATCTGGCGTGTGTTTACATTTGAAGCAAATCGGGTAAAAGTAAGAGTGCGATTTCAAAGCATTTTGAAAGTGAAACACTTTCTGCTGCCAGTTGGTGGCGCTATATATTTGACTCACATCTATGTGACTGACCTCTTACAACGAACACACTGCTGAAGTTTCATCAAGATCAGTTAATGTATGCAGAAGTTTTAACACACTTCCTTTTTGATTTATTTACTTACTTTTTTGATTTATGGACCAAGTTAATTTAATTAATACACTAATTATATAAAACTATTGTCAATGCACTACAATTAAACAGGTTATATGCCTTTACTTATAAAAAAAATAAAAATAAAAACTTATGTAAAAAATACCAGGCTTAAGAAATGTATTTACTTTAGCAGGCCAGACACACAGTGAAATGATTAAGCCCCCTCCCCCTACACACACACACACACACACACAGACTGTGTGACAGGCCTAGGTTTAGAAAGAGCATGATCATATTCAAACTACAATATCTGACTTTCTGTGGGTTTGAGCTTATTATTGTTAATTAGAAAGTTGTTTGGCTTGAATAGAACAATATACACGGCAAGTTTTGTAACTGTCAGTAAAACTAACCAAGTTATAACACACTTTATGTGTCCTTTTTTAGTCAAAAAAATCCGCCACGGCCAAACCGTTCGAGATATCAAAAATCCGTCCGGAATATAGCATCCTCAATGTCTTGACTTCATGCACACCGAGTTTGGTGGTGATTGGTAACAGCATGGGTTGTAATTTGATGTTTTTCTAGGACAATTATTTAAAAAAAAAAAAACATAATTCCCGTACTTCCGTTTGAACTGTCGTAAAACTTAGAGCACGAAAGTTGTTTGGCCTGATGTGATCTATGAGTGTACCGAGTTTCATATTAATCCATGCACGTGTGTTTGATTTATGGACAAATGTTCGAATCCCTAAAAGAATGCATCCTAAAAGAATGGTAAAGTTTGATGCGTCGCCACGGCAACAGTTTCAAAGATATCAAGAATCCATTCATAGGTCTTCATCTGCCGTGTATGTACATTATACAGATGAAGTTTGAAGCAAATCGGGTAAAAATAAGAGGGTGATTTCAAAGCATTTTGAAAGTGACACACTTCCTGCTGCCAGTTGGTGGCGCTATAACTTTGACTCACAATAGTCACATCCATGTGATCGTCCTCTTACAGCGAACGCACTGCTGAAGTTTCATCCAGATCAGTTAATGTATGCTGAAGTTATGACACACTTCCTGTTTCACGTTTCTCGCCATAATTTCGTTTCCTCGCGACGGCCAAACCGTTCGAGATATCAAAAATCCCCACACAAACTTTCATCCTCAATGTCTTGACTTCACGCTGACCGAGTTTCGTCGAATTTGGATCAGAGCTCTAGGAGGAGTATTTAAAAGTTCATTGCGTGTGTTTTACAAAAAAACCTCAATAGCCGACTTCCTGTTGGGCTGGGGTAAAAAGCAAGAACGCGAAGGTATAGATGAAATTCTGCTATCGACATGTGTACCGAGTTTCATATTATTACATGCAAGTGTGTTTGAGTTATGGACCAGGTGTTCGGACCCATTCCAGGGGGCGCTGACGAGCCGCCCTGCCACGCCCGGGTACCAGCTTCAGCCCGGCTCTGATGGCCGCGGGTTCTGACCCGTGTGCAAAGTTTCAAGAGTTTTCGAGCATGTTAAGGGCCCCAAAAGTGCCC